>CAUYUJ010010136.1:259513-302013 GCA_963575745.1 Prorocentrum cordatum
AGGCCTCTGGGACTGAGCTGGAGCAGACGAACGTCAAGACGTTCGACGACTTCTTGGGTAGACTGAAGAACGTGTTTCTTCCACTGCAGAAAGGTCTGTCCCAGGCCGAAATGGCAGCTGACCAGAAAAAGTCCGAAGTACGGACCATCGCAGATGCAGAAATCATGTTGAAAAAAATGGAGGCGAAGGAGTCTGCAGTCATGGACAGCAAGGCACCTGTCAAAGATCCGTTCGCAGAAGATGATCTCGAGACCTTGAAAGCGGAGGAGAAGGCCGTGGCAATGCTGATGGATGCGGTGAAGGAGCTGCAGGAGAAGGCGACCGACCCAGCTGAGAAGGAGCTTCTCAGCAAGGTTGCGAAGGAAGTAGAGAAGGACCCTGCTCCTTTTCCCCCCTTTCCTGCCCTCCCTTCTCCGCATATGTTCCCTCCTGCCCTGGGAAGGACAAAGCATTGATCATAGCAGACGAAGCCAAACTTGAGGCTAAGATGGCTCCCAAGGAAGCGCCGGAAGACGTTCCCAAAGAAGCCTCCGAGGTTGCGCCCAAGGAGGAGCCCAAGGGACCGCCCAAGGAAGCACCGAAAGAGGAAGCCAATGGAGTTCCCAAGGCAGCGCCGAAAGAGGAAGCCATGGAGGTTCCCAAGGAAATGTCGATTGGGGAGTCCAAGGAGAATCTGAAGGACGTTAACAAGGAGGCATCTGAATCAAAGGCACCCACGGGAGCGCCCAAAGATGCTGCCATGGAGACGCTCAAGGAAGCGCCTGCGGAAGCAGAAGCGGCTCCCAAGGGACCACCGCAGCAAGAGGCGCCGAAAAAGGAAGGTGAAGTGGCGCCTCCCAAGACAGAGCCGAAGGACGAGGTGAAAGAAACCCCGAAGGAGGCTGCTGCCATGCTGAAAGAGGAGAAGAAGGTGATGGAGGTGCTCGAGGAGAAAAAGGAGCAGGCCCTCCAGGTAGAGAAGGTCCTCGAAGAGAAGGCGGATGAGATCAAGAAACAGATTGTAATCGAGACCAAGAAGGAGGAGGAACAGCTCACCAAGGTGAAGGACGACTTCGTGAATGTGGCGAAGAAGGAAGCGATGGAGAGTAATAAGCTTGTGGAAGACGTGGGGGCGGAGTTGGAGCAAAAGGCCGAGACCGAGCTGAAAAAGGTCAAGGACGAGATCCAGGCAGAGGCGGATAAGGAAGCCGTGATGAGAGTTGAGAGACGAGCTGAGGCCAAATTGAAGGAGATCGAGGGGTTCTTCACAAACGCTGTGAAGAACATCAAGTGAATTTAAGCGCTTCGCGCATTCCGCCAGTCCATTTTGCATGCCGTTGCCTTCTGCTTGTCCGGTCGTAGCGATTTCCACGTTGTCGGGTGGTAGTTTCACCGAACCGTCGTGTGAAGCTTGCAAGGGGGTGAAGCAGTCGCTGGGCAGAAGCTACACGGAACGCGACCCCCGCTTGAGTGTTACCATCGACGCAGTAAAGAACGCTCCAGCAAACGACCACCATGTGTTTGAGTGAGGCTGGCCTCGTTGGGGTATTCTTGGGAGGTTCCCTGGTCACGTGGAGTCGTCTTGTGGCGGTGTTGGGGTCTCTCGGAAGCATGCTGTAAAACATCTGAGTCTAGACAGCTGAGGTGGCCGTGAGGGACGTGTCCTGAATGCCTCATCGGCAAGTGCTGCGACCGCGTGGCGGCTTTCCAGGCCGCGCCAGGGAGTTACGGGGCATCTCTTGCGCGACTTGCCTTGGGTCTTGGCATCGCTCGGTGTGCATTTTTCCTTCGGCGGGGGCCATCGAGGAGCATTCTTGATCATTTGGCGAAAAAGCCACGCACGAAACCGAAAAAAACACAGGGAACGGACGTCCGAGCGATGCCAGGTGGGTACGTTTTATCTTTAGACCATGGGGCCGCCTGGCGCGAGCAAAAACACGCCGAAAGCCACAAGAGCCGATTGCCAGATAGTTGGGCACGCCTTTGGGCCGTTGGGCCGGGGCGGATTCAAGTTTTTGATTGCCCAGCATGCGAATTCCGTATACACACTTTTGAGGGGCCATAGCTCGGCGACCCATTTGTTTGACCGTGCCTTTGCAGCATTCGGTCACCTCGTTTCTTTTGTGCGCAGTACGTGGTACCATTCCGCCGCAGGGACAGGCGCTGTAGAAGCGGGCACGTTGTCGAATGAAGGCCGCTATCTTGTATTTGCGACACTGGGACCTGTCGGCCTCAGAGTTTTCGGGCGCAGCCATCGTGTGTGAGTACGCGACGGAGGCTCGAGGCAGGCGCGCCCTCCTCGGGCGCCGGCGCCACACTTGCAGAAACAGGAGGCGCGGCTCGCCGCGCGCGCCCGCCTGCGCACCTCGCTCCCAGCGAGGACGGCTCCGCCCTTCCAGAGGCGGCCTCGTCGCCGAGGGCTCGAGGGATGGGGCCTGTCGCTCTCGGCGGCGGCCCGCGGAAGCAAACGCAGCCCTCCTCCGGGAGAAGTCCATGCCCGCGCCTCCAGGATTTGCGGGGTAGGCCATCTGCGCTGTTCAGGGGCAACTTCGGAGGTGTACGGGCTCAGGGTGGGACGCGTCGATCCACGAGCGCACTGCCAATGGGGCCCCGATAAGTCACCCCGCCCAGGAACGGGCGGTTTTGCTATCGGGGGCCCATCGCCGATTCACGCTTGATGTTCTCCCCCCTCCCCGAGCAGGTCGCCCCCTAACGTTCCTTCTCAGGAGTGGGAGGAGGAGGAGCAGGAGCAGGAGCAGGAGCAGGAGCAGGAGCAGGAGCAGGAGGAAGAGGAAGAGGGGGGAGGAGGGGGCGCAAGAGGAGGAGCGGGAGGAAGACAAGAAAGAGGATGAGCTGATGGTTGAGGCGGACGAGAGCGGAATTGGGAGGGGAACGCAGAGGGGCCTGACCGGTGGTCGGAACGAGGACTTACCTTCTGTTTCTCTCCCTCCTCCCGCTCCTCATCCCCCTACTCGTCCAAGTCATCCCCCCTTCTCCCCCGCATCGAGGCAGTCGTCACTCTTCGGGCCCCGCGCGGCGCCTCTCCACGAGGGCACGGCCATGGACGGCCAAGGGCGGAAAATCTCGCACCGCAGCATGACCCCGCCCCAGCGGGGCCAGTGCAGGGGCAACGGGCCCTTCCCGAGACTATCTTCGCTTGAGAGTGTTTTTGCTCCCCTCTGGGCCATGACGCGCGTTATGCCCCCCTATCACTGTTCCTTATTAATCTACACCCCCTCCCCTAGGCAACCGGGGGCCAACGCGAAACCATGCCGACGCCCTGCCGACAACATGCCGACCCGCTCCCCACCATCCCCTGTCAAACAACAATACAAACTGCACTCTGCCTCCGCATTTCGAGCATGTGCGGCCAACTCGATGCGACCCCCCCACCATCCCTGTCAAAAGACAATGCAAAGTACACTTTGGGCCAAATTCTTGAGTCATGTTCGTGAGGCCCGCGAGCACTTTGTTTTGTTTTTGACGAGGACGGCGGGGGTATCAGCATCTTCCCTGCTGCGCGCAGGGCTACCATCCCTGACAAAAAACAATACAACATGCACCTCGCGGCTAAATCTGGAGCATGCGCGGCCATCCCGCGATCACTGTCAGCTGGTTCTTGACAGGGTCGGCCAGGGTGGTGGCGCGTGGTTTGCTGTGCGCAGGCCCACCACACACAATGATGGGCATCGGTTTTCGACAAGGATGGCTGGGGCCGACATGTTTCCCGATGTGTGCTGTCACGTGCGCAGGTGCACCTGACGCACTCTGCACGTGCCCCGAACGCGGCGCACCTGGCGCGGCTGGAGTGTGCGGCACACCTGGCGCAATCGGAACACGTGGCGCATCTGGCGCACCAGGCGTGCCTGGCACGCTCGGGCCCCAGGGGTGCTTGGCGCGCGTGGCGCCCCTGGCACGCGTGGCGCCCCTGGCACGCGTGGCGCCCCTCGCCCAAGCGTCGCGAACCTGGGGTCGGCTTTGGTTCCCAGTAGCCAGTAGCTGTCCATCCAAAGACGACCGTTGAACATGCTCAGGCTCGGGTGTTACTCATGTGTAGGGAGGGCGGGTGGGAGTGAGCTAGACGGCTTGCGGGCGGGTGGGTAGCTTCACCCTACCCTCCCCCCTCCCCACTTAACGTAACGCTTCCCCCCTATGACCCTCCACCCCCCCCATCATGTAACGCTCCGCCCCCCATAAGGTAACGCTCCACTCCTACCCTCCCCCTCCCCGTCCCCCCCTTCTCTCCCCCCCTAACGTAACGCTCCCCCGCAGAACGTGACGCGCGTTATGGCCCCCTACCCTCCCCCCCACAACGTAACGCTCCCCCCCTCGGTGCGTTCGGCACCACAGTTTGGGGGGGGGAGGCGTTTGGCACCACAGTTTGGGGGGGGGAGGCGCGCAACGTCGTGCCCGCTCCCGTCCCCCCCCCATAACGCCCGTGATGGCCGCGAAGCAAACATTGCGCTCCTTTTCGTGCCCGCGCGAGGCTTCTCAGAGGGCCCAGCCAGACGGCCAATGGAGGCCAAATTGCACAGCAGCGTGGGGGATTGCCCCGGGCCTGCGCAGGGGACCACTTCTATGCTCGAGCTTGTCGTAACTCCTTCAGGCACCGCGCGGGGGGCTTCTCAGAGGACCCAGCCGGACGGCCAAGGGAGGCCAAATTGCACAGCACCCCGGGTTTGCGTATGGGGAGCACTTCCATTGTTCGTGGGTTCGTAGAGGGGGGGTTATTCCAAGGAGGGATTAGGGAACATCCCCAGCAGGATCACACATGTCCTTTTACACAGGCCGTTTTTAGCAAGTTTCCTATGACCCCTCCTCTGCCCCTACCCCACCTCGAACTCTCGAACGTGTCGGAACTCGTTCAGTCCCCGCGCGGGGGGCTCTAAGAGGGCCCGGGAGGACGTCCAGGGGAGGCCGACTCGCACAGCAACGCCGACGTCGACGTCGACGTCGTCGTCGTCGTCGCCGTCGTCGTCGTCGTCGTCGTCGTCGTCGTCGTCGTCGTCGTCGGTGCCGTACATTTCGGAAGGTGGGTGGTTGGCAGTCGTGTGCTCGGACGAGGAGGCGAGGGCATGGGGGCCGCCCCAGGGCGGGGCGCGGGACAACGCTCCTATTCCTGCGGTTGCCGCCACTTCCTCGGGCCCCGCGCAGGGGGTTGTCTCGGGCCCCTGCGGGACGGTCAGGGGGAGGCCGAACCGCACAGCGACGTCAGGGGGCGCCTGAGAGCCTGTCTGGCGAAGACCTGCCCTTCTCGATGCTGTTTTCACGTTCGTCCGGCCCCGCGCGAGCTCTTGTTCGGGCGCCCCGGCGGGGCAGCCGCGGGAGTCCACGGGCCTCGTCCTCGAGACCGTCTTCGCTTTTGCGGCCCTCTGAGGGCGCTGCGGGGTCGTCTTGGAGGCCACAATCTTGGGCGTCTTGGGGGCCACGTAATTAGGCCGTCGTTGGGGGGCCGTCTTGGGGGCCTCTTGGGTCGCCCTGGGGCCCCCTTGGAATCAAGTCGGGCCTGTCCCCCTACAGGAGGATTTTCGACGAGAAATAAAAAATACACCAGAAATGCCCCCAAAAGGCAAACTCAGATTCAAGAAATAGTCCCCAGACAATTTTTGCATTATTTTTGTATTATTTTTGAGGTATTTCTTATTTTCCGTCGAAGATCCCCCTGTAGGGGGACAGGCCCGACTTAACCCTGGAAGCCTCCAGGGGCCCGCGCGGGGGGCTTCTTGAAGGGCGCCGCGGGGCGGCCAGGGGAGGCAACGGATCGCCCGGCGACGCGGGGGGCCGTCTCCCGGATGCCGGACGCCTTCCGGACCCGCAGAGTCCCCCGGCATGGCTCGGACGTGCGCGTTTGCCGCGGTGAGGACCATCGAGGAGCATCCCCGTCGCCGTAGATTTATGTCGGGCCTGTCCCTCTACAGGGGGACAAATCAAACCTAGTCAAAAAATAGTTTGGGGACGATGTTTTGACTATTTTTGGGCATCTTTTGAATCTTATTTTGATTGTTTTTAATTTTTCGCACAAAATCCCCCTGTAGGGGGACAGGCCCGACATAACTGCAGATCCTGGCGTCGCAATGTTTTCACAACGGGCGTCTTCGTTCGATTTCGGGCCCCGGGGCCCTCACAGATCGATCCGGCTCGAAGAATGATGCAGAAAGATGGGGTCCGGGCGTTCGGGCGCGTCTGTTGTGTGCGATGTTGCATTTTTTGGGCAACGTCGGATTTCAGGGTCCCGACTCATCTTGCAAGACAATAAACTATCAACACACGAAGCCGAAAAAGGCACGGGGAACGGACGTCCGAGCGATGGCACGTTGATGTTTGGCGGTCCCGCTCTTGACACCGTCGTGCTCCTCGGGCCGACAGTAGGGATTCCTGCGGCAGGCTGTGGCCTCCTGGGCATTCCCGGTGCCTCTAGCGGCTTCCGCATCCTCTGAAAGGTTGAAGAGGGAAGAGAGGGAGGGGGAGCAGACAAGCTTATGTGCGCTCGCGTCATATCTGACGTCTGATTTTCTCTATCTGCGGACGCGTGTCTTAGCGGACCTGTGGCTCCGCGCGAGCGTGCGTAGTAGGTGGTGGTGCGCGTGCGTGCGTGCGTGTGTGCGTAGTGGTGGTGGTGGTGATGGTAGTGGTGGTGGTGGTGGTGGTGGTGGTGGTGGTGGTGGTGGTGGTGGTGGTGGTGGTGGTGGTGGTGGTGGTGGTGGTGTGTGTGTGTGTGTGTGTGCGTGTGTGCGCGTGTGCTGTGGTGAAAACAGCATATGGTGCGCCAGGTGCGTGCGTGCGTGATTGCGGTGGTGGTGGTGGCGGTGGTGGTGGTGTGTGTGCGTGTGTGTGTGTGTGTGTGCGTGAGTATGTGTGTGTGCGTGTGTGTGTCTGTGTGCGCGCGCGTGTGATGTGGTGTGACGCGGTGTACCGTGGTGGTGGTGGGTGGGGTAGTGGGGTGGTGGTGGCGGTGCGCGGTGGTGGTGCGCGTGCGTGCGTGCGTGCGTGCGTGCGTTGGTGGGTGGAAGTGGCGGTGGGCGGGGCGGGGCGCGGTGCGGTGGTGGCGGGCGGATGGGCTCGCGAGAAAGAGGCCCGCGCTGGGGCGAGAACGCCATCCTGAACGACGGAGGCAACACCGATCCGAAAATGAGGCCCAAGCTGCAGCAGGAGCACGATTCGGAACGAGCGGAACCCGAAAATGAGGCCAGCGCCTCAGCGAGAGCAGCATTTTGAAAAAAACGCCCAAGCGAAAACCCAACTCCGGGAAATCCTGTGTGTAAAAAAACAGTACGCGGAGGGGCGCCCGCCATCTTCCGCACGCCATCAGGGGAAGGAGAAGAGTGCATTCAGATTGAGCAGCTGTAAAAGGGAGAAGGTGTGACGGCAAGTGGACGAGTGGGCGGAGGAGGACAGGAGGCGGGTTGGGAGCAGCGGGAGGAATAGGCAGGAGACGAGGAGGAGCATGAGGAGGAGGAAGAGGAGGAGGAGGAGGAGGAGGAGGAGAGGAGCAGGAGGAAAGCAGGAGAAGACAGAGGCTGAGGAAGCAGGAGGAAAGCAGAGGAGGAGTGCGAGGAACAAGAAGCACCAGAGCAGGAAGGGCACGGAAGAGACTGCACGATGCTCCCAAGAGTCGAAGAGCAAATGTGATCAGATTGGTTCCTACCCCCTGTGAGGGACGCTACTTACAGGGTCGCTGAGATAAGGGCAACTTCGCGCTCAGGAGGTGATTCTGGTCCTCGGGACGTCCGTTGGATCCAGGTCGGTGAGCCTCGTCGTGGCCGAGGCTCCCCGTGGCCGGAAGAGCCCGGTCGCTCCTCGCCCAGCGCTTGCCTTGGTAGCGCGATGACTGTACACCCCAGGCGATGTTTAAGAAAGCTTACGTTTTCGGCCAGAGTCTCGATTATTCTTAATGTTTCAATGTAAATCCTATGATTATAATCGAAGTTCTGGGTTTTTATTCAAATTCTGAGACTATGAATTTCTTAACCCATGATTTCTTAAGCATCTCGCAGGTTGTACTGCCAATCGCAGAGTGGAGAGATCCTGGGCACGCGTGCACGTGGCAGAGCGCACCCCGCCAGACGCCGGCATCCGCGTCCAGCACCGCCCAGTTCCGATCCACGAAGTGGGAGCTGCTGAAGGCCACGCAGGCCCGCCGTCGCACGGCTCCGCGCTCGCCCCCATGCTACAGTGCTCTCCTGCCTGCGTCCTCCTGCGGGGAGGACTCAGGATGCAAGGTCGGGTCCTGGGGGCACTCCCGTGGTCAAGGAGCCGCTTCCCTCAGGACCCTGTCCTTTCATGACCACGCCGCAGCCATCCCTTCCACTCCATCATTCGCTATCGCTCTCCCGTCCGCCCTGCTCCCTCCTGCTTGTCCCTTCCTCCGCTTGTTTCCCTCACTGCTCCATTACCTCCCTTCTCCTCATCCGTCTGGCCGCAGCCCGCCTCCTTCCTTCATCCCCCCACTCATGTAACTCCCTCCCCTCTCCACCTCCTCCATCCCATCCATCCTCATTAATTTCTCTCCCCGTGCGGTCGCGCCACCCTCAACCTGGTCTGCACTGGACGGAAGTGATGTTGCGACACGTTGCCGCCGTGATCTGAAAAGTGCGAGGTGCTTGTTTGTGTTTCTGCAACGAATCAGACTTCGGGTTCGAGCTTAACCCCACGCTGAGCTGAATTAGACTTCAGCTTTGGAAGCCGCCCCCCTTGACCGACGACCCACTGCTTCGCAAAGGGAAGGGGGTTGGGGTAGTGTGTGAAGCCCCTCCCCTCCGAAAAGAGACCCGGCTAACAGTGGAAGCCTAAAGGGGCAGGGGGGGTCCAGCTTCCGAAGACCCCTCTCTTCACAGCAGGAGGAGGGGCGAGTTTCAGAGGGGGTAGCTTCGGAAGCCCTTCCTTTCTGTAAAGACGGGCCGGGCAAGCCTTCCCAGCACACCTAGGGCGATCGGGGGGTCATCGGAGACGTCCTAGAGACCCCCAAGACAGCACAAGAGCGCTCCAAGAGTGACCGACGTGACCTCAAGATGGCCCAAGAGGCCTCCAGGACGGCCCTAAAGAGGCCTCCAAGAGCTCTCCCAAGAAGGCCCCAAGAGGCAAACATCATTGATTTTCTGTTGGTTTTTGGTAAATTTTGGGGTTCTCCTCTTTTCGGCTTCCCGACGCTCCAAGACGGCGGTCTTCCGGGCGTCCGAAGCCGCCTGGGAGGCTCCCAAATCGCCCCACAACCATCCGAAAGGGCTTCCAGGCAGTCCAAGAGAGCCCCAAAACGGCACAACACGGGTCCAAGATGGCCCTCAGAGAGCCCAGCCCAAGGCGGCCCAAAATGGCCCCAAGACACCCTCCGAAGCATTCCTAATCGTGACTCGGTCGTTCAGGGAGACCGCGGTTAATGGCAGGGTGGCCCGAGGAAGGCCCCAGAGGCCCCAGAATACGCCCAAGAGGCTTCCAGAAGGCCTAAGAAAGCTTGAAACAACTTTTGTGAGGCCCCCAGAGGCTCTCCACGGAGGAGCCTCTGCACAAAAGAGCTGAGGAGGATCGGGAGAATGCGCAGGGCACGGCGAACATGAGGAACAATAAGCATGGATGAAGGATAACGAATAACATGATCTTAATGGCGATGCCAGAAGATGCAACAAGGAGTTATCGCTAAATTGTCGGCTTGACCTCGCTGCTATTCCGCCTGCATACCAAACTTCAAGTACCAAGGTGCATGGCGCAAAGCGCCACTGCAGTCTTGTATATCTATATAGATACACATTTATGTATATATATAGATATGTGTATATAGATGGGTGTGTGTGTGTGTGTTTATGTCTTTGTGTGTGTATGTGTGTGTGTGTGTGTGTTTGTGTGTGCGTTTGTCTTTACATGGCCATTCTGGCTGCCTTCTCAGGGATGTCTGGGGGGCCCAGTGCACGTGCCAGAGAACGTGCCAGGGGACGTGTCCAGGGGTCTCTCCTGGGGGTCTCTTAAGCCGTGGTTCGGATTCATAGGTTGATTACCTACCAGACCACCCCAACCCAATCCGAAATCCCAGATTTATGGGTGGGATGGGGAGCTACGGCTTCCATCTGCGCTTTTATTCGGATCGATACAATCAATTATGCGCATGTGTATGAGTGTATAAATCGCATGGCAGTCGTCCCATCCCGCCACCGTGCCTGGGTTGTGGGTGTGAAGCTTGTTGGATGTTCGTTGCAATCTCGTGGGAGGCTGGGGCTTCTTCAAGGCAGTTTGATGGCGTCTTGGTGGGCGCTTTCTTTCCCAGATCCGTCTAGGTTCATCATAATGAGTTCCACAAGGGAACGAGTAGATACCGCAAGACCGCAGCGTGCTTTCATCTCTCGGACTGTCCTCCCGGGTCTGGATCTGGGGACCATACTGTTCAGACGCTTCCCGCACGCCCCAGTCCGCGAGACGACATGGCGTGATCGCGTCCTCGCGTCGGCATGGGTGGCAAGAAGGCTCAGTTCATCGCGTGCTCCAGCTGTCGCTGCCGGAAGCCTTCTGGCCAGTGGTCGCTCGGCCCGCCTGCTCTTCCGCCACGCGAGTCGCCGTTTCGGCCGGGCTCGAGCTTGAGCGGTGTTGGTACCCCCCCTGGGTCAAGCAGCGGCGAAGCGTCCTGGCTCGCCTATAGACCCACCAAAACATGCTCTAAGAACCTTTTGTGGTTCGCACGGCATGTTCTTAGAACATTTCTGGCTGGGACTCTCTTGTTTTATCACATCGGGCTTATGTTCTAAGAACCTTTTTCTTTGTTATTCGAGCATATGGGGGGTTTAAGAACATTTCGTGGTAGGACTATAGGAATGCCGGGACGGTCGGACCCTGCTCAACCCTGGGCCGCCTTTCAACTCCAATGGCGGCGGCAAGGGCACCGACGGGCTCGGCGGAGGGCGCGGCGGGCGGCGGCAGAGGGCCCCGAAGGGTGGGCACCCGATGGGCGGCTGCCCAAGCCGATCCTCTCGCTGAGCTCCGCACGCGCCTGTCGTGAGGTCCCCTGCGGCGCCGCAGAGGGAGTCGCTGTTCGAAGCGAAGGTCAACTCCAAGTGCACTGAGGCCAGGCGAGCAACCAAACAACCGAGCGCCTGCTCCCTGCGCGCCCTGGAGGGCGAGGCGTAGCTTCGCGAAGCCACGGAGCCAGAGGCAAAGGCGGCCGAGGAAGCGGCGCTGACTCGTCGGGAGAGGCAAGAGGTTTGCGCCAAGCATGTGCCACCACCGCCGAAAGTATCAGCGCCATCCGTTCCTTCGTCCGCCATAAACTTCGCGGCGCCGCTCGACGCGAACCAGGGCGGCCACTAGATGTCAGCAGTCTCGAGCTTGACGAGACAGAGTGGCAGGAGTGGGACAGGCCCGAGCTGCATCTGGCGACGGAGGTGGATGGCGCTTTCAGCAAGGCCGCGGGGCCTACTTGTCAGAGCATCGCAGCCTTGCGCGAGCAGACCCAGCAGATGTCCGCCTGGCCCCAGTCCAAGCGCAGGAGGGGGCCGCGTCGAGAGGCCACCCCACCCTTCGCCCAGGCGAGGGCGGCGCCAGCAAGGCCGCGCAGCCAGCTGGGCCCAAGGAGGACCCAGACCTGGACGGCACTGGCAGTGACGGCGCGGCCGCTTCTGGCCCCGATGCTCTCCGGGACGCTGCTCGCAGCAGGGCCGCGAAGGCGCTTGGCGAGCGCGACGCAGCTGGAGACCCGCGGTTTTGTCTGAGCCCAGGTTCAGCACCTTTTCATTTGGTATTCCATGCGTCGCTCCGAGGCGGCGCCTTCTACCACTGCGACGTCGACCCGTCCGCCTGTGGCCTTTTCCACGCCGTTCGAGGAGATGGCCTTCGCACTTTTCGAGGCGGCCGCGTCTTTGCATCGGGGGGGGGGCGGGAGATTCAGACTCCGCGCCCCCCATGTCAGGAAGGGGCCCAACGAGATACTTCCGAGCGTCGGCTTCGCCGCCCTCGTCGGCGAAGACAGGCGGCGCGGCCAGGGGGGCCGTTTCTCTGGAGCTGTCGGGCCACAGTTGCTGGATGGCCGCAAACAATTTACCGGCGGCTGTCTTATGCAGGCCGCGGCAGGCGGCGCGGCCAGGGAGGCGCCCTCCCCAGGCTTGGGGCCGTCGGCTCACCAGAGTCAGAGTTTGGGTTTGGTGCGGCGTCTACAGGCGGGCGTGGCCAGGGGGGCGCATTCCCTTGGAGCCGTCGGGGCTTCCACGAGCGGGCCGGTTGCCCCGTCGACGAGCGGCGCGGCCAGGGGCGCGTATTTCCTTGGAGCCGTCGGCGCCTCAAATTACGTGGCTTGCATCTCCTCGACAGGCGGCGCGGCCGGGGGCGCGCGCTCCCCCGGGGCCGTCCGCGCGCCCCCGGGCGAGTCAGGTGACCGGTCGACAGGCGGCGCGGCCAGGGGCGCGCGATGCCCCGGGGCCGTCGGGGCCGAGTTGCTGGATGGCCGCAATCAGTTCTCTGGTGGCTGTCTTGCGCAGGCCGCAGGAGGAGGCGCGGCCAGGGAGACGCCACCCCCCCGGAGCAGTCGAAGGGGCGGAAGCCGGGCCCGTTGTCCACGACTATTGGGATCCAGTTGATACGGGCAGGCCTCGGCTCCCGACGGTGGCAGCTATTCGGGAGACGAGGCTTTCTGCCCACAGGCATGGCGTGTACCATGCATGATGGAGCCCGCGCAACTGCCGCAGCATCGTCGTTGGGCCTCAGTGGCAAGTGGGGGCAAGGCGTTGGGTGAACGCGCTCTAGCAGAAGAGTTGCGAGAGGGTTTTGCGCGCCATTCGCCCCCGCAGAGCGGCGATGATCGAGCGCCTCCAGGCGAGGGTCGAGCTCGGCGCCCAGGAGGAATTCGCGCCGCTTTGGCGAGGCATTGGAGAGAGTCAAACATGTGTTCAGGGACCTCTGGTGAGCCAGGGCGCCACCGGACGACGGCGCTCCCTGACGGCCAGAGCACGGGCGCCTCAGAGAGCGAGTGCAGCTGGTTCTCCGAGGGCGGCATCCACGCCAATTCCCGCGGCCCCCCGCGGAGGGCGAGGCAGCGTTGGTCAAGGCGCCGCCTCCGCCTTATCAAATGCCAACCGCAAGCGCTTCGACGATCTCGGTAACGACCCAGAGTGTTCGAGCCAAGGTTTTCGGGTGGAATGGCAGAAGATTCATCTCCCGAGCCTCCCGGCAGCGACAGGTCTTGCGTCGGCTTTAGCTCGGGCGACTTCCGCGCCCGCTGCGCCCCGGCGCCCTCTCGAGGTCGGCGCGCACTGGGTCGGGTGCAGGTTCTGAGCCAGGACCCCCAGGTGAGCCATCTGGGCAGCCACGGCAGCATCGATTGGAGGTGCAGTTAATTCCCTGTCAGTGCTATGCGGCAACGTCTCAGAGTGGCGCCTCCAGTCCGAGCAGCATTCGGAGCGCGCCCCGTTCGTCGAGGTGCGCATTGTGGAGATGCGCGCGGCCCGCTCCAGATTCAACGGCGGCGTCGACGCCGCGCCATGCAAAGCGGGGCGGGCGCCAATGGCATCGAGAAGCAGCTGTTCGCGTGCGTCTGTAGGGCCCGCGCGCTGGGTCTCTGCCCGTGGTCGCGCACCTTTTCAGGAGGCAGGGTGGTTGTCATTGCGATTTACCTTTGGCCGGGGCCTGGCGCTACCAACGCCGGCGCATTTTGACCAGCGTGGGTTCTTTTCCAGAGCTTTGACAGACACCCTGGATGGTCGTTGGCGATTGGAATACGCCGTCGTCAAGCTTGGAGCAATCGAGGCTGACATTCGAAATCAAGGCGATTTACTGCTTCCGCCTGATGCGCGGGTCACCTGTGGCAGCGCTGAGGTGGGGTCGCTCATCCTGCGCACTGGTCAAGGCCGGCACCCTGCCGAACTATCAGCGAGTCCTTGGAATGCCCGCATCGGGCTCCAACTAGATGCGGTGGGAAGGTGATCTCCGCGGCGGCGACGCAAACTTGTCGCGCCGCCCGCGCCGCCGAAGGCGGACCCCCCAAGAAGGCCCCCGAAACCTGCCATCCATCGTTCGTTTCAGCGAGAGGCAGCCTTGGAGCGGCGCCGAAAACGTCTTCCTGAGGACCTACGCGAGGAGTTTGATTCGCCGCAGGCTGCGCCCGCAGAACCGCTCGCGCAAGAACTGGTGTCCTTTCAGCTGCCTGACGAGGCTTGCTCGGCCAGCGCGACCAACGGTTACCCCGTGTTCAATTCGATTTGTGTTGATGTAGGCGGCTGTCTTTTTCTCGGACAGCGAAGTTGGAATGGGTGAAGTTTCTAAAAAGTATGCAGAGCGGGAAGTACAGCTTAAAAAGTTTGCGCATTGCGTCGCAACCTCCACCATCGAGGAGATCATTGGCAGGGCATCGGGGCCCGGCCTAAAGTTGGTTCAGTCCAGCGCTACCTCGGAACGAGCTCATCTTGCCAGCGCAGCGGGCGAGTGGCGTGCCGTCGCGCATGCCGCGGCGCTGCGCATCTCGGCCTCGGCTAGGCGCGGCAAGGGCCCAAGGCGGCCAGCTCGCTGTCAGCCCCAGTGTTGCGGGCAAGTTGTTCGTCGGAAGTTGCGACCCCATTGTATATGTCGGCGAAGACCGCGCTCCAGAGACGCAGCGATGGCTGGAATTGGTAGACCCTCTCCCGCTCGGCGACCCCGACACGCTCGTTGACCTCGTCGATTCTACTGACTGGCCCGCGCACAGGGCGCAAGCGCGGCGCCTCGCCAAAGGCAGGCGCGGTTTTGTCAAGTGGGCCTAGGAGCAATGGTCGCCGCGTCCAGTTCGCCTCTGCGCTTCTGTCATAAAGCCAAAGACCCCGCGCCCAGGGCCCCTTCGTGGCGGGGGGTCGATTGCAGACCCAAAAGAGAGCCCCATGGCCCAGGCCGCCACGTGGATGTCATCCTGGGCGGGTAGCATGGATCAGCCCACCGATATTCCATCGGCCCTGCGCGCACTGCACCGACGCGCCTTGGAAGTGGACGCGCCGCCGGACTGGATGGATGGACTGCGCCCCGAACTGCCGCTCAAGGGGGGCGGCATCGATTCCACGACGCTGGGGGAACTGCCGCGGTCACCTCCAGCTGGGCGCGCAGGCTTCTTGGAATCGCTCGGAGAGGCGAAGCGCCGCGGAGACTGGCCCGTGAATTTGTTCGCCGCTCCACGTGAGTTTCTGCCAAGTACTAAACGCTGGCAGTAGTGCCCTGAGGCCAGGCCAGGCCTCATCAGATCGGCGATGGATGAAGGCGCGCACCTCCCCGGAGCGTCAGCGGCTGCGGTCGCGCTCGATTTCGAGAAGTTGCGCGATTATGTTTGTTGGGTCTTGTCGCGCAGAGCAGCAGTGGAAGCATGGCGCCCGTCTATCGCCGCGCGTTTGGAGGTTCAGCTTTGCGCCGCTCCTCGATTCTTGCGCAGTGCGATGGGCGCGTCGGACGCCGGCCATGAGGCCGGGGCCTCGGTGGCGGGCCCCCCGCGATGGGCGCGCTCATCAACGGCGCTGTTGCACCCGCTGCTGCAAGTGGCACGGGCGCGCGCGGACGTCGTCGCACTTGAGATTTCCATTGGCGGCACCGCCCTGCGCGCGGAGGGCGCCGAGAAGAAAGTGAAGCAGGGTGTTGCGCCTGCCCGCAACGCGTCCAAGGAAGGCCCAGGCGCTGAACGTCTGGCGGTGTCCGGCAAGATCGCGGCCATCGCCGCGCCTTTCAAGGTGGGCCGCAGATTTATAGCCCGCACCCGGAGAGCTTTGATTTCAGTTCGATCGCGCCTTGCGTCTCATGACCTCGGCGCGCATGCGCCGCCCGAAAGGAGGAGGGCCGCGCGCGAATCAAAGGCCGGACTTGCCGCGGCCACTGGGCGCACCTGCAGGATGCGCATGCCCAGGAGACATTCTAAGTTCAGGTGGGTCGCGCAGAGTTCGCGGTCGACCGGCGCCCGTCCCCAAGCAGCTCACGGCCATCAGGTGCCTGGTCTGGCACCGCTGCAGCTTCGCAGATCCAGGCGTGGTGCGGCGAATTCAGGTGCAGGGGCGCTCAACGGGCGGCGCGTCACCGCGACCTTGTCTATGTTGTTTGGAAAGAAGGACACGGTTTTGGAAGTCAGGCGTCAGTTCGCTCCAGAATATTCGACCACGCCGCAGCAGTGGCCTCAATATGCGCAGTCGAATCGAGAGAGCGCGGTAGAGTATTCTGTATGTTGTCGGGTGCGGGTGCGTCCAGGAGATGCAGTTTCGTCAAGGGCCTTATGATTCCGGTCATTTCTACGCTGTTGGATGCAGGATGGCCCCCGTGTTTGGCAAACGTGTGAAGGTGGACTACCCCATCGCAGGCTTGCGACTGGACGATCCCCACCTCCACGTCGCCAGGCTTTGACGGTCATGAGATGGACTGGGGAGAGGTACTACATGATGTGATGACGGATTCTGAGGTCCATGACTGGGGCCAAAAATCGCTGCAATTGGAATGCGAGAGTCTCGAGCATGGTACTGGTATGTATTGTGTACTTATTGTGCGAGGCGCGAGTGCAATCGATGCGTGCGCGATGGGGCAGACGCCGCCGTTTGTCAGTTTCTGTGAGTCAGTGCTGGAGCTCGATGGTCTCGCGCGCGTTCGTCAATCTGGTTCGGAAGCTGAGCGTTTCTGTCCGCGCTATAGAGGCGCGCCAGGGACTTTGCTTCACAGGATGTGGGAGTGCCCTGTCAAGAAGGACCAACAGGACCATGAGAAGTCTGATCGGCTGACCCCGCAGGCGTCAGCAGGCGCTGAATCTTAACCCGCTCCACGGCTTCGCGGCCCCCCCCCCCGACCGCGCCCGCTCTGCTTTGGGGGGTCTTTGAAAGTCCAAGAAGACGCGGAGAAGAGCCCAAGGAGATCCCCAGAGCGCCCCAAGAGGGCCCGAAAACGTACGAAAAGGGCCCCCACATATGTCGAAAACGGCGGAGGAAACCAAAGAGGGATACAGAGAGACAGAAAGGAGCATCGCCATATACTTATGGGGTTTCAGAAGGGTTTCCTGCCCCCTGGGCGCGCCCAAGACCGCACGCGACAACGCCAAAAAGGAGTCCAGACGGGCGTGGATGGCCCCAAGAGGCCGTCAGGGCGGCCGCAGAGAGCATCCGCAGGTTCCAAGATGGCCGCAAGAGGCCGCGGAGATGCACGGGAACTCCAAAAGAGGCGCCAGGAACAACCCGATAAACTCACGATCGTCATAACCCATGTGGTTTACAATGTTTTTTGCTTGTTGGGGGTTTCTGGTGTATGAGACTCGAAGAGAGGTGGAGGGGCAACCTGGACGGCCGTTGGTGGCCCGAAGGGCGGTCAAGATCAGCCCAGAACGAGCCCCGGAAGGCCCCCCAAAACCGGCCCAATAGGCTCCTGGAGAGGTGTGTGAGAGGACTCGTGGCGCTCGGAAGCCGAGCACGTGAAAGAGACTGAGGGGAAATAGTTTGTGCAGACCATGCGGCGGGGATCTCACGCGCCGTACCTGGTGGGGCGGCGGATCGCTTCTGCAGGGCAGGCAGGACTGTCCTCGAGGCGATTTTTGGAGATGTGGTTCGCACCCTGTCGAAGAGATCCTATCGACTGCCTCGGAGGGCGTCAAGATGGCCCAAGAGAGCTCCAGCATAGTTTCGAGACGTATCTGGGTTGTGGGTCAGAGTCCTTATGAATGCTTTATGGGTTCTCGTCATACGGTTCTTGGGAGCCTTTGGAAAGCAGTTTGCCTTTGGGGAGCCTCTTGGAGGCTTCTTGGGGCCCTCTTGGGGCTTCCTGGGGGCATCTTGGGGGTTTTGAGAGCCTCTTTTGGGGCCGCTTGGGGGCCTGTTGGGACCTCCTGCGGTGGTTTGGGGGGGCGATGGGGGCTTCCTAGGCGCCGCTTTGGGTCGAGAGCCCGAAATCTCTGTTGGGGCTCCTCTGGGCCCCCTCTTGGGGACATCCTGGGGCAGTCTTGGAAGCCCCTTGGGCCGCCTAAGGGTTATCTCAGGCCATTTGGGAGCCCTCTTGGAGGCTTTTTGCACCGTTTTGGAAAGATCGTTGGGCCTCTTGGGCCGTCCAGGGCGGTCGGCAGCTCGAAAAGGTAGTACCGCTAAAGTGCCCGAAATCAAAAAAACAGCATTAATGATTTGCGCGTGTTCGGGGCCTCTCGAAGTCCTTTTGGAACCATACTGGAGCGTCTTGGGCGCTCCTTGGGCCGTCTTGGGACCGACGTGGGCCATCCTGGAGCGCCCTTGGTCTGAGGCCGTGGGGCTTGCCACTTTTTGTCTGAGGCCAGGCATGGGGGTTCGGTCTTTCCCTTTCGCTCCTTATGGTATTATATTGCGAAGGCCTTACGGCCGGTGCCGCCGACCCTGCATGGCGACGACGACGACGACGACGAGCGCTCTTGGGGGCCTCTTGGGGGTAGTTTGTGTGCCTCTTGGGAAGCTCTTAGGGGCCGCTTGGAAGCCTCGTGGGGGCCTCTTGGGGCTTCCTGGGGTCTCTTGGAGGGGGCCTGGGACGTCTTGGAGGCTTCTTGGACGGTCTTGGGGCTATCTTGGGCGTTTCGCTCCTTATGGTATTATATGTCGGTCCTCCTGCCTTTTTCTTTTCCCCCCCTCATCCCTCCCCGCCTCCATCCCAGCTCCCCTCCTCGCCCGCTCGCGCCTCCTGTCCCCCCTCTCCTCCCTCCCAGCCCCCTTCCCAGTTCCTCTCGCTCGCTCGCCCGCGTGCGTGATGCAGCTGCTGGGCGGCCCCGTCCAAGTCTTCCAGCTCACGCCGTGTCCGATTGGTGGCTGTCCGCACGAGCGCGGCTGGAATTCCCATCCTTGACCGCGCTTCTCTCTGCTCTGGCACTGGCGATGGCGCCATCTCCGCATTGCTGCTTCGTTTGATGATGCGGTTGGTCACCTTCTGGCCCCTGTCGCTCATGAGATTAACTGGTGCATCATGTTCATTTCCGTGCAGGTGTGTGGTGGTCGCCAGTGCCCGAAATTTGAAGTTTCCGTGCCCGCCCACCACGAGCCCTCCCGAGCTGGTCTTTCCGCGGCAGCTCTGGAGTGGAGAACCGCGCCGCGAGGACTTTTGTGGGTGGCCCATAATCAGGGCGAGAGAACGGCGGAGACTGACGACGAGAAGGGGGAGGCGAAAGGAGGAGGGACGAGAAGGACGAGGACGAAGACGAGGAGAAGAAGAGGAGGAGGGCAAGGAGGAGAAGAGGAGGAGGGCGAGGAGGAGGAGGAGGACGAGGCCGAGGAGGACAAAGAGGAGGAGGAGGGCGAGGAGGAGGATCACCGCGAGGAGGAGATGGAGGAGGCCTCCGGACGCCCCTGCAGGGCTTTTTGGAGACCTCGTCAGGTGAACCCCGCGGAGGCCCCCCCGATCTCTCCACCAGCCTCCAGAGGAGTTCCCGCGCAGGCCCTTGGGAGGCCCACAGGCGGCGCCGAGCACGCCTCGATCGACGACGAATACGACGGCGGTGATGACGACGGCGGTGATGACGACGACGGTGGCGATCACGACGACGTTGACGACGACGAGGACGACGACGACGAGAAAGACGACGACAAAGACGACGACAAAGACGACGACAAAGACGACGGCAAAGACGACGACAAAGACGACGACCACGACGACGACGACGACAACGACGGCGACGACGACGACGGCGGCGGCGACGACGGCGACGACGACGGCGCCCGGCCAGCACATCGTCGGGGAGCTGGATGGTCCGGCGGCACCCGCCCCCCGGCGCACGGGCTCGGAGGAGGACCCGCAGCGGTGGGGGGAGCACGACCGGTGGATGGCCGGCACGCGCGGCAGGAGCCCACCCTCCTCCTCCTCCTTCCCCTCCTCCTCTTCCTCCTCCTCCTCCTCGACCTCCTCCTCCCTCTCCCCTCTTCTCCTCCTCCTCCTCCTCCTCCTCCTCCTCCTCCTCCTCCTCCTCCTCCTCCTCCTCCTCCTCCTCCTCCCTCTCCCCTCTTCTCCTCCTCCTCCTCCTCCTCCTCCTCCTCCTCCTCCTCCCCTCCTCCTCCTCCTCCTCCTCCTCCTCCCTCCTCCTCCTCCTCCTCCTCCTCCTCCTCCTCCTCCTCCTCCTCCTCCTCCTCCTCCAGGCGCCCGGGGCGTTCGGGTCGTTCCCAGACCCCCTCGAGTAGTGAAAAAATCACGACCGGAGGTTTTTTCCAAGTTTCGGCCCCTGGGGGTCCTTCCCGGGCCTCGGGACCGTCAAAAAACGACTCAGGATGAAAAACCGGTCCCGGGGAATGGGTCGAGACCTCGGGGGGTCGCCGTCATGAAAATATCATGACGTCGGGGGTCTGAGTCGTTCGCGGGCGTGGCCCCGGAGATCCGGCGCTCCAGCACAAAGATACTGCAGCGTTAGCGGCCTCTGGGGGCCCTCGCCGGGCCTCCGGGGGGCGTCAAAGATCGGGGGTCCCCAAACGGGGTGGTGACCACACCGTGCGGTGAGTCGGCGGGGATTCGGGGTCACCGCACGGTTTTGGGACTCGGGTCGTTCTCAGAGGACGTCTCCGGCGACTGGGGCATCCGAGGTCCCAACACCGTGCGGTGACGGACCTTGCGGTGAGGTCTCTTGGAGTTCCGAGGCCACCGCACGGTCTGTCACCGCACCGCTTCGGGACTCCACACAAGAGAGCGGCCCAGGACGCAAAGCCGGCCCTACACAGAGGGAGTTGTGGTGTGGACCTCCGGGGGCGCCCTGCAGGCCTGGGCGAAATAGAAAGAAGCGGAGCAGCCGGACGTGTGGGGCCCGTGGGCCTCTCCCAGGAGGCCACGGGTATAGCCCTGGAGGAGCGAGGTCCTCGGGGAGGCCCCCATGGTTCTGCATGGGGGGCCGCTCCTCTCGGGCCCCCCCGTATTTCTCTCCGTGCCGAGGCGAGGGTCGAGCTCCTGTGCCGGCGTTCTCGGCTCGCTTCGGGCCTCCGGGGGCTTCCGGGGGCTCCGAGAGACTTCTCGAGACTTCTGGGTTCTGGGGTGCTCCAGATCGAAGGAGTCGTCGCCGTCCTCGTCGTCCTCCTCCTCCTCGTCCTTACCCCCGCGCGAGCTCCCGCGCGCGCACGAGGGGCCGAGAGAGAGAGAGAGAAAGAAAAACTAAAAAACAACAACAAAAGGGATAGAGCGAGAGAGAGAGAGAGAGAGAGAAAGAGAGAGAGAGAGAGAGAAAGGAAGAAAGACGGTGATCGGCATGCACGCGTGCATGGGTCCCGTATCGCCCCCTGGCCGGCTGGATCTTTTGGCCCTGGGAGTTCACGCTCAGCATCGGCGCCGGCAGATTCGTAGTATAGAATTGGCCGCATTGGGCCTAGTCCCTTGCAGTTCTTCCGAGTCCTGCTTAAGCCCAGCTGATCTGACTGAATCACCTGTTTCGTCCGGCCCCACGGCCCCTCTGTCGGGCTTCGTCGTCCTCAACCGTTCCTGCGAAGACCTTCCAGGAGTTGCCCCCCAAGTGCGGTTGTGGAGCGCTGAGGCTGGCACGCAGCACGTGCGTACAGACATCTCTCGGCGGGCCGAGACGCGGCTGGGCGCACGGCGGGACCCAGGCATCAGGCTGCTCGGCTGCTCACACGTCTTCCTCCTCCTCCTCCTCCTCCTCCTCCTCCTCCTCCTCCTCCTCCTCCTCCTCCTCCTCCTCCTCCTCCTCCTCCCCCTCCCCTCCCCTCCCCCCCTCCCCTCCCCTCCCCCTCCCCCTCCCCTCCCCCTCCTCCTCCTCCTCCTCCTCCTCCTCCTCCTCCTGCCGTTCTTTAACGCTCCCGAGGCCCGGCGAGGGCCCACCAGAGGCCGAAGACGGCCAAACACCGCCCGCTCCAATGTGTGTTGGAGCGTCGGACCTCTCAGGTTAATTCAGTCGCGCATGTTCCTCTACAGGAGGAACACTCGAGAATGTTAAAAAATAATACGGGACCGATTTACCATGCTCTTTTGACAATGTGTGAGCATGTTCCATGTTTCTTGGATATTGCCGAGAGCGTTCCACTACTCCCGTAGTGCCTACTCGCAAACGCCCGAAAAACACATGTCTGCTTCGATGTTGTTTATCGTATAGATCCCCCGCCGCGGTCCCATGCCATTTGCGAGTAGTTATTTTGCGAGTAGTGGAGCGCGCTCGTCTAGGATAATCCGCCTGTAGGAGGACATGCCCGACCTAACCCTGGGGACAGGCACCTGGCCCACGCGCGGGCCTTCCTGCTCGCGTCGGTGGTGCTGTCGCGCGCGCTGGACGCCGAGCGGCAGGCCTTCCTGCACGGGCCGGGGGGAGCCGGGTCGGACGACCAGGGGGAGTGGATGCAGTGGGAAGGAGGAGCAATTTTGCAAGGTTGCTCTTCGGCATTGCCCTCGCCGTTGTCCTCCTCCTCCTCCTGCTCTTGCTCCTCCTCCTCCTCCTCCTCCTCCTCCTGCGCCTCCTTACAGTCAACAGAGTCGTAGCAATGATGAGCAACTTTGCAAGGGTACCCCTGCGTCCTTGCCCATTCGGCCAATCCTTGCCCGCGTTCGCTGGCCGCGCCCCGCCCGCAAGGTGTCGACATGGCCTTCCAAGAGCGTGTTTCTTTATTGCTTGGGCCATAACGCACGTTATGGCCCCCCCGCCGCCTCCCCCCTTATAACGGACCGCTCCAGCCCCCAGTGCCGGGGGCACAAAGGGGCACGAAAACGACGACGACGAGGATGGAGGAAGGAGGTAAGGAGCGACGCCTTCGCAGGCATGCGCTCACCAGAATTCCTCGTTGCTCTTCGTTGTCGGTCGTCGTCGTCTTCGTCGTCGTCATCGTCGTCGTCGTTGTCATCGTCGTCGTCAGCGTCGTCGTCGTCGTCGTCTTCGCCGCCGCCGCTGCCGTCGTCGTCGTCGTCGTCGTTGTCGTCGTCGTCATCTTGGTCGTCGTCGTCGTTGTCGTCGGTCGTCATCGCTCGCAGTCGCTCGTCGTTGGCAAACGCCTTCGGACGCTTTCGAGGGCCTCTGGAGGCCTTCGGATGACCTCCGGAAGGCCTCTGGAGTTTTCCAAAGGCTTCAGGAGGCCTCCGGCGGCCTCGGGAAACCTCCGAAGACCCTCGGACGCATCGCTCGTCGTCGCCGTCGCCGTCGTCGTCGTCGTCGTCGTTATCGTCGTCGTCGTTCTCGTCGGCGTTGTCGCCGTGGTCTTCGTCGTCGTCGTCGTCGTCGCTCGTCGTCGGCGTCGAGGTCGTCGTCGTCTCTCGTCGTCGTCGTCGTCGTTGTCGTTGTCGTTGTCGTTGTCGTCGTCGTGGTCTCGTGTCGTCGTAATCACCACCGTCGTTGTCGTTGTCGTCGCGGTCGCTCGTCGTCGTCGTCGCTCGTCGCTCGTCGCTCGTCGTCGTCGTGCGCGCGGACGCTGTGGTGGCGCCGGAACCGCCCGGCGGGGGGGTGGCGTTACGTTACACCCTTCCCATATGCCCGTTATCGCCGCGAATAAAGAAACGCGCTCCAAGGCCCTTGCATCCTTACCGCGCATCCTTACTACACGGGTTGATTTTAGGCTCAGGGGGGAACGCATCGACCCCTAGTCGCCCACTGTGATCGCCTCCAGGGGCCCGATAGCCCACCCTCTTAGCTGCCCTGGCACGCCCGGTTTGAAGCGCAGCGCGTGCCGTGTTCAAGACGTCCGCGTTAACACGCCGCGTGCTGGCTGGGCACGTGTTGGCCCACGTTTGGGCGAACGTATTGCGCTAGACCTACGTTTTCAGTCTACGTGTTGAGCTACGCGTCAGCACATTACGGTGTTGCGTGTTGCGCGTGGGGGCCGTCAAGCCCACCCTGCCCGGTGCCCGTGCGGACTCGCTATCGGGAGCATATCGCCGCCCTGTCGAAGATGTATCACCGATTCCGTGCTTTGTTTTTTCCTCTCCCTGAGCCAGTTCCCATTACAGTGGAGGGACGCGAGTAGTGGACACTCCCCTTCTCCCCAAATTCAAAATTGGCATGCGCGGGGAAGACTGCGGTCGAAGTGCAACTCATTCAACCTACCGCCAACATTGACATTGTGGGGGGCATTGACAGATGAATGTGGCATGAGTGTTTGCTAATTTTTTCCGAGGACTGTATCGTTCCCCCTCAGATAGGCGAAAAGGGGATGCAACATCTGCTGCTTGCAGCTGGTTTCGGCCCCGCAGCCGTTTGTTTTCTTCGATACTTGCGCCCGGAGGAGCCGTTAAAATCGGCCGTGTGAGCTGATGGGCTAATCGCCCATTGCTACCCCCCTCGCATCCGACCCGATTTGAGGAGGAGGAGGAGAGAATTAGAACGTTCGAGGTTCGGAGATGAGACGAGTTTCATCGACTGCAAGTGGGGAAGTCGCGCAAGATTCGTCCTGTCGTTCATTCGCCGCATGGCCGTAGTGGGTTTCCCGTCGGTCGTCGCTGCTACGACTTGACTCGTGAGGTCCTGGGTCTCTCGTCGTTTTTCCCCTAGGCGTGAGTTGGACGTGTAGCAACCGCTGTAGAGCAAAACAGATAACATTAACATAATTGTTTCGGATGCCCACGCGGATTTCTTGGATCTGCCCTGGACCCTCCCTTTTGTCGCGCTGAGCGCGCCATGGTTGGCGCTGGAGGCTCGCCACGTTGGAGGGCCCAAGAAATCCAAGAAACCCGTGCCGAGCGCCCAAAGTTTGTGTGTGTTGTGCAGTTTGTGTTCCTCGACGCCAGTAGCCCCCCCCTGATTCAGGAGCGAAAGAAGGACGTACACGCGGTTACATAAATCCGCATTGGTTTCGAAAGTACGCGTTGCGCAAATATTCGTATCACCAGGCTGGTCTCGCGGATTGGGGGGCCATGTTCCTGTGCGTGGTTGGGCGCGTACGTCTTTTGTGGGCCCCCCCTGATGTCTGAGCAGTTTTTTTCGACGTCAGTAGCTCCCCTTTTTAGAAACACCCCCGCTTCCTAGAAGGCGCGGGCCTTGCCTGTAGATGTAAGGCCCACGCCTTCTAAGAAGCAGCCTCCTTCTAAGAAGTCTTTCCCCCTCCCCCTACCCCCTTGCGCGCGCCGCCAATCGTAGCCCCCCCGTGATTCGGTCGCGCGCAGAGGGGGGTAGGGAGAGGGGGGCTGGCTTCTTCGGCCGCTTCTGAGAAGGCGCTCGCCCTGCATCTGTAGACAAGGACCGCGCTTTCTAAGCAGCAGGGGCGCTTATCAGAAGCCTCCCCCCGTCCCCCTCCCCCCTTTGTGCGCGCCCCCCAGATGTCCTCCTCCTCCTCCTCCTCCTCCTCCTCCTCCTCCTCCTCCTCCGCCTCCTCCTGTCTTCGGCCCTCTCTGAAGGCCCCATGGTGGCCTCCGCGGCGACCTCCCGGAGGCATCTCGGGGCCTCGGGGTGCCTCTCCGGGGACCTCCAGGGGCCCTGGGACCTGGGAGCACACTGGAGGCGCAGGGGGAAGGAGGAGGAGGAGGAGGAGGAGGAGGACGAGGAGGAGGAGGAGGAGGAGGAGGAGGAGGAGGAGGAGGAGGAGGAGGAGGAGGGGGAGGAGGAGGAGGAGGAGGAGGAGGAGGAGGAGGAGGAGGAGGAGGAGGAGGAGGAGGAGGAGGAGGAGGAGGAGGGAGGAGGAGGAGGGGGAGGAGGAGGAGGAGGAGGAGGAGGAGGAGGAGGAGGAGGAGGAGGAGGAGGAGGAGGAGGAGGAGGGGGAGGACGAGGTCTAAGAGGTCATGATCCCATCTCTCCTTTTCCTCTCCTCTCACGTCCGTTCGCTTGTTTTAACCTAACAGCGAAGACTGATAGGCTTCTAGTGGGCTCAAAAGAGAGCATCTTGACTCCCCAGGGGGGTCTGGGCGGGTGCCAGGACAAGCCGGGGAACCCGGGTGCTCCCCAGAACATTATCCCAGGCTACATTTTGATTGCCCAGAGCCAACAAAACACCATTACCAGGCTACATTTTGAATGACCGGAGCCAACTGTAGGCCACTTCGTGTTCTTCGTGTTCCCAGAACACCATTCCCGGGCCACATTTTGAATGCCCGGAGCCAACTGTAGGCCGCTTCGTGTTCTTCGCGTTCCAGAACACAATTCCCAGGCCACATTTTGAATGCCCGGGGCCAATGGTAGGCCACTTCGTGTTCTTCGTTTTCCCAAAACACCATTCCCAGGCCACATTTTGAATGCCCGGAGCCAACTGTAGGCCATTTCGTGTTCTTCGTGTTCCCAGACCACCATTCCCAGGCCATATTTTGAATGCCCGGAGCCAACTGTTGGCCATTTCGTGATCTTCGTGTTCCCAGAACGCCAATCCTGTACCTGTGCCATATTTTGAATGCCCGAGCTGAGGCAGGCTGAGGCCGAGGCAGGCTGAGGCCGAGGCAGGCTGAGGCCGAGGGAAGCTGAGGCTGAGGCTGAGGCACGCCGAGGCAGGCTGAGGCTGAGGCTGAGGCAGGCTGAGGCAGGCTGAGGCTGAGGCTGAAGCTGAGGCAGGCTGAGGCTGAGGCTGAGGCTGTGGCTGAGGCTGAGGCAAGCTGCGGCTGAGGCAGGCTGAGACTGAGGCTGATGCAGGCTGAGGCTGAGGCTGAGGCAGGTTGAGGCTGAGGCAGGCTGAGGCTGAGGCTGAGGCCGAGGCATGCTGAGGCTGAGGCCAAGGCAAGCCGAGGCAGGCTGAGGCTGAGGCTGAGGCTGATGCTGAGGCAGGCTGAGGCTGAGACAGGCTGAGGCTGAGGCTGAGGCAGGCTGAGGCTGAGGCAGGCTGAGGCTGAGGCCGAGGCAGGCTCAGGCCGAGACAGGCTGAGGCTGAGAGGCTGAGGCTGAGGCTGAGGCAGGCCGAAGCTGAGACAAGGTGAGGCTGAATGGGGGGGGGAAGGGGGGGGGAGGAGGGGAGGCTGAGGCAGGCTGAGGCCGAGGCAGGCTGAGGCCGAGGCAGGCTGAGGCTGAGGCTGAGGCAAGCCGAGGCAGGCTGAGGCTGAGGCTGAGGCTGAGGCAGGCTGAGGCTGAGGCAGGCTGAGGCTGAGGCTGACGCAGGCTGAGGCCGAGGCAGGCTGAGGCTGAGGCTGAGGCAGGCTGAGGCTGAGGCCGAGGCAGGCTGAGGCTGAGGCTGGGGCAAGCCGAGGCAGGCTGAGGCTGAGGCTGAAACTGACGCAGGCTGAGGCATTCGTAGGAATCCTTAGGAATCCCTAGGCATCCTTAGGAATCCGTAGGCATAGTTAAGCATCTTCAGGAATCCTTAGGAATCCTTGGGACTCCTTTGGAATACTTAGGAATCCCTAGGAATCCCGAGGAATCAGGATTCCTAAGGATTCCTAAGGATCCCTATGGATTCCTAATTTCTGAGGATGCCCAAGGATGCCTTAGGAGTCCCAAGGAATCCTTAGGATTCCATTGGATCCTAAGGCCGTTGCCACTGCGACTGTCATTGCGAATGCGACTGCGACTGCGAGAACAGCAGAATTCTACAACTGGATTCTCACCTGAATCTTAAGGGGAATGCTTCCAGATATGCTTATACACATCGCTGTTAGGTTGTTTTGCCGGGATAAGTTTCTGTCTTCTGCTATCGTTTGTCTCATACCTTTTACACCGTACCTCACCAGCTGGTGACTCCAGGAGCGACCGCCCCCAGAGTCACTTTGCTCATTAGTTGTATCACCCCCCCTTGGGGCCGACCAGCCCGTGGGAAGGGCTTGCTACCTTTGAACGACGTTGCAGCTGTCAGCGCCTCAGTGCCTCAGGAGGATAAGGAGGACGACGACGAGGAGAATACGATGGCGAGGAGGAGGAGAAAGAGGTGGACGACGAGGAGAACGACGGGGACGAGGAAGTGTCGCGATGGCAGTCGGACGTGGAAAGGCGATCCTCACGCGCCTGTCCCCGTGGACATCCGTCCCAACGCCTGACGAGCGTTGGGGCAGCGGCATCCGGAGGAGGAGGAGGAGCAGGAGAAGTGCAAGAACGCAGCAGCTCCGTAGTTGATGTTTGCATAACCTAATAGAACAGAGGATGAGAGGAGAGGCACGAGCTCTGATCGTCCAATCGTCCAACCGACTCCATGTTTCACTTATTGGTTCAGGCACGTTCTGCTGCCAACCACATGGCAATCGTTGAAGCGCAGGCGTCCTGAGAGGAGGGTGTCCGTACATGTAGCCGGGGCTCGCACGTGCATGTGAAGGTGTTCATCGCTTGTGCAACGAACTTGAAATTCCCCGCACGCACGTGCTCCATCAATTGGCCCTGAGCTAGGGCGGTCGGTATTGCTTTGTCGAGGCGCACCTCGCGCATGTTTTTGTCCAAGGCCAAGTCACTTGCCTCGCCCGAGGCGATCTCCTCGCTCGCGCGCACCAAGGTTGGAACACAGCTGCGAAGGGACCTGCCCGGCGCCGAGGAGCGCGACGCGGCGCGCGAGGGCACGACGGCGCGCCGCGGTGTGGACAAGTTGAATTCGCAGCTAGAGGCAAGCGCAGGCCGCGGGCGCGTCGATCGCCCTCCCTGCCGCGAGCCGCTGGCTTAGAGGCAGGTCCCAGGGCGGACCCGTCGCCATGGCGGCCCGGCCGCGGCGGCGAGCACAACCGCGGCGGCCGGGGGTCGAGGAGCCCAGTCCCGCCCCGTGGAGCTGCCGAGGGCCCTGGCCCCCGCCAGGAGCGGAGCCGCACGCCGCTCCGGATGAGGGCCAGCCACGGCGGCGAGCGTGACCGCAGCCGGCGGGGGCGAAGCCGCACGCCGCTTCAGAGGGACCGGTCGCTGCGTCGTCGCGACGACCAGGAGCGCCGCCGCCGCCGCCGGCGCAGCAGCCGCAGCCGGTCGTGGTCGGAGGCAAGTTTTCAGTCAGACACGAGTCTTCGGGCGACCGCTCCCGGGCGTCTCGGGAGCGGATGGCGCAGTGCGCGCGAGAGCACAGGGGAGCTTGCCACGCAGGTATTGGCCAAGATGGCGAGCGCGGCGACGCCCAAAGGCGAGGCGAACAGCGCGACGCCGAATCCCACCTCGAGACTCCTCCTGCGGTCGCCACCGCGCACTACCTCCGCGTGCTGACGAGCAGGTACCCGACCCTCTCGAAGGGGAACGCGGGGGACGTGGCGCTCACGCGCAAGCTCCTCGACCTCCCGGCGAGGAACAAGCCGAAACTCGCCATGGGCGACTGCGGCGCAGCACCTCAAGGCGCTCGAACAAGCATGCAGTCGCAGATCGGGAGCTGAGACCAGGCGCGGTTCCTGAACCTCTTGCCGGGCGAGAGCGCTACACTCGCGGGCCGGTCCGAGCGCCGCACGGCGCGCGCCGAAGCCAGAGCCGAGCAGCGGCTGGCAGGGCGGCCGCACCAGCAACAGAAAGCAGTAGCCAAGGGCAGCTGGCCAGACCAGGGTTCGGCGGCGGACCAGGAGATCTGGCGCAACGACCCCCTCGGCGGAAAATGTCTTTCGATTTGGCCGAAAAGGCAACGCGATAAGCCTCGCTCCCCGCCGCCTCCATCTGCGGACGTTGATTCCGCCGCCTCGTCGCCAATGGGCCCAGCTGCCGGCGGGGCGTTTTGCCCGTCGGGGCCAGCGGTCTGCCCCTGGCGCGGATGTCGATTCCGTCGCTTGCCCGGGCATCGTGCCTGGAACTGCTGGAGTGCCGGCGCCGTCCACAGCGACGGCGCGGGCCCCTTCGGTCGGGCGCGCGCGGGCGCGCCCAGAGGGCCCCCCGCGCATCCCCCCCGCGCATCCCCCAGCTGGGCGCGGACCTCGGGCCCGACGCCTCGCCGCGTGTTGATCCTAGCAAAGGCGGGGCGTTGGAGCTGTCTGGAACGACGGCCTCGCCCCCTATCGCGGCGCGCTGCAGGCTGCCGCCCCGCCACTTGGGCAACGAAGCTAGTCGCGCCCCCGCGACTTCCCGCGCGCGTAGCACCCACCCCCCCCCTACCACGATTCAAACGTCGCCGCTCCGCGCAAGGTCACGTTCGGCACGGGCGCAAACAATAGACGTGCGCACTTGGAGACGCGTTTGGTTAGACGAGCTGGACGCGCGTGGACGCGCGCCAGGCATGCGGGCACTATCGGAGGATGGGCTACCTGCGCCGGATACGCTCCAGGGACGATACCCCTCCCTCGCCCCCCTCTGGCACTCAGCCTTCAAGCGACTTGCTTCCGATCCCGCCGTCTGCAGTTCGGGGGGAGTCGCTGCGTCGTCTGCCACTGCTGGGCACCATGGGACATTCACTTGCAGTGCCAAGCCGCTGCCCGGCGCGCTGCAACAGCCGTCAACTGTTTCGCGCAGGCCGCTCGGGCCCCTACCGAGTCGCGGCCCCGGCCGGCGGCCGCGTGCGCGGCAGCCGCGTTGACGCGGTCGCAGAAACGGCATGCCCGCCATTTTTTGGGGCGCGGCCGTGGAGTCTCCTGCCCGCGCAGCAGACGCCACGCGCGTCGCAGACATGAGACGCGATTTCTGCGCTAGACACACCGACGCACTAGCGATGCAGTCAGCGTTCGGCGCCAGCTCGTCGCTGGCAAGGTCTTTCCGGCATGGCCGGCGGCGGGCGAAGCAGCCGCCGCGCCGGCCACGGCGCTGCTGGACGGCGAGTTGCTCGACGACCACGTCGACCCAGGGTTTTCTCTCACCGCGCGACCAATTGCCCGATGAACCACCAGTCTCTCGCGCCCACGCCTCGGAGGGCTAGTGGCGCAAGCCCATCAGAGAGGGCGCCCGTCGGGGGGTCTTCGCGGAGGTGCCAGACAGCGCTGTCTTTCGAGATGTTGCTGCCCGCCCCGCGGTAGCTGGGGCCATTGAGGTGGGCGAGCCCGGCAACGGGGGGCGTGCGGTGGACATGTCGTTGCGCTTGGTTTCGGTTTTCAACGCCGATCAACTTATGCATGCGCGAACGTCGAGGCGATGACCACGCCTTCCCGCTAGCCACCCATCTAGCGAGTTGCATTCTGGAGGACGGCGAAGAGGTGGGGCGACGCAGAGGACCAAGAAGGATGTTTGAACATCTGCTGTTTGCAAACTAAATGGCTAGCGCACTGCGCGCATGGGTGCCAGCGTCCGCGATGCGAACCGGATGGCGCGGGTAGGCATTCGCACTGTTGCCACGGGGCCCAAAGCAGCCGCGCCCATCATGCAGCGCATCGCCCGCGTGCTCGTGTTCGGGGAGGCAGGCGCCCCACCGCCCGCGGAACGTCGCCGAGACTGGCCAACTTCAGCGAATGATGTCAGCATAGTGTGCCTCGACGGCTTTGACTTCGTCCGCAAGGCCCACGCTTGCCTCGGTAGGCTGCAGGTTCGCAATCGGGCGAGCGCGGGGCGTCTGTCGGAGTGCGCGCGCGGCGTGGTATCCGCTAAGCTCGGCCAAATCGCTCGCCGCCCGTCTTCGGCCGGGAAATTTCGGCGGGCGCATCGATGGAGATCGCGGCTGGTTGTTGGTGGCGCCCCGCGCGCTCGCGTTGTAAACTGCCTCTTTGGTCAGCCGGGAGCATTGGAGCGCCGGTGCTCTGCTGCGCTGGACTGGCCAGGCGTGCTTTGCCGTAGGTTTCCGCTGGCCTTTGTTCGCAAGTTTAGAACAGGTCGTTCCTACCCCCCAGGCCTCGCCCACCGGGCCCGCGGAGGCCGAACCGCAGTTCATCGACGAGATGTTGGCGTTTTCGATGTTGTTGCCGCTGGCTTTCACAAACTTCCGGACCTCTGTGAAACACAGTATTTCATGTGCAGATGCGTCAGAACATGGGGGCGGTGCGGCAAAAACCGTCGCGTTTCCGCCAGCGTTGCAACCTGGCGCAGCTGCCGCTATCGAAGCTCAATTTGCTCGTTTGGTAGAGGAGCCCCCACCGCGGGCGCGCGAGCGGCTCGGGCATCTTGCCGGGCACGTGTGTTTCAGGAGCGTGCCGAGTGTCCTGCGGTGCTGTGATGTGCTGCGCGGAGTGTTTGGTGGCTCGTAGGACCGCGCCCTGCCCGTTGGCGAGGGCGCGGGCGCCTGGATTCTTGGAGCGGCGACTGGGCCCGGAGGCGGAGCTTACTTGGGCAGTGGCCCAAGCGGGCGTGGGCGCACCCGTTCCTGTCGCACGCGCCGCGCGGCTCCGCCCGCGGCAGTGGTCGGGCGCCCCCTTCGGCCGACTCGTCCAGGGTGCTCTCGACGCGCGCGCGCCGGGAAATCCTTCTTGCCACCATTGCTTGATCTTGCGCGGCTGTCGACTGGCAGACTTGCGCGCGCCGGGCCCCCGCGCTCCCCGGCGCGCTCCCGAGGGGCCCCCGGCTCGCTCAGGCAGCGGCCGTCGCATGTAGTCGACGACAAATGCGATGCCAATGCAGTTGTCAACCGCTTCCGTTACTGTTTGGTGAACACGGGAGTTTGCGTTATTATGCGCCATTGGCACAGTTTCTTTTGGAATTTCCCACGCGCCTCCAAGTTACGCGCGCACAAGCAGGTGCGGTTTGGGCGTGCCCACCTGCGCGAGAATTAATCCAGCGAGGTTGCTGTGCACTGCGTCTTGCATAGTTCCCCACGGTTGCATCAACTGTTACGTTCTGCCGAGGTGGGCCCGCCGGCCACTTTGTCGCGCGCTGCCTTTCGGCAGTTGCACGCTCAAGCGTTGCGCGAATACGCATTCGCAGCGCCAGCTGCCGCAATTCCTGCCGCGCCGTCCACCAGGCGCGAATGGATTGCAGAGCAGCTGGCGCTCTCGCGCCGGGGCCTGCGAGAAGGCAGCCTTTCGGCGGCCGCGCTCGAAACGCACTGGCTGCTACAGGACATGGTGCCAGGCGACGAGCACCAGCACCTACGGAGTCTATTCCGGTGGGCAGATACGAGGGGCTCACGCGAGTGGTTGGCCGACAGCGAGGTCGCCCACGTTGCGCAAACCGCCCCGTGTCCAGCATTCGCTCGGCAGCGGTCGACAGTTATTTCATACTCATTAAGAGCACCCCGACACACTAACATATTAGAGCTTATTGCGTTTGTCAATCATGGCAGAAACAAGTCTCGCTTTTCGTGATTTCGTTCCTTGCGTTTTATCCACGTTTTCGATCGCCAGGTTGCCGCGGGAGTTGCGGCAAAGGGCAGGAGCTCCAGCCAGGGGCTCGATCGCCCGCGCCTTCGCCCGATGGCTTGCGAGCCTGCGTTGGATGCCTACTCGGCGGGTGTGACGCCGCAAGCCGCTTCTGCCAAGCAAACAATGACGGGCAGACCCGCCCGCGGGCTCCGGAAGGGAGTCCGGCGAACCACCCACTCGAGGCAAATATGTTGGCATTTTACAGTAAGGGGCACAGCACGATACAAAAAAACACTTTGTATTTTCTTCCACTACCTTGATTGGAAATTTGAGCATCTATATATATATATATATATATATTACCTTTGGCGGGTTTTGTTTCAATCCCATGACTTTTCTGGGGGTCGGGAGCGACGTCGGGGCGGTGTGGTGTGTACTTGGTTCCCCGGTTTCCAAGGGAAACAACGAAACATGTATACACCAAGATCCCGTATTCACCAGGATCCGCCTTCCTGTGCGAATTTCAGCGTAGGGTCGGAAAAAAACGTCGGTGTGTAGAGCTCGTTTTCCCTATTTGAGATTCTCGACATACCCATATCGCAATCGATTTCAGAGCTAGCTCGATTATACATTAGGTGAATTCATGAAGTATTTATGGATGAAGGGGGATTCTCACGGATACGCAACAGACACAGTGTGTGGTTTGGCCCGGTTCTACCCTGGCGTCCGCCCCGTGGTCCTTACAGTCCTCCGGTATTTCAAGAATCGGGGAAGCGCGCTGGAACGCAAGCGGGGCTTTTTTTGCATACTTACGCAGGCCGAAACGACGTGCCGTTCAGGTGAGCGGATACATGTAACGCCCTCTTCGGTTTCGTGCCTCCTCTTTCCTTCTTCCTTTCTCCGTCCTAGGAATACCTCCCCTTTCCCCGTAGAATCATAGCTTTGGTCAGCAGAACCAGTCCCGTGGATAGCATGATGCTTCACGTGCCCCGTGGATCCCATTTTCCTTGGGTCAAGGATAATGAATATCATTATGAGATAGATTCCCAGAAATTCAAAAAGGACCCATTGGCTTTTCACACACGGAGGATTGGATCCGCGCAGGACAGACGTGGGATCCACGACAGTGTCGCACACCCGAATCATAAAATGATCCAATGGGATCCATCGGTGTTCTAATATTCTTAGTCCACGAGGGAAAATTTTCGGCCTGGGGATGTAGCTTACGCCGCAGAATTTTCACCGCTGGAGTTTAACACCTCGCTCTTCGGGGTATACGATGGCTCATCTATGTGTTAGTGTTCTGTCGTTGGGGACCGCTGGAAACACCCAGGCTTCTTGGACCTTCTGCAATTTTCGGGGGTTCGGGTCCAGGAGCCGCTGCAACCCCGAGGGCCTGAACAACAGTTCCTGGAGTGGAGAAAACGTCCCCCAAGAAACAGTTGTTCCTGCATGACGGTAGGTTTACGGCGTGTCCACGTGGCGGCGATACCGGCGCGGGCGTTCGGAATGAACGCGGCCAGTGGTCAGGAATCGGCCAGTGTTGAACGGGAATGCGCGATCGTTCACGACTGAACAATCCAAGCGGTGTCAAAATTCGATGCGCATGCCGTTACGACACATGCTGGCGCAGGATCCAGCGAAAAGGGCACGCGATTTTGGTTCAACGTTTTTTCGGAGCCTCCAGGTGGCGTTCTCGTCGCCACGTCATCGGGTCCGCCTCGGAATTCGAATCACAACGTACCCCAAGAAGCATTCGAATGGCGCATGAACGCGGGCCCTCGCCTCCCCCCCTCCCCCTTCTCCCCATGGAGTAGGTCTTGGCTGTGTTTGGTGCCTGTTTCGAGCGGGTGGGGTCTCCCCCCGTAGGACGCACTGCTGCAAACCGTCACACTAAGCAGAGGTCCGGAGCAGGACCCCCCCTCCCCCCCCTTCCGCCCAATGTCGAAACGCCGAATCAGAAAACGCTTCCCATGTAAATCGAGTGCGAGAGCAAGTAGGGAACGGGTAAGGGGACTTAAAAAGGCAACGGCCAGACTTCAAAGGCCTCAGTGCCAACAGATGCGAAACGTGAAGGACCAAGGTGCGTCACGCGAAGCGCCAACGCAGTCTTGTGTGCGTACATAAATATGTGCGTGTGTACCGAAGTCTGGTTTTGTTTGCCGACTGGCCGATGCCAGTGCGTGTTTTCTGCTTCCCGTGCGACCTATTTGCCCGCGGTTGCGCGATTTGTCGACCAGTGAGTGGGCTGCCCACGCGACCCGTCGTGCAGTGGCGGGGGCGCGAGACGCTCCGCGTTGAGAGCGACGCCATCTGCGCTTCTTCCCTCGGGCCACCAGCCCTGCGCCCTGGCGAGGCGCTCCCCTCCAGGCGCTCCAGGTGCGGAGGAGCGCATGGGGGCCACCGCGCGGCTCTCGCGCGGGCCCCAGGGCGCGAGGTGAGGCGACCTCGGGGCGGGCCCTGCGTCCCGAAGCATTGGCGCCTGGCCTCCAGACTGGTCGTCGTTTTCTTGCTCACTGTCTTGCCGATCGGCGCGGGCCATCGCACCCCCCCCCCTCCCCCACCCCCTCAATGGAGTAGATCTTGGCTGTTTTGGGTGCCTGTGGCATTCAGCAAGGGTCCGGGGCCAGAGCCCCCCCCCCCTCCCCACACTTCCGCCCAATGCCGAAACGCCGAATCAGAGAACGCTCACCTGGCAGAGACCTTGTCCACTTCGTTGGGAAGAAGACCCGAACGCCGTCTCCGCGGGGATTTGTGCCCGCGCTAGTCTGGTTTCTGACGGGCCACCGTGAGGGACTTCAGATTCCCGAAATAATGCCCTCCGCATTGCACACAGACGGCAGCAGGCTCATCTTGGTTCCTTGCCCGGACCCCTCCTGTAAGGTCTGCCCTGGCCAGTTTTGCGAACTGAGACTGTCCTGTGCGACGAAACCTAGAGAAAACAGACAGAGCCCCCCAATAGGGCCTCGAGATGGGACAGGTTCTTCGTCCAAGGCACCCCTCTTGATTTCTTGATGACTTCAAAGGTTTGGGTACAGTCACGACGGTGAGATATGGAACAGTTCGGATCCAGAATGGTGTCGCTGTTCCTCAGGCATGTCCATGGTTGTTCTTCTAGACGCTCCCCGTGCACCCGGCATTTCAGGGGTCAAATGAGGGCTTGTTGTTCCTTATCTAGGGAATTTTGTGTTAATAGCTTTACTATGCTTTGGCTCCTCTCGAGTCCTCTCTGTAGGATGCAACTCCTGGGAAGTCAAGTTCAGCATCGGCGCTGTTGTATCTTCTGCGCTAGCGAAAAGCGGCAAGATACCGCTCAATCTGGTCCAGTTCCGCTGAATCTGGCTCCATCCAGGGCTCAATCTGGCCTGATCCGATTCGGTGGTCTTTGATCGAGATCACGGAGACCTCACAGGAGTCAGTTCCTAAACTGGGCGCTGGGCGGCCAAAAGCGAGGCGTCGTTCCTCCTCTAGCGGTCCTTCTTGTAGCAGTTTGGCTGTACCATTCGGGTACAGCTAGCGTTCCTTCTTGTAGCACTTCCTCCTCCAGCGTTCATCCTTTAGCGCTCCTTCTTGTAGCACTCGTAGCAGTTTCTATTATGCGCCTCCTCTCATTCGGGTGTGGCCAAAGGTGTTCCTGGCCCACGGTATCCCTAACATTTTCCTGGGGATGCCCAGATGGCCCCCAGAGCACCGTTCACAAGAACCAGATGGCCCCATGGGGCTCCAAAAAGGCGCGAGGGACCGAGGACCCTTTGGACCACGGCAATCAATGTCTGCAGGGAGCAAGCAAGAAGTGATTCTGATGCAGCCCGAGATTTCCAGGGGCTCCCAGGCTTCCGAATTTACCACACGGGCTGCAGAAACGAGGGCCGCTCGATGCTCTGGAGATCCTGGAACGCGTCCTGAGCCATTCGCATCATGGCATCCTTCTCGCCCTACAGTCGACCCGCATAATAAGGAGGGGCATCCTTCCCAAGGGTACCCTTGCATCCTTGCCTCCTCGGGCCATAATTGGCCGCTTTCGTTGGCCGCGCTCCGCTCCAAGGCCCTTTGCATCCTTCTCACTCGTCCTACCCTCCTCCTCCTCCTCCTCCTTCCAGAGCGCATGATGCATCGTGCCCGGCTCCCGCGAGTGGTCCGCCGGCGGCAGGTTGTGATTGCACTTCTTGAGGCTTCCAGCCATAATTTCGAGCCCGTAGCCAAGGACATATGGAGGTGCACAGCGTGCAACAAACTGTTGCAACCCGCCGCTCACATGTTTTTCCGAACGGTTCGTTCGAAGTGTGTGGCCCTTGTGCACACTGCGCCTCCCACGCCTGAGCGTCCACGGCGGGCCAGAGGGCGGCGAGCAGGGGGCTCGCAGGTCGGCAAAGCACCAATCGATGATGACCTTTGGTGTAGGCTTGGAATGACCGACCCCCCTCAACGTTTACCTGCCCGTGCCTACGTCCACGGGCGCAGGGTGCATGACAGCCGCGCTGCCTGGAGTAAAGGCTGCTTCACCTTCTGTGGCTTGTGCGGATGCTGGGCGGAATCTAAGCCTCGCGATTTGCGCATGGAGTGCCGAGTCGCCTCGAATGGCCCGGCGGCCCTCACGGCCGGCATATATCTGTGAGGCGTTTGGGAGGTTCAGGCAAGGCAAACCCCATAAGAAAAAGTGTCGTGATTGGGGGAGCGCCGTCGATACGTTAATCGACTTCTGATTAACAATGTTCACCTACGTGGCACTCTCTCCGGAAGCTTGACGGGCAGCGGTCCACAGAACAAAAAATCCTCCTCCTCCTCCTCCTCCTCCTTCTCCTCCTCCTCCTCCTCCTCCTCCTCCTCCTCCTCCTCCCATGCCATGCCGACGGGAGTACGAGAACACCAGCTGTGTACCTGCACCGATCCTTGCCACACCCGTCCTGGGCCCAGGAGGAGGAGGAGGAGGGCCGCCTGCATCTCTGTGGCGACGCCCGGGCTCGCGCCCTCCGCTCCCGATGACCTTGGCATCGCTCGGACGTGTGCATTGTTCTCGGCGAGAACCCTCGAGGACCCTCCTGGACCCTCGAGCAAAGAAAACACCCGCACGAGGCCGAAACAAGGTGACGGGACAGGGACGCCCGAGCGACGGCACGTGGCAGGCGCGCAGCGCCGTGGAGGCGGACGCGGCGAAGGCCGCGCTCGTGGAGGCCCTGCTGGCGGTGCAGCAGCTGGTGCCCCGGGAGTGGAGGCCGCGCGCCCGCGGGGTGTGGCGCGCGCGCCGCGCCCTGCGGCGGTGAGCGACCGTCCCACGCGGGGGCCACGCGCACGCTCGGGAGGTTGAGCCACATGCACAGGGGGAGGGGGAGGGGGGGGGAGGGGGAGGAGGAGGAGGGAGGAGGAGGAGGAGGAGGAGGAGGAGGAGGGGAGGAGGAGGAGGAGGAGGAGGAGGAGGAGGAGGAGGAGGAGAGGAGGGGGGAGGGGGAGGAGGAGGAGGAGGGGGAGGGAGGAGGAGGAGGAGGGGGAGGAGGGGAGGAGGAGGAGGAGGAGGAGGAGGAGGGGAGGGGAGGAGGAGGAGGAGGAGGAGGAGGAGGAGGAGGAGGAGGAGGAGGAGGAGGAGAGGAGGGGGAGGAGGAGGAGGGGGAGGGAGGAGCACCCATGCTGACCCTGCCGGGACAATCTTTGATTGTCCCCCCGCGGCCCCAAACCTTATTATCACCTCCCTGTGATTATCTGGGGTCCTCTGTTATATTTTAAGGATGTGCTACAAAGATGTTGTAGTAGATGTTCGGTTCGGACGTGCGTCGCCAATGAAGGCACAGCATACTGGTAGGCCCTTCCATGCGTCCCAAGCGAGGGTGCTGGGGTCCAGGCTGCCGTGATGGGGTCCGCATCGCCCAGGCCGCAAAGTGAGGACGGAGTATCGCGTCGCTCTGCCGAGAATGAAGAGGTACCAGTCCCGCTGCCCGTCCCCGAGGGCCCTCGTCGCATCGGGTGGAGCCTTCGCGAAGTGCTGGTCAGGCTGCACCCCAGGAAAGGTTTGTGGAAGACGATCACTGGAGAAAAGGACGATTGCCATGGCAGAGGAGATTTCAAAGATAGAACGTTTAGGGCATCCATGGTCATGGCATCCGCAAGGAGAGGTCCCGCGTCGCCGATGAATCGTCGATGCAGTTCAATTCGGAGCCGAGGGCGGCCCTGAGGGGCGGAGCGCGCGACGCAGGTCTGGGGGCCAGTTTCGGCTTCGATTCCGGCTTCGGTGTCGATTCGTTCTGGGAGAACCGACTTTTTGGAACCGTCGAGGCTCAAGAGGCGGGGGGCCCATGCAAGCGCGGGTCCGCCAGAGCCACGGATCTTGCAGGATCCGGCCGGGCCAGGGCCGCACTGACCCGGGCTTGGGCGCAGAGGGTCGTGCGGGATCCTGCAGGGTTTCGCAGGATCCTGCGAGTCCTGACGGACCCACATACTGACGGATTTCGCAGGACCCTGCAGGATTTCGCAGGATCCTGCAGGATTTCGCAGGATACTGACCCAGCTAGCTGGGTCAGTGGGTCTCCGAAGCAGTCAACGCGGCGGTCTTTCAAAGGTCGGTTGCCTCTGGGGGCCCTCGCCGGGGGCCCTCACGACCGTCGAAAACCGACTCGGGGTTCAAGGTTGGCCCTGGGGAGCAGGTTCGGATTTCTTCTTGGTGATCTTGTATGGAAAAGCCAAGACGAAAGATGTCTGGGCTTCGGTTGTTCTTGGTTACGCGTTCGGTCGGTTTCGGTCGGTTGGTTCGGGCATGAGCGCGGCCTTTCGGGTTCGATCGCTGACGGTTTTTCTATCGCTTCGGTCGACATTCGGTTATCGTGTCGCCGTGAACGGGCACGGGTCTGCGGTCCAGGCCACCCAGGTGGGGTCCGAGCAGATGCGGCCGGAGGACGCCGCATCCACTGGCAACTTCAGGCGGGAATTAGGCTCAGAGGGGGATGCACCGCCCCCAGTCTCCCGTGCACTGCCCACAGGGGCCCCCGACAGTCCACCCCGCCCACGACCTGGAGGTTGCGCTGTCGGGGGCCTACAGTCAATCCGCGCAGTAGGGATGAGCGACTTTCCAAGGTTGCCCTTGCAGCCTCGCCCCTTCGGCCCATCTTTGGCCTCTTTCGCTGGCCGTGCCCTGCTCGCAGAGTAACCATCGACATGACCAAGGCCCTTGCACCCTTATCGTGCGTCCTGGTGATACGGGTTGATTGCATCGCCCATCTATTGGCGATGCATCGTTGATTCCAGGTCGGTGTTTCCCCTCTTGGGCGGGTTCCCCTCTGTCGTTCTCTTTCAGCCCAGGTGGGAGCCAAGCGGATGGGGTCGGAGGAACACGCCGCATCAATGCAGTCGCCGATGCGCCTCGATTCGGAACCTGGTGTTCTCCGTCACGGCACGGCCGACGCATCGGCGATGCAGCGCGATTTTCCGACCCCGTTTGCTCGGTCCACTCCTGGGCGGCCCCTGTGGGACGAAGGGCCCGCCAGCCAGGCTGGCTCTCTCTCTGCCCTCTGTTCCTCTAGTCTCCTCCCCGGTCTGGGGGCGGGGGTGCGTGTAGATAGGAGGCCACATGCGAACCCTACTCCACCACACCACGAGTTCGAAGGGGAGAGGTGGGTTTCCCGAGCGAAGTGAACCCCACCTCATCCCTCAGAAATCGTGGGGTGGTGGGGTAGGGTTCGCACGTGGCCTCCTGGACGAGGGCCCCGGCGGGCAGCGTGGAGGCTCTCGCTTCGTTCCTGCTTGTGAGCTTCGCGCGCTTTGCCGTGGGGCACCGAGGGGCCGTGCCTGCCACGGCGAGCCGCCCGCTCCCGCCGCGCGGGCGGGCCCGAGTCCGCCCTGCGGCCAGCTGCTGCAAGGAGGAGGAGGAGGAGGAGGAGGAGGAGCAGGAGGAGGATAAGGAGGAGGAGGAGGAGAAGGAGGAGGAGGAGGCAGGAGGAGGAGGCAGGAGGAGGCAGGAGGAGAAGGAGGCCGCACACGCCTCGCTGGCGTTCCCGGTGCGCTCACGCGCGGCTCGACAGGCCGAGCTGCGGCGCCGCGGCCAGACTCTCGGCTGCCTTCGCCGGGGGGGGCTGCACTGGCCGTGGGCGTAATTATGGGCAGCGCCTTCTGGCGCTGCGGCCTGAATCAGGAGGGAAAGAAAGACACCGACACAATTAATCGTCGATTCCCCAGAAAATATAGGAAAATATGGTAAGTGGGGGGGAAGACAAAAACCCAGAAAATATGAGAAAATATGGGGAATCCTTTTATTTGTGTGTATTTAGTTGTATGTCCCAGGGCCCCTTCACTGAAGCGCTGCTCCGAGGCGGGGAAGAAGCCACGGCCACTGTCTGGGGGGTCGATCTCCAGGAGCCTCGGCAGGCTAGGAATGCGGATGTTTTCGGGGCCCCCTGGGGCCAAGAAGCACCGCAGCACGGTGCCCCAATAGCAGCAGAGGTGAAGAGGCGGGTCGAGGAGCATGAGGCCAGGAGAAGCACGGCCAGGAAGCCCTGAGAACTAAAAGATGCAGCCATCACGGGTGTGAGAGCACGGTCATCCGCGCCTTAGTGTTTTTTACCAGTGATCGTGGCCGTCCAGACCCAAAGAGTAGCCGAGAGCACGATGTCTGAATTACGCAAGGGACCCCACATACTTCTTATGATGTCTGGAGTGATGATATCTGAAGTGAAACATCCGAGAATGATGTTGGTGGCCGTTTCCCCGCCGATACCGTTAGTGACGCTGGTCAAGCTTTGGGAGACGGACGCGCCGTGCGAGCATCAGCCTGAGCCATGGCGACCACGCAAGAGAGCGGTGCTGTAGATCGGCATGCGGAGGGCGCACGAGTCTCGACGCGGTAGGCAGGCGGACGGCGCACGCCGCGGTGAGAGACCCCCCCTGCGCATCCCTTATGGTGTCCAGAAAGTGCCACGCCTGCTATGCCCTGGACGAGAGGCGCGCATAGCGGGCGAGCTCAGGGACCACACCCCGCGCACCCCCTCTGGTGTCGAGGCGGCCGCGGTGAGAGACCACCCCCTGCGCACCCTTTTCTGGTGTCGATGAAGTGCCACGCCTGCGGTGCCTGGACGAAAGGCGCGCATAGCGACCGCGGAGAGAGACCACCCCATGCGCACGCCCTCTGGTGTTTGGAAAGTGCCACGCCTGCTATGCCCTGGACGAGAGGCGCTCGTAGCGGCCGCGCTGAGAGGCCACCCCCTGCTCACCCCCTCCTGGTGCCGAGAAAGTACCACGCCTGCTATGCCCTGGACGAAGCGTCGCGTAGCGGCCGCGGTGAGAGACCACCCCCTGCGCACCCCCTCTGGTGTCGAGAAAATGCCACGCCTTCGGTGCCTGGACGAGAGGCGCGCATAGCGGCCGAGCTGAGAGACCACTCCTGCGCATCCCCTTGTCTGGTGTCTAGGAAATGCCACGCCTGCTATGCCCTGGACGAAAGGCGCGCATAGCGGCCGCGGAGGGAAAACACCCCCTGCGCACCCCCTTCTGGTGTCGAGAAAATGCCACGCCTGCGGTGCTTGGACGAGGGGCGCGCATAGCGGCTGCGGTGAGAGACCACTCCCTGCGCACCCCCTCTGGTGGCGAGGTGTCTGCTTCTGATGTGGATTTCCTGCCACGCCTTGCGAATATTGCGCGTATGTGTTGTGTGGTGTGCGTGTCTAGTGTATGAGGCGTGTGCGGCTGTATCTGGACGTGTGTCTCATGTGGGTGCTCATCACTATGTGGCTCATACGTCGTGGGTGTAT
>CAUYUJ010010136.1:307013-332013 GCA_963575745.1 Prorocentrum cordatum
ACCCCTCATTCTGATAATCGGTGGAGAGCGATTTGTAGGAAGTGAGAAGGAGAAGGCCTTCTCAGAAGGCGGCGGGACTCCTCAGAGGCCGATGGCGCCTTCTGAGAAGTCTTCCCCGTGCCTTCGGGGAAGGTTCCGAGAAACCTTTTTCAAAGGGCCTGGGGATTTCCAAGCCTTCTGAGAACTTCTTGACATCGCTCGGACGTGTCCGGACCATCCAGGAGAATCTTGGGTCATCTTGCGAGAAACACACGCACGAAATCGAACAATGCACATGGAATGGGCGTCCGAGCGATGGCAAGAGAAGGCCTTCTCAGAAGGCGGCGGGACTTCTCAGAAGCCCATCGCACCTTTTTTGAAGTCTTTCCCGTGCCTTCGGGGAAGGCTCAGAAAACCTCTTCAGAAGGCTGGGGGACTTCCGAGCCTTGTGAGGCGGGGCCCAAGAGACGGGGGTCAATGCAAACGGGGGTCAGTCAGAGCGCCCGATCTTGCAGGATCCTGCAGGGCCAGGGTTGCACTGACCCGGGCTTGGGCGCAGGATCCTGCAGGATCCTGCGGGATCCCGCGAAGCCCGATTGGCCCGGGTTTGGACTGACCCGGGTCAGAAGATCCCCGACCGAGAAGGCCCGAGGGGGGAGGGAGGGGTAGAGGGATGCCTCGAGGGAGAGGAGGGAGGGATAGGAGGGAGGGAGCGAGGAGGGAGGGGGAGAGGGAGCCACGGAAGGGCAAAGAGAAGGAGGGAGGGTGAGGGAGAGGGAGAGGGAGAGGGAGAGGAGGGAGAGAGGAGGGGGGGAGAGAGGAGGGAGGGGCCCTTTCTCATTTCCCCCCCATCTCGCCTGCCGCCGAACCTCTCCCTCGGGAGCACCCCGAAGGGCTGATCTCGTCCCGCTTTTGCTCTTCGGGCCATCCTCCCGCTGCTCGCGGGGCCCGGCCACCGCGGTCGCGACGGGCGGAGAGCGGCACTCGTGGAGAATGGGCGGGGGGGAGGAGCAGTATTCAGTCGGGCCTGTCCCTCGACAGGAGGAATACAGTGGGCGGCTTGAATAAGGAACACTTACTTTTCAAAAGGGGCTCGGTCGTTCCTTAGGTTTGCATGTGTTATTTACAGTTCCTTATGCGTTATTTGTTATGTTTCGTTCCTCTATGCGTTATTCCTTGGGATAAAAAAAGGGGCTTCGTTCCTTATTTAGGGTTCCTTTGGTCAAGGCCCCGACTGTATTCAAAAATAGTCCAAAAATAGTCCGGGGACTTTTTTTGACCATCGTTGAGCATTTTGGGTGCCTTTTTGTTGGGGTATGTTTGATTCTCCGTCCAAAATCGGCCTGTAGGGGGACAGGCCCGACTTAAGAGAGTAGTATCCACCATGGGTGGCCCCCAGGCCTCCACGGGCGAGGGGCGGGCAGGAGAGGCGGGAAGAGGAGGGGGAAAACGCTGGAGAAGCTGGAGGAGGAGGAGGAGGAGGAGGAGGAGGAGGAGGAGGAGGACATCGGGGCGATCGATCGGCGAAGTCCGCGGCCCGAAGCTCTCAGGAGGAGAGGAGGAGGAGGAGGAGAGGAGGAGGAGGAGAGGAGGAGGAGGAGAAAGAGGGGGAGGAGGAGGAGGAGGAGGAGGAGGAGGAGGGGAGGAGGAGGAGGAGGAGGAGGAGGAGGAGGAGGAGCCCCCCCCCCCCCGCGAGTCCTCCCCCCCGATCCCTCGCGGCCGACGGCCGCCGGCACCCACCGACTCGGGGCGGACGGTGGGGGCAGCCTGCGCGCCCCGCGCCCCGGGCGGCCCCGCGGCGCGGCGAGAAAAGCGCCGGCGCGGCGGAGCGCCGGCGGCAGCGAGCGGGGACCGCCCGCGGCGGCGGCCCCGCCGTGGCACGGGCAGAGGGGTGGGTTCGGGAGCTTTGAGACGGGGGTCAATGCAGACGGGGGTCAGCCAGGGCGCCGGATCCTGCAGGATCCTGCGAAGGCCCCCTCCGGCTGACCCGGGTCAGGGAGCCGCTCGTGGCCGCGAGGCGGCCGCACATGTTGGCTGACCTGGGTTTGCGAAGACCTGCGTTGCAGTTTTTGTTCCTGCATTGCAGTTTTTGGTTTCCTGCTGACCCGGGTCTGGATTGACCCGGGTCAGAAGATCCTCGATGGGTGGGAGGAAAGGGCGAGGGCCCCAGATAGGGGACCACGTGCAAACCCTACCCCTACCCCCCACGATTTCTGAGAGGAAGGGTGGGGTTCACTTTGCTCGGGAGCTCCCGAACGAGAGTGAGCCCCACCCTCCCCTCAGAAATCATGGGGGGTAGGGGTAGGGTTCGCATGTGGCTCTCTACCAGACCCCCCGAGGCATGGAAAAACTATCGTCGTTGCCTCGATACGCGCTTGTTGAAACGCAGCACGTCCCGTGTTCCAGACGTCCGTGCCAAGACGTGGCGTGTTGGCTCCACGTATTGGACCACGTCTTGGCGAAGGTATCGCGTCGGACCTGCGTTTTCAGCCTACGTGTCGAGCTCCGTACCAATACGATACGTGTTGCGTGTTGCGTATCGGGGCAGCTAAGACCGCAACAGGAGATGTTTCGCTCTGTTTACGGCCTCCTGGGGCCCCGACCGGGCCTCGGGACCGCCAAGAGACGACTCGGGGTGGAGCACCGGTCCCGGGGAACGGGTCGAGACCTCTGGGGGGTCGACGTTATGGAGACATCACGACGTCGTGGGTCTGGGGTTCTACAGTCATCGGCCTGACCTAAGGAACGGTAAATAAGGAACGAAGCCCTTTTTTTCCAAGCAGTAACGCATAAGGAATGATCAACGGTACATAACGCATAAGGAACGATCAATAACGCATGCAAGCCTAAGGAACGACCGAGCCCCTTTTGGAAAGGAAGTGTTCCTTCCTCGAGCCGCTTACTGTAGGCGTTTCGGACGTTATGGAAACATCACGACGTCGTGGGAGGAGGAGGAGGAGGAGGAGGAGGAGGAGGAGGAGGAGGAGGAGGAGGGGGAGGGGGAGGAGGAGGAGGAGGAGGAGGATGAGGAGGAGGAGGAGGAGGAGGAGGAGGCGGAGGCTGGGGTTCCAGGCGTCTCAGAGAGGTGCATTTCGAGCCCATCGACCCGACTCGACGTCGATTCTGGCCGGCCCGACCCGAGCCGGTCTCCGACGTTCGGAGGAGCCGATGCAGCCCCCGAGGCTTGCGCGGCGTTGTTGCACACACAGCCGGGGCCCTGGAGAAGGAACCCTTTCGGGGCCTAAGAGACGGGGGTCAGTGCAAACGGAGGTCAGCCAGGGCGCCAGATCCTGCAGGATCCTGCGAAGACCCCCTCTGGCTGACCCGGGTTAGGGAGCCGCTCGTGGCCGCGAGGCGGCCGCACATATTGGCTGACCCGGGTTTGCGAAGACCTGCATTGCAGTTTTTTGTTCCTGCATTGCAGTTTTTGGTTTCCTGCTGACCCGGGTCTGGATTGACCCGGGTCAGAAGATCCCCGACCCTTCTCGTTGGGAAGGGGCTCCGCGTTCCTTAAGTTTTTCGCAGCTTGCCTCAGGTTTTCCTTTTGTTTTCGATCGGAGACCGTAGTTCAACTTCTGGAGAAGAGGGGCCTCGTTCCTTATTTAGGGTTCCTTAGGTCAGCGCCCCGACGGTACTGGCGCAGCCGATCCGATCTGGTTCTGACGCCGTGCCGCTGCAGCTCGAGCCGACGCACAGTTGGATTCGATCCGGTTTCCCGGTTCGAGGCTGCCCTATCCTGTGGAGGAGGACCAGGGGGAGCCCGAGAGTCCAGGCCTCCCAGATCTTGGCATCGCTCGGACGTGAGCATTTTTCCTTCGGCGAGGACCATCGAAGAGCATCCTTGATCAGTTGGTAAAAAACCACGCACGAAGCCGAACAAAAACACAGGGAACGGACGTCCGAGCGATGGCCAGTGTCCTGTGGAGGAGGACCAGGGGGAGCCCGAGCGTCCAGGCCTCCCAGATGGGGTCGGAGGAGTTCAGGAGGTCGGAGGATCGCGCGCATCGCCGATGCATCGGCAATGTTTCTCGATGTCAACTCGATTTGTGCCAAGCCGACGTCGCCGGTGCATCGCTGACGTCGCCGATGTATTGCCGATCCGTCGGTGATGTATCGGAGATGCGGCGCGATCATTCGACCCCATCTACTTCGACCCCACCTGGGAGGCCTCTAGATGTTAATGTAAGTGCATGTCTGTCCCCCACCCGACAGACTGAGGATGTCAGGCTTGAAGAAAAGGGGCCCCAGACTTCGAAGAAGGACGACTGCGTGCGCCGCCGCCAGGCCCAAAGTGGGCAAGTGTTCCCTGGGTATCCCTCCTCGCGTTCTTGGGTGGGGATCGTCCGAGAGGGAGCGGACCGAGGAGGATCTGGGAGGGGATGGCTCAAGGAGGGAAGGCTTGGCAGATGTCCTTTTCTGGGGCCTGCTGGGGCGCTGCCCTTGCCATGGCTGGACTGTCCTTGAGATTTTGACCAGAACGCACCTTTGGAAGTGTCGGGGGGGCTCGATTGCTGTAGGACTGGAGCGAGGAGGACGGAGGAGGAGGAGGAGGAGGAGGAGGAGGAGGAGGAGGAGGATACCCATCGGCTGTTGAAAGTCCATGTTCCAGGATTCCCATATTCCAGTCTTTCTTGCGTGTTTCAAGAGTCGAACGGTTTTGCCTCTTTCCTTCGTTTCATGGCGGCGGGCGGACGCCCAATCTACTTTTAGCACCTTCCCACTTCATGTTTCTGGCCACTTGTTCTAAGTCGGGCCTGTCTCTCTACAGGGGGAATATTCGAATATAGTCAGAAAATAATATGGGACTATTTTTTTAGTATGTTTGGGCATTTTGGGAGCACTTTTTGGGTATTTCTCATTTTTCACCCAAAATCCCCCTGTAGGGGGACACGCCCGACTTAACACTTGCTCCAACCGATGGGCAACGTTTTTAGACCCCTCTGCGCCTGTGCTTTGAGACTCTCGGTAGACTGGAGGCCCAGGCCAAGACTCAGGCCCAGACCCATAGTAACGGCGGCTGTTTTTTCCTACATCTTCGGTCTAGAGGCTAGGTTCTGGCCCCGTACCACTGCAAACTCGGGGGCGTCTCGGGCTGGACGAAAGGGGGGGATTGGGAAAGGGGGGGTTACCGAAATATGCTGCATGCAGCTGGTTTCGGCCCCACCGAGGGGCCCATTCCTCGATACATAGCCGCCTCCGGCGCCGGGAGGTGCCAGGAAAATCGGCTACGTGAGCTGATTCTCAGTCCCCACCTCTGCTATCCCCCCCTTTCGCCCGGCCCGAGCGACCAAGGGGGGGCGGGAGGACTAGGAGAGGACAGCATGGCCTGGGCCATAATACTCCAGATTTCGTAATAAAAGGGAGGGGGTCGAGACCCTCCAAGACAAGCCATTTCAGACCTCCCCCGTGGGAGAACCCTCCAAAACATCGTCCCCAGACCCCCCCATGCCCTCCAAGATAGCCTGGAAGAGACCCCCCCGAAATGAGACCCCCCTCCCTTGATCAAGAAATCTGGAGTACCTGCTCGGATACGCCCCTTGGCCCCAGCCTCGTCCGCGCATGTGCCTCCAGCCATGACTTGCGACCCCCCCCCCTCTCTTGGACGCCCCCGACGACCGAGACGGCAAACATGATCGGGCACGTGCCTGGGACGGGGTCGAGTGGCACGTGAGCATGGCGTCGGATGTCAGATGCTGTCCAGGGAGGGAGTCTTGACGTCAGTTGTGCTTTGCCGGCCCTCTCTGGGGGTTCTCCGTCGTCACAGCTGGACTCGCCTCGAGGTTCTGCTCGGCGCGCGATCCCGGACAAGTGAGGGAGTCGAAGTGGAGGAACCTTCACCTGGTCTCCAGGCGTCGCGAAAAAGAAACCGACGGGCGCTGTCTCCGAGTCTTTCTACCAGATCCCCAGGCGTTGTGAACAAAAGCGCTGCACGGGCTCTTAAGGGTCATGCGCCCAGAGGCTCGTGGGACACGGATGTGAGAACATCGTGAGCTCTCATCTCGCCGCGGGGTCTGCCTCACCAGGGTGGGGCACAGGCAGAGCACCAAGGAGCCAGAGAGGGGGAGGAGGAGAGGGGGAGGCGAGGGGAGGAGCTGGAGCAGCAGACGGAGACAAAGAGGGAGAGACTGGGGCGGCGGACCGGCGAAGCCAGACGAGGAGACGGGAAGAACGCATTGTGCCGTGCGAGAGGAGGCCAGTCTGCACTACAACGTCAGGGGCCTGCCCTGTCTCGCGAATAAGCGCAGCGTTGCTCACCCTCGAGATGAAAGCAGGTGCGATCCCCCAAATGGCGCGGAGGCGCTGGCAGTGGAAGCCATCCAACCACTTACGCCCAGAAACACTGAGCTACAAAGAGCACACACCATATGTCAGTTTATTGAGACGGGCGCGCTGGGCGTGTGTGGGGATCTCTGCATCAGACATCCTGGCGTCTCTTGTCGTCTTTGGGGGGGGAGGGGCATTTCGGCCCCCGGAATCATCAGATGCCTGCGGCGAAGTCAATTTGTGCCCGAGGATACGCGCAGAAGTCGTGAAGCCCATGTGTGGAAAAGTCAGAGTTTCGGAGGTTTGGGTATCACATCTATACATCTGTTTCCATATATAACTATTTACAGGACAGACGCAGAGATGCCAGCATTACCTGATCAGGTAAATCACCGCAGGGCTGTAAGTTGGCGTTGCCACCAAGGTCACAGGTCGCAGCCATCGTGAGATGACGGCCCCAGATCTCGGTGGTGATGGCGGCAGGTTCTCTGGCCCCCACATGCAAGGCACTTACATGTTACACCTTCATGACCAAGATCGTGGGTCAGCCCCCCTCGAGGGAGGCAACGCTCTACCTTGGTGTTGGTGTCAGCGTGTTGTTCGGCCTCCCAAAGCCTGGGCCCGCGGCCCAGGATCCTGGCATCGCTCGGACGTGTGTACTTTTTTTCTCGGCGAGAACCATCGAGGACCATCCTGGACCATCGAGCAAAAAAAACACGCACCATCGAGGACCATCCTGGACCATCGAGGACCATCGAGGGATCACTGCAGCGATGTGGGTCTTCTTGGCGAGGCCTGCAGGCAGCAGGCGCACATCTGGAGCCCAGCTTCGGCCTGGCCAGGGCACGTGTCCGTGTCGGTGTGGTGCATAGTTGGCATCCGTTTGCCTCGGAGGCCATCTTAGGGGAACGGGCTCGACATCTCGATTCGGGTTCCTCCTCTTGGGGGCCTCTTGGGCTCTCTTGGGGGCCTCTTGGGGCCCTCTTGGACCATTTCGTACCCTCGTGGGAGCCTCTTGGGCTGTCGTGGTGCGACCCTTGGGGCCGTCTCGACGTTCTTTCGAGCCGCCAGATTTCCGGCCCATTGGCCTCCCACGGTCCATATCGCTCCGATCGGTCGATTCGATATCGATTATTTCCAGCCGGATCTGGTTCGATGGCGAGGTTTCGACGGTCCGCCGCGGCCCGATGTTTGTGTGACGTTGTTGTGCATCTTGTCGCGACTGTTCCGATCCGATTTTGATCTCGTGCCGATGCAGCTGGATCCGATGCACATTCTGATTCGATCCGATGTACCCACTCGATGCTGACGGATCTTGCCTGCTCGTTCGTGCTGGATGCAGGGCACTCCCCAACGCGCGGCGGGCCTCCTCGGCGCAGGGCATGGCGGAGCAGTTGGATCCCCACAAGCCGCTGTGCGTTGTTGCGGGCAAGGATCGTTGCGTGCGGGGGTGGGACAGGGAATATACAGCGAGCACATCGAACAAGAAGTTGGCCTGCCAGCGTCTGCCCTGCGAAAGGTTCAGTATCAACCGATGGCCCCAGGGCTCCGAGAAAAGCTCCTGGGGCTTGTGAGGGCCTCCAGAGATCGATGAAGAATGTGCCCCCCAATGTTTCTCATAGCAAGGGTTACCATGGTGGGTGCATCTTGTATTGCGAAGGCCTTGCGGCCGATGCAGCCGACCCAGAAGGATGACGACGACGACGACGACCACGACGACAACGACAACGACAAGCTGATGACCTTGCCACAAGCTCGGGACATGGGGCGGGCGGTGGAGGGAGGAGGAGGAGGAGGCGGAGGAGGATGGGGAGGAGGAGGAGGAGAGGGAGGGGGAGGGGGAGGAGGAGGAGGAGGAGAAGAATGAGGAGGAGGAAGAGGTTGATTTCAGCCTTCGGGGGATGTCTCGCCCATCTCCCCCGGCTGAAGCACATGTGTCCTGGCGTTTCTTGCAAAAGGGGTCGGGATTTCCGGGGGGTCCGTAGCGAACAAAAATACGGTATCGAATGTAATTGCATAGTCCAGATTCCAGATTCCACAATAAGAGGGTGGTGGTCTGATTTGGAGGGGGTGGTCTGAGTGGAGCTGTCTTGAAGGGTTCCAGGAGAGTCTGGGCAACAGGCCGCCCTGTCATGGTTGGACTGGAGGGGGGTCTAAAACTGCTTGGCCCCTCCCTTTAGTGATGAAGTATTGAATAATTTGGAGAAGGGGGAGTGGGAGTGATGAGGGGAAGTGAAGACCAAAAGGAGGATGAGGATGAGGAGGAGGAGGAAGAGGAGGAGGAGGAGGAGGAGGAGGAGGAGAGGAGGAGGAGGAGGAGGAGGTGGAGGAAGCGGTGGAGGTCTGAGGTGGATGAGGAGGGAGAACGTGATGGATGTGGTAATGGCGTCAAGTGGCAGGGTCAGCAGGACACTTCCGTTGTCCGCGTGGACCGTTATCACACCCATCGCAGCACCAACGAGCAGCCAATTCAATATTTGGTCTGTTGTATGTGGCCTTCCTCTGTTGCGAGGCCCCGTTCGAGTGCAGCGCTCCCCATGTCATAAGCCCGCATCAGCGTATACTGAATGAACGTTGCCGAAAACAATCTAGCAGGGCTTGTTTTTGAACCTCACTCGAACGGTATGCATGGGCGAATCGGTTCAAGCATGGTGTTGTTCTAGAGAAGAAGATCGTGGATGCGGCGAATACGCCCGATGGGAAAGACAAACGGAGTCGTGTGAATGGAGGGAGATGTTGCTTGACACGATGTCGCAGCCGAATGGTGGAAACAGGACATCCAACTACAGGCCTCGGACAAAAAAACGAGCATTCATGCCACATTCATCTGTGAACGCTTCCCCCTCCCCCCAATGTTCAAAGTTGGCGCTAGTTCTGATGAGTTGCACCTCGACCGCAGTCTCCCCCGCGCGTGCCAACTTTGAGTTTGGGGGGCAGGGGGGGTGTTCACTAAATTATTTCCCTCTACCGGATGTTGCTCGACACGATGTCGCAGCCGAATGGTGGAAACAGGACATGCAATTATGGTTCTCGCCCACGCCAGTCGTGGCATGAGGCAGGAGACCTGCGAATGAATTGCCGGGATCCTCCAGTTGCATCATCAAGCTGGCGACGGCCCCTGCGGGGAGTCACCGCCGCCCCCTGTTTTTCCCTGGCATCGCTTGGACGTGCGCATTTTTTTCTCGGCGAGAAACATCGAGGACCATCCTGGACCATCGGGCCAAAACATCACGCACGAAACCGAAACATGCACGGGAAATGGACGGCCGAGCGACGGCGAGTTTCGGATGCGCCAGAGTCGTGAAGCACAAAACGAGAGTGTGGCTACGCTAGTGGGATGCGTGTTCCCCGAGCCGTTGGGGAAACCATTGGGGGAACACTGGGGAGAGGACCTTAGGCCGCCTCAATTAGACGACCTATTCTTGAAGCTTGGGCCGTCTGGAAGGTGTCCTGGTGCCTGCTTTGGCCATAATGACGCTCCTGTGGACCATCTTACCATCTTGGAGCGCTCCCGTAACGTCTGGCGCCTTCGGAAGCCGTCTTGGGGGCCGCCCTGGTGGGAAGCCTTGGGTCCATCATTGGTCCCTGCGTAGCCAATTTGGAGCTACCTTGGGCCGTTTTGGGGCCCGTTTGGGGGCATTTTGGAAGATATCGGGGCGACTTGCTCTTGGGGGGTGGGGGAACATGGGCCATATGGGGCCGCTGGAGGCCTCTTCGGAGGCATCGCGAGGGCCTCCAGGATGTCTGCGCCCGGGCTGGTCCGGGGTCAGTCCCGGCTGGGCTCCGGTCGACCAGAGCGCGGCCAGTCAAGCAGCGACGAAGCGCTCTGGATTGCCCAGAGGCCCACGCACCAAAGAATGTTCTAAGAGCCTCGTGGGGCTTGCGCAACATGCTCTCAGAACGGTTCTGGCTCCGACCGCCTTGTTTTGATATCCCCGCACTGTGTGCTAAGGACGTGTTTTTTTTGTCTTGAGGACGCTCTTCCTTCTGGACGCCCGAAATGGGTACTGAAAGAATGAGTACGATGCCCAACAGCAGTTCCTATTCATTTTGAACAGGACTCGCTGTCCGCGCCGCCGCGGCCTGTGTTCATTTGGGACAGAAGGCCGCCTGCCCAACAGCGGCCGCTGCTGGTTCGGGACAACATTTGTTGTTGGGCATGTTGCCCATTCTTTCGGTACCCATTTCGGGTGTCCAAATTGTGCGTCCCCAGAAGTCCCGACCCTTTCCCCGGGGCCAGTTTTTCATCCTGCTTCGTTCTTTGACGGCCCGAGGGCCCGGCGAGGGCCCCCAGGAGCCGAAAATAGCGAAAAATTGCCGTCCTGATTTTTTTCCGACGCGATCATGTCTGGGTTCCTGTTGTGCGAACACGTCTTGGTGGGCCCAGGGGAGTGCCTGGGCGGTCGGTCCCTGCTCAAGCATTGGGCAGAACGGTTCTGGCTCCGACCGCCTTGTTTTGATATCCCCGCATTGTGTGCTAAGGACGTGTGTGTGTGTGTGTTTTTGTTGTCTTGAGGGCGCTCTTCCTGTTGTGCGAACACGTCTAAGACGTCTAAGCCGCGATTTGTCCAACGCTACACCGATCATTCGGCGTTTAAGCGTTTATTTTTTTGAGTTACGTTTTGTCGTCAAAAGCTTCGCCAGTAGAATGACATCACTGACGTCTTGGTGGGCCCAGGGGAGTGCCTGGGCGGTCGGCCCCTGCTCAAGCCTTGGGCAGCAGGCGCGCGCGAGAGGCAGACCCGCGGAGGCTCCTTTTAAGGACCGGCCCTCGGCTCCGGAGGCTGCTCGAGGCCCCCGCGGGAGGTGGCAGCCGGCTGGCCAGCGCGGCAGCCTCGCAGAGTGCGGGCGCAGCAGCCCCAGACATGATCGCGTCGTAAAAAAATCAGGACAGAGGGTTTTCTGCCATTTTCGGCCTCGGGGGGCCCTCGCCGGGCCTCGGGACCGTCAAAAAACGACTCAGGACGAAAAACCGGCCCCGGGGAAAGGGTCGGGACTTCCGGGGACGCCGTCCTGAAAAAATCAGGACGTCGCATGTCAGCGGCGATCGGGGACGGAAAAGAGGGGGGTGATGACGGGGGGGGGGGGGGGTATCATGGCGGGGGGCCATGATTTTTCCCCAGATCTCATGGCGCCTCTTCTCATTTCAGTACGTCCCTGGCCCCCCCGCTGGGTCGCTCACATGCCGTCGGTCGTGATTTGCACCCCCCCCCTCTTGGACACCCCCCTCTTTGCCGCCCCCGAAGCGAGAGCCACAGCAACACCGAAGCGGACTCTTTCGGCAGGGCCCCTCGGGGGAGAAGCCACCGACCTCGACACGAGCACGCAGGTGGTGGTTGTGGCCGACGTGGCCGTCCTGGGACGCCACATCGACCACCGCCAGCACGAAGCTGGTTTCCGGGGTTTCAGAAGTACTTGGCATGCGCTTAGGACATCCCCCAGAGCGTGTCCGCGATGTGGTCCCCGCAGGAGTCTCCATCTGCGGCCGGGCGGGTCGCCGGAGGCCCCAGGCCTCCTTTTCGTCGTGACAAAACTCACGACGGGAATTGTCTCTCTCTCTTTTCTGCCCCTGAGGGCCCTTATGCCCAGCCTGGGGACTGTCGAAAAACGACCGGGGGTGAAACACCGGTCCTGGGTAAGTTGCCGAGAGGCTGGGGGCCCGTGTTTCGAGAAGATCGAGACGCGGGTTGTCTGGGTTTCTTGCCTCCCTGAAGCCTCCCTGAAGCCTTGCCTGCGTGCCCCACCTGCCCCGGAGGTGATCGTGGTCAACGCGTTGCGGCCCCCTCGCCTGTCTTGGGTCTTGGTCCGACCAGCCCTGGCAGTCCTGGCACCGGACTCTGATCGCCAGTGGGACCTCACGCGTCAGAAGCTTACGCCTCCTCGCCTCAGCCGCATATGCCGCAGGAGCCTGCCTGCGCTGTATGGCTTTCATGGACCCCTGACGTCGCGTTTTTTCCTCAACGTAGACCCCATAGGTCTGGACCCCTTCCCAAGGACTGGTTTCTCATCCCGAGCCGCTTTTGTCACGGCCCCGGGGTCCAGTGAGGGCCATGAGAGGCCGACAATCGCCACAAATTTCCAGTCGTGGTTTTCTTCGGCTATGCGTAAAAGTGACATTTCGTGGAGTGACCTTCGGTGCGGGCTCATTGGGGTCCCTCGATTGATCTCCACACGATAGTAGCAGCTTGTGCGCTTGGATTTTGCCCCCTTCGCAGCCCCCTCAAAGCCGCACCCCAAAGGTCATTCTTGCCCAGGGTCACCCGCGCGTGTAGCCGACTTCTCAACGATATTCGGAGGTCTGGGACCCTGTCGGACGGGGCTGGGACGAGGATTAATCCGTTCCAGAGCGTTCCAGAACGCTCTCAGAGCGTTCCGGAACACTCTGAGAAGGCCGCGGCGCCCCGAGAGGCGTCCTCTAGAGCCGCTGGATCTCAGAGATTCTCCAGTTGCCCCCACCCGAATTTGTCCTCGTCGTGGCTTCGTCTTGGTCGTCGCGCGGCAGCCCGGCGACGCAGCGCCGCCGTCGTCGTCGCCGTCGTCGTCGTCGTCGTCGACGTCGTCGTTGTCGTCGTCGTCGACGTCGTCGTCGTCGTCGTCGCCGTCGTCGCCGTCGTCGCCTTGCCTTCGAGGCCTCGGGCCGCGCGCTCCCCGCGAGGCGCCTCGTCGCCCCGCCGCGCGGCGGGCAGGGGGCCGGAGCTCTCCCCGCGGGGCGGCGGCGCCCCCCCGCGGCCGGCGCCGGCGGGCGCCAGGACAGCCTGGCGAGCATCGGCGGCCCGAGCCGGGGGAAGGCGGCGCCGCGGGGCGGCGGGCCCTCCTCCTCCTCCTCCTCCTCCTCCTCCTCCTCCTCCTCCTCCTCCTCCTCCTCCTCCTCCTCCTCCTCCTCTCGGGCCGGGCGAAAGGGGGGGAGTTGGAAAGGGGGAGTACGAAATCTGCTGCATGCAGTTGGTTTCGGCCTCACCGAGGGGCCGACCCAGATATGATCGCGTCGTAAAAAATCAGGACGGGAGGTTTTTTGCCGTTTTCGGCCTCGGGGGGCCCTCGCCGGGCCTCGGGGCGGTCAGAAAACGACTCAGGACGAAAAACTGGCCCCGGGGAAAGGGTCGGGACTTCCAGGGACGCCGCCCTGAAAAAATCAGGACGTCGCATGTCTTGGTCGGGCTGGGCGATTTCAAGGGGGGGATTGGGAAAGGGGAGCTACGAAATCTGCTGCATGCGGCTGGTTTCGGCCTCACCGAGGGGCCCATTCCTCGATGCGTGGCCGCTTCCGGCGCCGGGAGGCGCCGGGAAAATCAGCTTTCTCAACCCCCCCTTTGCTATCCCCCCCTTTCGCCCGACCCGAATCAAGCAGTGGCGAAGCGTCCTGGCTCGCCTACAGCCCTGCCAAACAAAATGCTCTTGGAACCTTTAGTGTGGCTTCCGCGGGATGTTCTTGGAACGTTTCTGGCGGGGACTGTCTTGGTTTGACACATCGGGCTCATGTTCTAAGAGCATTGGTTTTGTTGTTAGATCACTTGTTGGGTTCTGAGAACATCTCGTGGTACGGACTATAGGGATGCCGGCACGGTCGGTCCCTGCTCAACCTTCGCTCTGTTCGGCCTCTGGCGGGGGGGGGGGCCTTGCCGGGCCTCGGGGCCGTCAAGAGATGACCCGCGAGGGAGCACCGACCCCCCAGGGAACGCGTCGGGGCCTGAGGCCCCCGCACGGGCCCTGAGGAGGAAAACAAAAAACACGCCCGGAGGTTTTTCGCTCTTTTCGGCCTCTGTGGGGGCCCTTGCGGGGTCGACGACTGCAGGAAAGCATCATGACGTTGGGGGCCTGGAGAAGGGGCGGAGGAGGAGGCGGAGGAGGAGGAAAAGAGGAGAAAGCAGCAGGAGTTTCTACTCCTCTGGCTCGCGTCTCTGCTTCCCCTCCTCCCTCACCCCTATCCGTTCTCGCTTCCCCGTTCGCTGCCTTCTCCCAGACTTTCTCCACCCACCTCTCCTCCTCCTCTCCTTACATTCCCCTTTCCTCCCCCCTCCCTCCCCGGCCTCTTCCTCAACAGCAGACGTCCAGTGGATTGATTTCTTCCTGTCCGTGGGCCCCAGAGGCCTAGACTCCTACCCTAGGGCCAGGTTTCTCGTCCAGAGCGTCTTGCGATATAGCCAGGGAGAGCCCGAAAACGGCCTGGGAGTGAGAGACCAGATGATCGGATCTACCCCCTCTCTTGCTCGGCCTCGGCGCCATCTCTCCTTCCCTCTCTCTCTGTGTCTCTATTTCTCTCGCTATCTCTCGGTGTCCTTCTTTCTGGCGGCGCCTCCCAGCCGCACCCAGGCCAGCGCGAGCGGCTGGGTGGAGGCCATCTCGGCGGAGTTCCCCCCGCTCGGGCCTGAGGCAGGGGAAGAGGGAGAAAGAGAGAGGTAGAGTAAGATAACCAAATAAACACAGACACAAGCAGTATAGATCTATATACATATATATATATATATACAGACACATGCATACACACATTTACATGCCATAGGTTGTATATATAGGTATATATACATATCAAGCCATAAAACACATATATATACATCGGAAGCCTGTATGCATGTGTATATATATATACATATATATATATATATATGTATACTTGTAGTGCCCTTCGGTCCATCCCGCCCACGCGCCTGGGGTGTAGGTCAGAGGCCTCCTGGATGCCTGTGAGGACCTCTTGGGAGGCATCTCGGATGCCTCTTGGAAAACCGTTTTGGTGGCGTTGGGGGCCTCTTGGGGCATGATTTGGGCCTCTTGGGGGCCTCTTTGGGCCTCTCGAGCGCACCTCGGGGGCTCATGGGAGGATCTTGGAGCCATCCTGGGGCGGAAGGCTCGAAGTGTCAGTCCGTGTTTTCCACCTTGGGCCCCTCTTGGTGCCGTCGTGGGTGCCTCTTGGACTCCTCTTGGGGACTCTTGGGCCGTTTTGGGGCGATCTTGGGGTGCCGGGGGAGCTTCTTGGGATTGTCTTGGATGCTCTGAAGACCGAAAAAGCGGCAACACGCAAACCAGACACAAACCAATAGATTTTGACCATGTTGGCCTTTCGGGCCGCCCTCCAGGCCTCCGAGACGGCCAAAGAGGGCTCCAGGACGGTCCTTGGGGCCACCTGAACCCATGTTGGAGATGCATGTCCCGAACAACGCGCTCGTTGCCCCTCGACAAGTCATGCGGGGACCCCGCGAGAGTGCCCGGAACTTCGGGTTGTGGGCCCCTTGAAGGAAATTGTCTGACTTCGCTCATGGAACTCGAAGTTACCTTAGGACGCCGCTGTAACGCATGTTTCAGGGCACGGTGGCGGTTATATATACACGCATATCTACATATACACATATGTGTATATATATATACATATATATATATATATATATATATATATATACACAGGGCCGGGGGCCAGGGAAAAGCGGCACACGGTGCCCCCCCCCCAAAACGAATTTCGGCCTCCCCGAGCCTTTGGGGCGCTCCTGCAGAGAGCTTCGTGTCTGTCCTGCGAGTGCGACGCGAAAAAAAAAGCCCCCACGACGGCCAAAGAGGGCCCCGAGACACCCAAAGAACGGCCCAAGACGCCCAATCTGGGCCCAAGACTTCCCAAGACGCGTCCAAGACGCCCCCAGAGACCCCCAAGAGGCCTCCCAAGAGAGCCCCGAGAGGCTACAATTGTTGATTCTCCTGTGTGTTTTTCGATGTTTTTGGCCTTCTCGCTTTTCCCGCTTCCCGACGCTCCACAATGGCCCAAGAGGCTCCCTAGATCGCCCCAATACTGCCCAAGAGGCCCCCAAGAAGGCCCCAACACGGTCCAGGAGGGCTCCGAGACCGCCCAAGAGGCGCCCAAGACGGCCCAAGAGAGCACCAAGACGGCCCCAAGAGAGACCCAAGAGGGCGCCCAAAAATTCAAAAACTAAATTTTCCGCCGCGGGCCCCAAGAGGCCCGGTGAGAGAGCCCCATGAGGCCCCAAGAGGCTCCCAAGAGGCCCCAAGGAGCCCCCAAGAGGCCCCCAAGAGGCCCCACAAAGATCCCACGAACCCCAAAACACTTTCAAAACGCTTCAAAACTGCCTCCCAGAGGGCCCCGAGAGGCGCACCACGAGATCCCAACACGGCGGTCTCCCCCTCTCATTATCCCTTCTCTTTGTCGTCGCCTTCTTCGTCGTCGTCGTTATCGTATCCACTGGCGCAGCGAGGCCATTTTCCGTTCAAACCGCCGAAGGACCCAAGAGCTCCTCCTGAGCCTCCTCCTCTTCCTCATTCTCTTCCTCCTCTACCTCCTCCTCCTCCTCCTCGTCCTCCTCCTCCTCCTCCTCCTCCTCCTCCTCCTCCTCCTCCTCCTCCTCCTCCTCCTCCTCCTCCTCCTCCTCTTCATTCCCCGTGATGTTTCACGTTCCGCCCCGCCAAAGGTCTAGCAGAAGCTGCTCTCCTCACTCTCCCAAGTCTCTGCTGCGGATTTATTCCGCGACACCTCGGCTGCGCCCCAGATATCCACATAATCTGTCCTCTTCATCCTCTTCCTCCTCCTCCTCCTCCTCCTCCTCCTCCTCGTCCTTCTCCTCATCCTCTTCATGTTCCTCCTCCCGCCTCGACTGAGCTTCTCGCAACGCTCAATGCAAACCGTCGGGGCCACGACGCCATCTCATCCGGACGCGCTGTTGGGAACCAGGGTTTTTATGACATTTCGGAGATCAGGCCGTCGGGAACCTTCGGTTTCAGCGCACATCCTGGGGAAACACTCCCTGGGGGCTCACGGCCGCGCGAACGCTTGCAACGTCCTCCTCCGCCCCCCCCCCCCCCCCCCCCCCTCCTCCGCTTGACTCGCAGAGAGGCCGAGCGGCGCCGCGCCGCGCCGCCAGGGATGGGGAGAATGGACAAAAAAAGAAGCGGAGAAGGGGGGGGGGGGAAGAGGAGGAGGAGGAACAGGAGGAGGAGAAGGAGGGGGGGGAGGGGGAGGAGGAGGAATGGAAACATGGGGAAGGAGGAAGAAGAGATAACGGAAAGTAGTCTAATCAATTTCGCCAGAGATACGCTCGCAACTCCGACGTCAGAAGCGCTTTGCTTCGCATCGGTCCCGCCGTTTTCGCTTGAGACAGCATCGCAGCTCTGGGGCCCGAGACACTCTCAGTTGAGGTGTTCCAGCCACTTCCGCGTGCGACTTCTCGCGGCTCTAAGTTCAAGACCACTCCTCGCTCGAAACCTCCACGCGCGGCTGACTTCGGACGCGCCCTCCCCTGAGCGGAGGTGCTCGGGCCATTTTCACCCGGGACGTCCTCGCAACGCTGACCTCGGCGACGCACTGTCCCACGGTAGTCTGACCACGTTTGCCTGAGACCCTCGCGCTTTTTAATGGCGCGATGATGCGAGCAACTGGTCAGGCCACTACCGCCTGATATACGCATGTGTGTGCGCACACATAGTTGCACTGACCATTTGCATATACATGTACGCAGCCATACGAACGTGTATATATGTATATATAGATACATGTATATATGTACATATGGACTACGCATTCATAGACGCATGCGCGCGCGCATGTACGCCCGCCCGCACTCCGCTAGCGCGCGGAATCCAAAGGACCAAGGTGCATGGCGCGCAGCGCCAATGCAGTCTTGTATACATATATATATATATATATATATGTGCGCGTAAGGGCTTCGCCCCCATGCCGCCGGCCCCCCCTCTTCTAGAATGGGACTTGCCAGAGATGAGTTGGGATGTCTGGGCGCCGACGTGAAGCAATGCCAGGACTTCACGCGAGGGCCAATATTGATTTACCAAGGTTTATGGCTTCGGTGGCGCAAGTATTGTGTAATTTGCAATGGTTTATGGCTTCGGGGACGCGAATGTTGCGTAACTCGCGAGGATTGATGGCCTGGGGGACGCAACTACTGCGTAATTTACTAAGGTTTATGGCCTCGGGGGGGTAGCTTTTGAATCATTTATGAGGGTTCATGGATTCGGGGACGCGAACATTGCATGATTTGTAAAGGTTTGTGGCCTCGGGGGCGCAACGATAATGTAATTGACAATGGTTTACGGCACAGGGATCGCGAAATTGTTGTAATGATCTAAGGTGTATGGCTTCGGGGGGCGCGGAGATTCTGTAATTTACGTGGGTTTATGGCCTCGGGGTGCGCACATTGCATAATGTACGCGGGCTGATGGCTTCGATATTGCATAATGTACGAGGGATTATGGGTTCGGGACGCGAATTTCGCGAAAGTTACAATGGTTTATGGCTGGGGGGGACGCGAATCTGGCGTAATCTACTAGGGATTATGGTTTCGGGGACGCGAATATTATGTAAGCCCACCCAGAAACGACCCCAGTCCATTTGCAATGATGCAGGAACGCGCAGGAACAGTGAAGAGAGGTTGCCGCGAAACCGAAGCTATGGATGAGCCTGGTCAGACCAAGGAATTCACAAATGTGTACGCGGACGCTCCTATGGCCTTATTGGGCCCTTGCTGGAGTTCTCTGAGCATTGTCCACGCCATAATGAAACCCCAGGGGCACATCGGAGGCGAAGCACGCACCATCAAACAGACTAAGTACACGTACGCACAACATGTGCTTGGCTGTAACCACATTGCCCTCTTGGGGGGATGTTGCGGTAATGTGTAAACGTGTTGGACATGCACGACAAAGTGGCGACGTATCTTCAACAACGCTGACCCGACCTGCACGTTGCGCCATTGTTGAATGCCGCTGCGACGAGCCAACCAAACGATCTTTCTTGGGTTCGTACGGCCCAGGCAACGATCGAACACCAGTAAACCGACACTGGATTACGGTGGTTCCAACGCACGTCGGCACCGACGATTTGGATTTCGCCGTCGTCATCTCCATCATACGTTGCTATCTGTCTCATAGTACCGATGCGTGTTTGCCTGACCCGCCTGGTCTCCATCAGAATTGGATGGTTGTCCGCTCAGGTGGTCGTTCGTTCGTGGAGCTACATGTATCGTGCCATCTTGGAGACCGTCTTGGGCTACATGGGGCCCTGGCTGGTCAAACCCTTCAGCGCCGCCCTTCTAGACCCAGAGAAAGGCACACCAGTCGATGGGAGACCACGACGTTGGCGCGGGGTGGATCCCAAGACGGCCCACTATTCACCAAAGACGGCCCCAGACCTCCAGACGAGACGAGATGAGACGATATAGGTCTAGGCACGGCAATATGAGACAAATATTTAGATTTACATGTCATGACAGCCTTGAGGTCGGCCCCGAATGTTCTCAAGATGCAGCCAAGAGGGCTTCCAAATTTCCAAAACCTTCGAAAACCATTTAGGCACTCAATAGGTTATGCCGTTTCTATTGTTACTGGTATTTGGTAGCGGTGAGATCGATTGGGTCGATTGAGCGCGGGTTTTTTTTTTGCCTTCCTCAGAACGTCACTTTCGAGGGGCTGTTCAAGGCTTCTGGATGACTTCACGACATGGTGGTCCCGAGCTGTGGCCATGTGTTTTCACGGGCCCAGGCCATCAAAGGGGAGTATCTAACATGGTTGCCCCGAGCTGGAACCATATGGTTTCACGTGTCCAGACCGCCCAGGAGGGAATCTAACATGGTTGTCCCGAGCTGGAGCCACGCTACAAAGGGAGAAATCCGACATGTGGTCGTCTGGCTCCATGTCTGGGTGTCTCGAGCGAGAGGTGCGGAACTGCATCGGCTCTTGAGCTCGAGCTGGTCGAGCGCCCCGCGCGTTGCGATGGCAATTGGCCCGAGCTACGCGGCCAGACGGCTTGAGCGTAAGTTCCAAAGCAGTTCAGTCAGGATTATGATGTCAAGGACGGCTTGACCCACAGTGCAATAGCGCACGGCACTGCTCAACGTGGCATGCCCCCTGGCGCGCCTCCTGCCGCTTCCATGGGCCCGTTCTGTGGCGCGTCCCTGGCACGTCCTTGTGCGGCGCGGCACAGCGCAGATCAGCACAGCACAGCCCTCGGCAGAACACCATTACCATTGGTGTGTTCAGCATTGCCACTGTCCATCGCCCAATGGAGGCGCTTGGAAACGCTCCCATGCCTCGCAGTTCTAAGTCCCTTTCCGGGTTAGTAGGTCGATCATGTTCAGAAGCCGAGTGGTTGTACATGAGTTTGCCATACTGGTTTCCAGACCATTTGCAGGACGACCCCGCCCGAAACGTTCGCAGAAGGAGCGCCAGCTAATTGATAGATTCCCTGGCAACGCCGGGGAATGCACCAGTTTGCCAGGGTATACACCCTAGGCGATGCTTAAGAAAACTTAAGTTTTCGGCCAGAGTCTCGATTATTCTTAACTTTTGAATGTAAATCTCAAGATTTTGATAGAAGTTCTGGGTTTTATGCAATTTCTGAGACTATGAATTTCTTAACCCATGATTTCTTAAGCATTTCGCAGGATGTACACGAGTTCGCCAGGGAACGGATGAGAGCCCTCTGCGGGCGCGGGGTGTTGGGGGGGCCCCCTCTCCCCTGTGGGTGTGGGGTGGTGCTGCGGTGTCGCCGTCGTCGTCGTCGCCGTCGCCGTCGTCGCCCCCATCCCATCTGGATGGGGGCCTGTGGGGCCCTGTCAGGAAGACAGTTATCGGGTTGGGAGGAGGGGTTTGGGAAAAATGAGGATATTATTACCGGCATGCGGTCGAAGGTATCGTGCATTGCATCCGAATGCTATTGTTCATGCCCTTCATCCTCCCAACCCCTTCCTCCCAACACGATGGTTCATCTCCTCACCCTGGGGCCCATCCCATCTGGGAGGGAGGGAGGCAAACCCTCGACCCGGGACCACAGATATCCCCACCAAAGCGGGTGACTCGGCCAGTGGGGCCAAGGCCACGCCAGTGGGGATTGGAATCGGACAAGCGATGCTCGCCTGCCGGTGGACGCACGCCGCCAAGGCCACGCCAGTGGGGATCGGAATCGGACACGCGATGCTCACCTGCCAGGGGGCGCGCGCCGCCATGACCACCGCCTGGCGGGATCGCTCGTCGGAGACCTCGGCGGGCGGTGGATAGGGACGCCTTTAGGCCCCCCCTGCACCAAATCGTACCCAAGGCCCACCGCCCACTGGGGGTCCCAGGACGTCGGTTCCCCAGGCCGTGGCTATGGATCAGACATCCCCGCCTCGCACGCGGTCGTACACCCGGGGGGATCGCGCGGGGCGCGCAGCCCCGCGCCGCAGGTTCCCAGACCTCAAGAAGGCGGAGGGCGGCAAGAAGGCCGAGGGGGACCAGGCGCGGAGCCAGGGGCGGCGGGGGGGCCCCCTCGGAAGGCGGGCCGTGGGGTGGGCAGCTCTGCGAGCTCCACGGGGCGCCCCCCTCCTGCCGCCGCCCTCCGGCCCCGTGCCTTCTCCCTGCCTCCCCCCTCCTCCGGGTCCTTGCCTCCCCCCCTCACGCGCCAGGCCCAGGGCTCCCTGATCCGCGGCGGCGCGCGCAGGACCATGGGCCACTCGCGGGTGCCCAGAGATCCCGCGCGCGCCCCCCCGCGCTGGGCCGCCCGGCGCCGCGGAGCTGCCGCGCGGGCGGCGCGCGAGCGCGGCGCGCGAGCGCGGCGCGCGAGCGCGGAGCGCGAGCGCGCCACGCGCGGCACGCGGGTGGGGACAACCACGCGCCACCAGCCCGAGAGCCCCAACTTGGCATCGCTCGGACGTGTGCATGTTTCCCTCCGGCGAGGACCCTCGAGGAGCATCCTCGATCACTTGGCGAAGAAGCCACGCACGAGACCGAAACATGCACGGGCATTGGACGTCCGAGCGATGGCAAGCCAGCGCAGGGGCCGGGGGGAGACGGGCCACACGTCACCGCCCGAGGGCCACGGCGCAGGGCCCCGGGGGAGACGGCGGCGCGGGCGCGAGGTCGCGGAGGACCTCCTGAAGTTCCCGGAGAGCGCGGTGGACGGCGCGCCCGGCCGCCCAGCCGCGGCGGCCCGGCGTCGAGGACGAGGACGACGACGACGACGACGACGATGGCGGCGACGACGACGACGACGACGACGAAGACGGGGACGACGACGACGACGGGGACGACGACGACGACGAGGAGTCGAGGAGGAGGACGCCGACGACGACGACGAGGAGGAGGACGCGACGACGACGACGATCACTACGACGACGTAGAGAGGAAGACGAAGACGGAGGGGAGGGGAGGGGGAGTCGGAGGAGGAGGAGGGGGAGCCGAAGAGGTGGCTGGAGGAGGCGGGGCGGATGAGTGTTTTTCATTGGGTGAACCCGTCACGTCCGTGACGGGGGATTCCCCCCCCCTCCGGAAGGGTAACGAACGTGCGCGCGGGTGGTGCTGGCTCCCCCCCCAGGCATGGCGCTGTGCCCGCAGGCGTGCTGTGGTACTGACAGTCTGGCACGCGTGGTGTGGTGCTCACAAGCATGCTGTGGCGCTTGCAAACATCGGGCAATGCCAGGAACTCGGAGGGCGAAAAGGTACCCATACCTCTACCCTTCCCTCGTTTTCCCCTTTTTGGGCCTCCTTGGAGGCCCTCGTCGCCACCGCTGGATTCGCCTCGAAATCCTGGTCAGAACGCACCCTGGGAGAGATCCGGGAAGTAGCTGTATCGGTACCTTTTGGTCTTCCCAGGAACGCCGGGAAAGAGGTGTTGCCGGGGCTGCTCCTGCTGCTCCTGCTGCCGCTCTGGTGCCCTTCCTGCTCTTCCTCTGGTGCTCCTCCTCCTCCTCTTCTCCTCCTCCTTTGGAGCCTTCGAAGTCTCTGGAGGCTCCGGACCCGGTCCCCTCGACGAAAGCATCGCTCGGGCCGAGCCTGAAAGATACCGTCAGAAGAACGACCCCGCCCCAGCAAAAAAGGAACAGGACAGGCCCGCCCACGCAACCACGAAGATACCAGAAATCCTCATCCACGTACAATACCAGGGTCAAGAACGGGACACGATATCAGAGACGGACCCTTCCAATGTTTTTGATATGCACCATTTTACTGCCACGAGGCCGACGTAGGAGGGGCATCCCGTAGCCACACATCAAGAACCAGCCACGCCACAAGACAGAGACCGTAAGGAATTTGACAAACAGCCCAAACTATTGAAACACTATACAAGAAAAAAGACCACAGCCTCATATCCTCAGGCGGTGTGCTACTAGGGCCCGAGGGCCCCTGGCACGCTGACCGCCTGAGAGGGCAGATACCACCAGCAGTCGCCCACCACCGTAGCTGAGAGCCTTGACGATGGACTGCGCTGGCTTCGCCTTCACCATGACGGCTTGTCCACAAAAACAGGGAACGCGGACAGGCCGATGACCGCCGCCCCAAGTGTCCCAATACTCGCGAGGATGACGGAAGCCGAACAAGTCACGCCCCTCTCCCCCAGCAGCCCAATGCCAGCGCAGAGGTGGGGGCGCTTTTGGTCATGGCCGTGAGAGTGCCTTCGCGTGCCCGTGAACCCAGCAGCGCGGAGGTGCAGCTCCGTGGGCTAAGGAGACAGACGTAGTGTATGGAACACCGGGGGCGCGGCCGCTCGGCACTCGACCCCCCACCCAAGGCCCCAGGGGAGGGGAAACCCCGGGCCATGGCTCCTTGAGCCAACACTGGAGTCAATATCTTGAGCCAACGGCTACGGATCTCCGCCTCCTCCTCCTCCTCCTCCTCCTCCTCCTCCTCCTCTGGTGCTCTTCTTGCTGGTCCTCCTGCTGCTCCTCCTGCCGCTTATCTTGCTATTGTTCCTCCTCTTGCGATTGTTCCTGGCTGTTGCTCCTCCTGCTGCTCGTGCTGCCGCTCCTCCGGCCTCTCCTGCTGCTCCTCCTGCTCTTCTGGCTGCTCCTCCTCGTGGTCGTCTTGATGAACCGTTTGCTGCTCCTCCTGCTGCTCCTCCTGCTGCTGTTATTGCTGTGCTCACGGGCGTGCTGTGGTTAAGGGAAACACGCTCTCATGTTCACAAACATGTTGTGGCGCAACAGTACACCGCAGCCTACGGCGCAACCTGTGGCGCAATCTATGGCGTGCCCTGGGGGCGCAACCACATGGCGCAACCCATGGCGCAACCGATTGGCGCAACCTGTGAGCGAAGCAGCGTCTTGTGCCTTAGCATGTTGTGCCTTCAGAGTGCAGCAACTCGCTCTCTGGGGTGCTGAGATGGCAAACGTAAGCTAATAATGGTGGCGCGCGCATTACCGCGGCCACTACCGCCCAGTGACCAGGCGCTTACATATCCGCTGCCCCGGGCCAGGCCCGTGCTGGGCCGAGGGCGGTGTATATGGGCCCCTGTGGCTGAGCCAGGAGGGTGCGCGCACCAGTCCTGGACACAAAGCGGGTTGGCCAGAGGCAGTGGATTTGTGCAGGCTTCGTCGCCCCACGCTGCTGCCATTGCCATTCCCTCCGCCGCCGCATTTAGAATAGGGCCACGTGTCCTCCGCAGGCTGACGCCGCCCCGCAGGCCTCCAGAACAAGACACCGGGCGGCCACTCAACACGCTGCGTGGCTGTCGCGTCGCAACCGCATTGCCGTGTTCGCAGACTCGCAATGCCCGCATTGTGTTGTTCGGTGGCGTATTGTGGTGCTCGCAAGAATTTCAACGGCTCGTACGACGACGACGACGACGACGACGACGACGACGACGACGACGACTACTACGTACTACTACTACTACTACTACTACTACTACTACTACTACTACTACTACTAGTACTACTACTACTACTACTACTACTACTACTACTACTACTACTACTACGACTACTACGACTACTACTACTACTACTACTACTACTACTACTACTACTACTACTACTACTACTACTACTACTACTACTAC
>CAUYUJ010010136.1:334513-347013 GCA_963575745.1 Prorocentrum cordatum
GCAATGTGAAGTCCACTTTGAGGCAAAATCTTGTGTCATGATCGGGGGGGGGGGGGGCGCGAGCACTTTGCTCTTTGACAGGGACGGCGGGGGTGCCCGCATATTGCCTGCTGCGCGCGGGGCTAGCACCCTTGTCTGCCTGTCAGAAACAGCAATCACTTCGAGGCAAAGTCTTCATCATGCGCGGGCACCCCGCGATCACTGCGCATTGGCTTCTGGCTGGGACGACGGGGGGTGCTGGCATGCTGCTTGCTCTGTGCAGGCCGACCAGACGCCATGATGGCCACTCCGCCGCGACTGCGCGCTGGTTTTGGACAAGGGTTGTGGGGGCCGACGCGTCTCCCGCTGTGCACTGCCACGTGCGCAGGCTCACCTGGCTCGCTCTGCGCGTGCCCCGAACGCTGCGCACCTGGCGCGGCTGGAGCACGTGGTACACATGGCGCACGTGGATCACGCGGCGCATCTGGCGCACCGGGCGTCCGGGCACGCCTGGGCCGCATGGGTTGCCTGGCGCACTTGGCGCGCGTGGCGCGCTTGGCATGCATGGCGCGCCTCGCCCCCGCGTTGCGCGCATGGGATCTGTTCTGATTTCCATCAGCTGCCCACCCAAAGACTACCGCTGAACACGTTGCGGCTCGGGTGCTACTTCTGTGTTGGAGTGGCGGGTGGGAGTGAGCTAGACGGCTTGCGGGCGGGGAGGTTCTGTTGATTTCCCCCTACCCCCCCCCGCCCCCTGGGGCCCCCCTCGACGGGGAAGGATCAATAGGGAAGAGGCGTCCCTTCGACTCGATTACAGTGGAGGCCCATGCCAAGAAACACCCTGCTTGCCTCCGGGGTGCCCTGGGCTTCTTGGGTTTCGATGAAGCGACATTCCCACACAAAATGAACGGAGTGACATTCCCACACAAAATGAATGGAAGTCCTGGGGTCTCAGGGTTGGGTTTCTTGTGGAAGGTTTCTTGTGGACTGGCCTCCACTGTACGACATTGCTAGATTTTTCTTTCGCTGACAAGCTTGAGGAGGAGGGTGGAGGGAAAGGGGACGACGGAGACGACGACTGACGGAGACGACGACAAGACAAGCCCCTCACACACGCCGACGGGGCCTCTTGGTGTCTCCTGAGGGCCTCTCGGGGCAGAAAGTTTTGTATTTTCGGTTCGTGCTCCCTCTCTCGCCCTCTTGGGCCGTTTTGGGTGCCTCTTGGGCAGTCTTGGAGCCCTCTTGGGCTGGACCCTCTTGGAGGCCTCTTGGGCCGTCTCGGGGCGGTCTTGGGGGCCTCTGTAGCCGTCTGGGAGCGTCGGGACGCCGAAACGGCGAGAATTCCAAAGTCCTTGAAAATCCAAGGAACATCTTCACGCCGTGCCCGGAGGCACGGTGGCGGATCCACTTCCCAGTCCCCAGGTCTCAACGCCCCGAGCCTTCCCGAGCTTCCCGCCCTCCGCGGAGCGGAGCGACACGCCGTCCGCCTGCGAGGCATCGCGCGTCGCCGGGGGGTCGCCGGGGCGCCGCGCCACACCCAGAGGGCCCCCGACCGCAGGGTCGGAGGAGGGGACGCGCCGCCGGCCTGCACCCGCGCCCGGCAGGACGCGGCCGTGCACCGGTCGGGCGTCGCACAGTGGTCCTCGGCATCGCTCGGGCGTGTGCACTTTTCCTTCGGCGAGGAGCATCGAGGAGCAGCCTCGATCATGTGGCGAACAAGCCACGCACGAGACCGACAAGTAAGTGCACGGGAGTTGGACGTCCGAGCGATGGCAAGTGGTCGGGTATAGCCAGGACCCCAGGCACGGGGACCCGGTTAGTGGTAGGTAGGGCCCTGCAGCCCCTAAATTTGCCAGGATCACCAAGCCAGGTCTGCCGTAGTTGGTGTTTTTCTTCGGGTGACGGCAGCTCCGGTCAGTGGAACGGGGCGGGGGGTGCGTCCCCCAGTAAATATCACTGAGCCAGGTCCCACTAAACCCAGTTCTGCCAACACCCGAAATGGGGGGGCGATAAATGGGAGGGGGCAGCGGGGGCTGCAGAACAGGCGCCCTCTTAGGGGCCCCTACAAGGGGCCCTCTGGGGCCCAAAAGGAGGCCTGCAGGGCGCGAGAAGTGCATCACTCTTCCCCCATTCGTCGCCCCCCCATGCAGCGGGGCCCAAGCCGGTCAGCTTCTGAGCTGCTCGAGCCGGCTCGTCTGCTGTGGCCGCCGTTGCTGCCTGTCGTGTGGCGCAGATCTGCTCGGGGGCCGTCAGTCGGAGGAGCAAGAAGTACAAGCTGGTCGTTGAAAGTAGGTATCTTGGGATGCCCAGATACCAACCCACTTCAAGCGTCTTCCTGTTTCAAGAATCGATGTGCTTCTGCTGTGCTTTGTTCTTCTCTGGGAGGGTCTGAAACCAATCTACTTTATCCGCCTTCCTACTCCATGTTTTTGCCTACTTCTTCCGAGCGGCGTGCATCCATACCGCTACCCTTCCCTCGTTTTCGCCTCCTCACGCCTCTTGGGAGGCCCTCGTCGCCACAGCTGGATTCGCTTGAGTGATGTTCAGAAGTTCCCAGGAAAGGTCGGGGGCGTACTTGTATCAGTACCTGTCGGTTCCCCCAGGCAACGGACAACCTCTCGCGCGGAGGGCGGCTAGGCGGGCCTGCCCCTTCTTCAATCCCTCCTCTCCTCCCTCTTTTTTCCCTCCTCTCCTCCCCCCCTGCGAATCTGGCCGTGCAGGGAACGTTCCTGCCGGGGTCGCGCGAGGGGCTGCGGTGTCTCGCATTATGTTGGTTAGAGTGGAGATCTACAGCACACAAGCGGACACCCTCACTCGGACGGGGCAAGGACGAGGATAAATCCGTTCCAGAGCGTCCCGGAACGCTCTCAGAGCGTTCCGGAACGCTCCGAGAAGGCCGCAGCGCCCGAGACATCCTCCAGAGCCGCCAGATCCCGGAGATCCTCGATCAATCCTCACCTGCCATGGCTTGGTCTTGCTCACGGACTCTGGCTGGGCCGCGCCCATCGCGGGCCCGGCCTCCTCCTCCTCCTTCTCCTCCTCCTCCTCCTCCTCCTCCTCCTCCTCCTCCTCCTCCTCTCCCTCCTTCTCCTCCTCCCCTCCTCCCGCTCCTCCGCCTCCTCCTCCTCCTCCTCCTCCTCCACCTCCTCCTCCTGGCGAGGCGGCCAAAGTGACGTCCCCCGATCTGCCTCAGCTGCGGAGGCGGCCGCCGCTCCTGCCCCCGGCCGTGTCCCCCGGCAGTTCCGCGGACGGGACTCTGACGATCCGCGGCCCTCTCGGAAGGCCCGACCGCGCCCCCGGGGGGGGGGCTTTTCCTTCGGGAGCGGAAAAGAGGGGGGTCATGACCAGGGGGGGGTGGATCTCATGGACGGGGCCATGATATCTCCCCAGATCTCATGGCGCCTCTTCTGATTTCATTACGTCCCCGGCCCCCCCGCTGGGCCGCGCACGTGCCGCCGGTCACGATTTGCCCCCCCCCCCCCCCCCTCTTGGACGCCCCCCTCTCTTGGCCGCTCCCGACTTTTCCCAGCTGCGAAGTTCGGGGCTCCAGCGGCAGGGGTCCATGCAAACGGGGGTCAGCCAGAGCGCCGGATCTTTCAGGACCCTGCAGGGCCAGGGGCGCACTGACCCTGGCTTGGGAACAGGATCCTGCAGGAACTTGCAGGATTCTACCGGGCCCGACTGACCCGGGTCCCCGGGTCTGGACTCACCCGGGTCAGCAGATCCCAGAGAGATCCGAACCCTACCTTCGCCGATCAACGATTCAGGCAACTCGATGGGCGGCGGGGGTAGGTTGCGGAATTCGTCGGACACGTGACGACATCCGAACCTTACCCCCACCTACCACCGACCCAGGAGAACCGACGGTTGGTGAGGGCAGGGTTCGGATGTCACCACCTATCTTCTCGTCCAGGACAATTTTTTTTGAGCCCCGGGGCCCGAGAGCGACCCCCGAGGGCCGCAGTCTGACCACAGGCGCGTCGTCGGAGATCTGGGGTCACCCCTTGCCCGCCTTCGGGCTTCGCCATCCGAGCGGCCGCCCGGCAGCCCCGGGGCAAGGCACCGTGGAGCAGAGGCAGGAGGAGCTCCTGGCGTACAGGAAGCAGGCCGGCGGGGCGTCGGCGGGGGGGTCCTCACCACCACCACTAAACCACTCCAAAACCCAACCCGAAGGTCCAAGTGTATCCTCGATTTCCAGGGGGGGGGGGGGTCGGGGAGCGTCGGAAGAAAACACACGGAACCCGTAACCCCCCCCCCACCCGAAACTCGGGTCAAATTCGGGGTCTTCGGGTTGGGTTGGGGTGGTCTGGTAGGTAGTCATCCTCCGGCTGGGCTTCGGGCGAAGCGCCGTGCCGTGATCCGGACAGCCGACGCACCCAGGCCCCCGCGCGCCGTGGCAAAAGTCACGACGGAAGGTTTCCTCGGGTTTCGGCCTCCAGGGTCAAGTCGGGCGTGTCCCTCTACAGGGGGAATCTTCAAAATAGCCAAAACATAGTCTGGGGACTTTTTTTTCATTGTTTAAACTATGTTTGCTCATTTGGGGTGTATGTTTTGAGATTTGTTTATTTTTCGCCCAAGATCCCCCATGGGGGACACGCCCGACTTAACTCTGGGGTCCCATCGCCTGGCCTCGTGGGACGATCAGCAAGCGGCTCAGGATGCAAGAACACCGGAAGCGGAACGATCACGACGTCGGGGGTCAAGGGTAAGCGTCGTCGTCGCCTTTCTCCCGCAAAATGAGCATCGGCATCAGCACAACTCTTCGGAGGTCCACGCGGGCTCTCTCGTATCGGTGCTGGGCCCCAGGGCGGCGCCTCGGGCGCCGCACATCTGGCGCGCTCTGCGCGCCAAGGAGGGGGGCCAGCGCCGCTCTAAGACACGTGCGCGGACCTCAGGAAGCTAGTGTTTATGCAGATGTTTCTTCCTCTTCTGTCCTCCTCCTCCTGATTTCCTGATTTCCTGATGGCATTGGTGTGCTCCGCACGGTGCCGTTTTCCCCAGGGCTGGCCAAAAGGCAGCCCTGGGGGAGTAGAATAGGAAAGCCAGACGACAAATAGGCAACCTCCTCCTCCTCCTCCTCCTCCTCCTCCTCCTCCTCCTCCTCCTCCTCCTCCTCCTCCAGGCGTCTTGCACGAGCACCGCCCCGCATCATACACGCCTAACCTCCCCCACTATGCATACTTCCCTGCTGCGCCATGCCGCTCACTCATGTTTGAGGGACCCCCGTACGGCACGTTGGTGTGGAAGTACCATGGAGACTCGTGATCTGAACTTCGTGGTCCATAACGTTTGTTCTCTGGTCCAACCTGGTCGGCATGAGGATTTGTCTGTTGCATTTGCTTCGAAGGACGTTCAATTCTTAGTGGGCACCCGTATGAGAAGAAAGCCGACAGACAACGTTTGTGTATCGGTCTCGGACTCCAAGTTGCATGTTCTTAGTTGGGGATATGGGCGATCACCCCTCACGAATGCTCATACGGGTATCCAGATTCGGCTTCGTCGTGACGTGTTTCGACTCGCGCACATATCGAACGTGTACTCTCCCCCTGAACGTTTGCAGGGTAGAGGTGGTGCTGTTGCCCTACGCTCTGGACGATTTCATCTCTTGTGCATCGCAGTCTACTTTCCGCCCAGGCCCACCGTCGCGAAGCAGCGGCTGAACTATCAGCGGACAGTAGACGAGCTTGTGCAGTGGATGATCAGCATTGCCGCCGAGCAGCCCGCGCGCTGCTCCATCGTTTTTGGAGGCGACTTGAATGATAATGCAGGTGTACCTGCTAGTGACTATATCCCTGATGAGTTCAACCCAGTAGGCGAACTCTTTCCCCGACCTGAGCATTATTGTCTTAAGCGAATTCGAGAGTTCATGGAGCAATATGGATTATGTATGATCAACACTTTCGTGGGAGGTCAAGATACGTACTATAACAAAACAACTAGTTCCAGAATCGATTATTTTGGGGCTCCTCGAAGTTGGTTATCTTCGGTTTCTGATTGTCGCATCCTGGAGCGTCTTGGGAGGCAACTGCAGATGGTGCCTATTGTGCGCCGCTGGGACCACTGGCCGCTGCAAGTGTCTGTTAAATACATCTTGAGCTTCCCGCACAACCGCACCCCCAAGGCTGAACTCTGGGACATGGACAGGCTCGTCGAGGGGGCTTCCGATGGGCTTTGGAGGCAGCGTTTCCTGGAGGAGGTTGAGCAATTTTGTTTTCGGAAGTTCCCTGAATGGTCTAAGCTTGAGGCCCAAGCAGTACCAGATCGAGCATGGGAGCAATTTGTCTCGGATATCCGTAAAATCGCCCTGGGCTGCTTTGCACGTTTTACTGAACCTGATGCCGACTATGTTGCTGCACGTGATGAGCAAAGAACGCTACTAAAACAACGATTCCAACTTCGCGCCCAGCTTGCTGAACTCACGTCGGCTGCCCCCATCGTTGCCTTTTCCTGAAGCTTTCTCGGAGCTCAATCGTCTTCAGCAGAGACTAGTCGCCGTCACCAAAGACATCAAAGCTAAACGGGACCAAAATCGTCGTCATCGTGTCGAGTCTTTGGCGGCTCAGATTTATGATGCGTGGAAGGAGCATAGATGGTCCCTGGTGCACCGCTTATGTCGACGACTCGCTTGCACTACAGTCGGCCCTGGACGACGGTTCTTCAACAATCCAGTCAGTCACCGACCTACATGTGCGACGTGGGGTGATTTTTTAGGGCAAGCAGGACACTGTGGTGGACAGAGCGCTACTATGGTGGACGTCTCTCGGCTCCCTGAGGCTAGACATGATGTTGGCACAGGCTATCGGTTCTACTCACCAGGGTTCAAAGACGAAGCTGAGACCGACCTCCGCGGCATCAGACGTGCCCTTCTTACTATGCAATATCGCAAGAGTACCCCACCATGGAGTTTGCCACTGGAAGTGTTTCGTATGATTTTACCCCCCCACCCATCGTAATCATCGGAAGTTTAATGAAGATCAACGTGATCAGTTTGAGGCGTCTCTCCCCACCATGGACTGGCTCACACGACGGGTACGAGGCGTGTTGTGGGATGTGCGTGGCAGCGCGCACCTCCCTCTCGATGGGCTGCTGCATACCCAAACCAACTACTGCTACGGGGCTTAAATCACTCAGGCTGGTGCACCGGACGTGCCCTTTTAGCAAGGCTTATACTAAATATCTTGGACATCGTGCTGATGAATGCCACCCTGAACGACAACATGCTGACTACCTTCATGGAGGCCTTCGCAATCGTCGACGGGAGAGCGCCATCAAGATTCAACTTATCGCTGCCTGGCGACTCCAAAGGCTACAAACATCACATTGCACGATCTTCTACGACCAGACGAACGCCTTCGGCAGCCTCAACACTGATGGTTTTGACGACACTGACGCCATTCACATGAACCCTGATGATCTGTTCGTTGGCCAACATTGTAATCATAACTGTATTGTTTCTCTTGGTTGTGCAGATGGCATGGGGCATTATCAAATCGGTCAAGGTGTCCTCCAGGGGCACCAATCGGCTCCAGTGAAGTATATTCGTAGCTTTGATCGCACCGTGCTCCAACCATGGATCGCGGAGCGCACTGAATGTGATGGTGGCAAGGATCTCATGTGTACCAGCCCTCTCAACGCCATCGACACATTCACCGTCAATCTTGCCGCGGCGGTTTTTTTTTATGACACGGCGCACAAGATTACAGGCTTGACTGCAGCCGACCTCTCAGCCAAAGTTGCTGCAGCATCTGCGAGTTTTGCAGGCGATTTACAGCAAGTTGGGGGCGCTCTGAATGTAGGCAAGCAAGTTACGATTCCGAAGTTTGCGGGTGGAAGAGCTAACCAGCAATCGAGGCAGTTCACGAACCCAACTTCGTCGCTTCCTGGTCGAATCGCCGTTCACGCTACGTACCTTGGGGTCCAATACCATGACAATGGCACAACCGCGCAACAACGCCAGCACATCCAAAAAAAGCATGCGCAAGGCTTGGTACTCCATGGGGCGTTTCTGGTTTACGAATCGGGTTCCACGTCGAATTCAATTACTTGTCTTTCAAGCTAGAGTTCAATCTGCGGGGCTAAGTGGATTAGAAGCTTTCATATTGATTAATAGCGACTACAACATGATTGACAGTCTACTCCTACAATGGGGACGCATATTACTTAAAGGTGATGCAGTAACCAAGTTCCACAATCCCGATGGTAGTATTAAACATGTGTCTCTGCCTACTCAGAAGATCTGGACACGTCTAGGACTTGTGCCCGCATCGCTTGAATGAAGAATTCGCCGTCTTCGATGGCTTCAGCAACTTGCGAACCATCGTGCAGACAACCGTCAGCTGCTCGCCGCTATCTTCGGCCAGATGACTGGCGAAGCTGAGCCCACTTTCCGCGACTGGCTCCTTGCGCGCAATGCCGCAGGACAGTTTCAAGGTAACCCGTGGGCCCTCCAGGTGTTGAACGATCTAAAAATGCTGACACTCTTGGATAGTGGTGCTGAGCTCTTGCAGGCCATGGGGGGCATTCACTTAAGAATCTTCCAGGAGGAGTTCGCCCCCAGGTTCAAAAAGATCAATTTCCAGAGGCTTCGGGGGCTCTACTGGGAGAACATGATAGATGAGTTTGGGCGTCGACGGGTTCCTACTGCTACTGCTGCTGCTGCAGTTGGAGGAGAAGGAGGAGGAGGTGCCGATGCTAATGTTGCTCCCGACCCTGGTCCCCCACTGGCCCCAAAAACGTGGATTTGCCAAGAGACTCTGGACAACGGGGCCATCTGCGGGCTCGAATTCACTGAACAACAGGGGCGGTATGCTCATATGAGATTTTGTCGCGAGGGGAGTCATGGAGAGCGAGCTTTATCACAAATCTTATCAGTAACAAATCAGCGGCCATGGTGCATGTCTACTCATTCAACACATGCTATTTCAAGACAACATGTACGTCGACTTTTCCAGAATAAGATATGTCATTGTGATCGTAGCCCTGCACATCATCCTATCGTGGAACCGTACTCATTTGAATGTCCAGCTTGTGGTCGGGATCACCCGGCACTTACAGCACTTCAGATACACATACGTTCACACGTCGATCTTTCTGAAGCTGTTCTCTCTTTTGCAGTTGACGAGCCATGGCGGCTTGGAACCTTCCGATGGACCCGACGGAGCTCGAGACCGCCAAGAAGAGGTTGGCAGATCCCTCTCAGATGAACTTCTTCTCAGGTGGCGGACTCGGAAAGAGGCAAAAGCAGCCCAGGCATGCCGCCGCAGGTGCCTCTCAGTCGGCAGACTCCAGGAAGGACGCTCCGACGGTGGCGCTGGACGACGACGACAGCGAGGACGAGACTGCGCAGGAGGTGATGAAAGGCTACCTGAATGTGGCCCAGAGGACGAGGGCACTGGAAGGCTCGGTCCTGACGACGCACCTGATTCAGAGCGAGTGCACGATCAACCCTCCAGCCGTGGCAGCGGCAACCAAGTACGTCGAGACGGCCCAGAGCGATCCCGACCACAAGATGGGGCCCCCCAGCGTATGCGTGGCGATGGCCGTCCTGACCACGATCGCCAACCATACGACGTTGCAGGCGAACCCTCAGCTGGCGGACAGCCTCAAAGCCCTGAAGAGCCTCTTGGAGTGGATCAAGGGCCAGCCGATCGTCGTAGTTGCGGAGTTCTTCAAGTACTGGAGGGCCAAGACGGCCTACGTGAAGGATGGGTCCCCGAAAATGGTCAGGCACACTTTTTTCATCAACAGTTGGGCGAGCGGGCCCAACGGAGTGCTTCTTCCCATGAATGCTGTGATATCTACCCTTCTTCTCGGTCTGGGGAGCGTTGCGAAGATGGGCCCCCCCCCCAGGTCGAATCCAGAGCGTCGCGCTCAGAACTCCCTGGAGAAAATGCTCCGAGGGGCCCGACACAAGCGAGCGTGAATCTCATCGAGACTGAGCCTCGAGCGAATGCTGATTTTAGGAACGGACCCAATCTCCCCCACCTCGTCCCCGTTGTGCCCCCTCCTCCTCCTCCTCTCCCCCGTGGGTCTGTTCTTGAGCGCGGTCGAATCCAATTCAGGGGCGAGCGGAATCCAGGTCGCAGCTCCGCCAGCAAAGGACGCCGAGGAAAGGGTTCAGGTAGAGGCCGAGGGCAACGAGGAGGGGCTGCAGGCACCTGATTGTCCTCTCCCTGGCACACGTTTCAAGCATTTGCATATTGTTTCTCTCCTCTTCCCTCTGCTCCCCTGCTTCTTTTCGTCTGTCCCTCGTCCCTTGGTCCTTCCACACTGCGAGAGAGATCTCTCGATTTTTGTCCGTCTACGCGTAGACGAGTGCAGGTTTCTCGACCCTGTGCCGTTCTCCGATCGAGGTGTCCCCGAGTCGTTCGGGAGGGGGTCCCTCGGAAGTTTGACAACGCTATGAGCATAGCGTCTCACTAGCGCCCTGCGGTCGCCCTTTGAGCTCTTGACTTCAGAGATAGACCATGCGCAGATCGTCCAGTCCAGTCCAGTCCTCCTCCTCCTCTCCCTCCTCCTTCTTCTGCACTTGACCGCTGGAGCGGCTTGCACTCGGCCGCTGGGGTGCCCGGCTCGGGATGGGGGGAGGGGGTCTTCTTACCGCCCCGTCGCGTCGCCGATCGAGGCGGGTCACGTGTTCTGTCGTTCCGCCGCAAACCGCGGATGATAAAGCATCCCCCCTTACTTAACCCGTGTAGCTGTTTGTCCACGGGTCGAGTGTGGTTAAATTGCCACAGCAGGCGCGGAGGCCAAATTCTTATTGTCCCATCCAAACGTAGAGTTCTCCAGGAGAAAGATAGTCCTCCCTGGACCCCGAACTTTACCATTCCCAGGCGATGATTCTCACCGGCATAGCGCCAGTTGTGACCAAAACGAAGATAACCATACCTGATTTCGTTGGTCGCGCCTGGGAGTCACTCAAAGCATGAGGGATATGAAGTCGAAGCGAAGTAGACGGCACGCCGCTTCGCCACGCGAGGCCTGCAATCGGCCGAGAGTCGTCCCTACTGATGCCTGAGCAGTCTCATGATCGAGGCACTGCGCGTCGTGGGGGGCGGGGGCTCAGTGGCGACCGCGCGGTGCGGCGAGGGCCCCCTTCGCAGCGTGCTCCCGAGGGCCCTTCCCCGCCTGTCGCGCACCAGGCCGGGCAGCCGCACCCCCTCCCCTACGCGCAGAGATATTTCTGGGGCGCCGCTGCGCCTCTGTCACTGCGGCAGGGCCTCGGCGACCCGCGAGGGAGTCGGCCCGTCCGCGCCCCCTGCCGGGGGCTGCTCGAGGCGGCCCTGGCCCAGGCCGTGCTGCTCTCCGGGTCGAGGCCAACAGCACAGCGGCTGCTTCGCGCGCCGCCCGAGGCGGCTCACGGGCCGAGGTGCTTCCGGTTCTGCAGTGCACGGGTGCGAGCGCCTCCCCCCCCGACCCAGCTTCGGTCCAGCTGGGCCCGAGGCCCGCGCCAGAGCGCGCCGGGCAGGCCGAAGCGCGGCGAGTCCATGGCTGATGCGCACGTGCCGCCCGCCAATGAAGGCCTGGCCCCTGCGCCGCTGAGTCGAGGAAAATCATACGTGGACGTGTGGTTCGGGTGGCCGCCCTTGCCATGGAACCGGGGCCCTCAGACCATGACCCCAGGTACTACCCAAACAGGTGTGACAAGGGGCACCTTCCCCTGCCAGCCCCAAAACAAGCCCCAGACTACACCCCAGGCCCACGACCACTCCGACCTCTCCCAGAAGAGGCTCTGGGGGACAGCCCGGGAACGGCCCCAGAGGCGCCCCAAAAGGCCGCAAGAGGCCCTAAACACTGGCTATCGCCCGTCGGAGGTTGCTCCTCCGTCGGGCCCTCGACTAGCCTCCTCTGGCCTCTCGGCGCCTGCCCCAGCAATGCTCCGCGCCGCCCGCGGCCAGGATCAGCGCGAGCAGCAGCCCGGCCATGCAGAGCACTTCCCACGGCGACACCGCGATGACGACCTGGCCATCGCTCGGACGTCCATTCCCTGCGCTTTCTTTCGGCTTCGCGCGTGGTTCTTTCGCAGGAGGATCCAGGCCGAGAAAAAGTGCACACGTCCGGGCGATACCAAGCGACATGCGCTCCCTCCGCGTCATCAGCGCGCTCCACCCATGCCCAGCTGAGTCGTTTTCGGACGGTCCCGAGGCCCGGGAATGGCCCCCGGAGGCCGAAAATAGTGAGGAGGAGGGAGGAGGAGGAGGAGGAGGAGGAGGAGGAGGAGGAGGAGGAGGAGGAGGAGGAGGAGGAGGCAACCTGTCGCAGCCACCGCGGTGACCGCGGCGCGGCCCGGCAGAGCGGCCGCGCCCGCCGCCTTGGCCTGGTGGGGGCGCCCCCCGCCGCTGGGGCTGCGGCGCTGCGCTTGGCAGCCTCGTCCTTGCCGCTCCTGCCGTGGCTCGGCTTGACGACCCAGACATGATCGCGGCGTAAAAAAGTCATTAAGGTTTTTGGCCATTTTCGGCCTCGGGGGCCCTCGCCGGGCCTCGGGGCCGTCAAAAAACGACTCAGGACGAAAAACTGGCCCC
>CAUYUJ010010136.1:352013-432013 GCA_963575745.1 Prorocentrum cordatum
CTGCAGGAGTGGCGATCTTCGCGCGTACGTCGGTAGGTATTCGGTGGCCATCGTGGTGCCCGAAGGGAGTGCTGGTTCCCCATAGGCTCATCGTTGTCGAGTTGGATATTCCCCAGTGGCCCAAAGCCCTTGTGGCTGCGTGTGCGTACCTGTATCATTCGGAAGGCCTCAGCAAACGCAATTTGGATATCCTGAAGCGGGCGGGGGAGTGCTTAGAGGGCCAGCATCTAGCTATTATGGGTGGCGATTGGAACTTTCACGAATCGATCCTAGAACTGTCGGGGATGCCGAGGAAAGCCAACATGGTCATTTTGAAGCCACCAGTCGAAACATGCTCGACACCAGCGGCTAATTCGTTCATTGATTATTTCGCGGTCTCGCCGGCGGTGGCGAAGTTGGTTGACAAGACCATCGCCGTCACCACGTGGCCGCACCGACCACACAGGCCTGTCCAGTTGCACTTCAAGCCAGGTGTCAGTGGGATCAAACAGTTAGTGTACCAGACTCATCAGAGGCTGCCTCGGGAGCTTCCTGTGGGCCCCTCTCCCCTGCCTCCTTCTTGGGTGGTCCCGCGGGCCTTTGCTGAGGAAGCTAACCGAGCTGCCAGTTATGAGTCTGTCAGTGTGGCATGGGAGCTGCTGAACTTAGCTTGGAAAAGCTTTTCTGATGTTATGGAGCTGGAGCTTGAAGGTAAGCTCGACACCCCGATCAAAAACAAAGGCCTCAAGGGGCTGCCGCCGTCGGCCAAGTGGGTTTCTGTTTTTGCTAAGCCGAGACGACGGCCCGAGGGCGAAGGGTTGGTTTTGGAAGGGTGGATTTGGCTCCAGCAGACGCTTCGAGATCTCCAGTGCACGGCTATGAGGGTTCACGAGAACCGCGACTGTGGTGACCACCTGGACGTCCAGGCGCTTTCTAACCTGTGCGCCAGCCTCCACCAGCCCTTCGACGGCGAGGGTCTGTCGGTGAGGCTGGACGCCACCGTCGGTGCTGCCAGGCAGTTAGTAGCGTCTCGCCCTCAGGATTGGACCCAGATCGCCAGTTGGCTCAACAAGCTAACGATTGCGCTCGACGATTGGAGGGATGAGTTCGATGAGGCCCGAACGGGTCTTGACAACCGTGCTAAGGTGAGCTGGGGCCAATGGCAGAGAGAGGCGCTTTCTGGCTCGGCCAAGAAGATGCACAAGCTGTCTCGTTTGAAACCCAAGTGGGCCCCCACGGTCATCGAAACGGCGCCAGGGGTTTACTCGTCTGACCCGCGAAAGCTGCTCGCGAATGAGGCCAACGTGTTAGGTTCCTTCTGGGGGGCCACGCCGTGCCCCGAGCCCCTCGAAGTTCGGGACCGCGAATGTTTTGAGCGCTTGAGGCCCGATGATATCCGCGCTACGTGTAGAACCTTCAGCCCACACACGGCGCAGAGTTTGGACGGTGTTCACGTCAGACACTACGGTATGCTGTGTGACGAAGGCCTGGAGGCCCTCTGCTGCATGTTTCAAGTTATCGAGAAGATCGGAGTCTTCCCGAAAGCGGTGTATTGGGGGACTCAGGCCTGCGTTGCTTTGTGCCGCCCCTGTTAGGATCTGGGAGAAAGCTCGGCGTTCCACTCTCTCGGGATTTCAGGAAAACCATCCCAGGAAGTATTGGGCCTTCGGTTCGGGGAAGTCGGCGGAAGGCAGTATCTGGAATCAGGCGGTGAGAGCTGAAGCCGAAGAAGGGGACGGTGGAGTCGCGGGGGGTTTCTCGTGGGATGGCTCCAAATACTACGGGTCGTTCGGGCTCGCCACCCTTCGCGATCGATCCTTGGCTGCGGGGCTGCCAGCTGTCATGGTGAAGGTCACCTTCAATTTTTGGCGCGGGCCTAGGATCCTGCGGCTTGGCACGGATCATAGTCTGGTGCCTCTCTTTGCGACGTCTGGGTTGCCAGCGGGGTCCTGTCTCAATGACATCTGCGTCAAGGTCTATGCGATGGCCCCTTTCGATAAGTTTCTGGAGCGCAACCGTGACGTGGCACTGGCCTCGTACATTGACGATGACACGGTCAGTGCGTACGGCAGCCAAGATCATGTTGTTGAGGCCTTGGGAAAAGCCGCGGAGGACCTGCATGAGGTCTTCAAACGCGATTTGGGAGTCGGCCTTGCGACCGACAAGCTTTTCACCTTCGCCTCCACCCCTTCCCTGTCGCTACGGCTTGGACGCAGGATTGGAACGCTGGCTGGAACGGTGGGCCCCCATGTTGTGTCTTTGGGGGTTGATCTGGCGCCTGGGGTCGAGCGTGGAAAAAACAAGGTGTGTGTTAAGCGTAGGACCAGGATTGCTGACATGATTAGAAGGCATCGTAAGCTCAAGCGTCTCAGAAAGAGCCTCCCAAGGGGCAAGGGTCGGATTGGGAAAATCTACACGGCGGGGGTTCGGCCTGCCGTTTCTTTCGGGGACACGGTCACTGGAGCCACGGATGCCGAGCTTAAAAAGATTCGTTCGATAATGCTTTCCTTCCAGTCGCCCGCTCATGCGGGAGTTTCGGTCAAGGCCAAGACGGTGCTGCACGGCGACCCAGTCTGGCGTAGTGTGGTTGCCCCTGCCTTAGCTTGGGCCAGCGCCGTTTGGCACACGTCCACTAAGCCTGGCATCGCGCACTTCACGCTGCCCGACCTTCGGCGCATGTGGTTGGCGGTGCCCAAGGAAGGACTCTTGTGGGGAAAAACCAAAGGCCCCATATCTAGAGCGTGGCTGTCCCTGGATAGAATCGGTTGGAAAAGCGATGGCCCCTTTATCTGGACTGACGACCGAGGGAATGAGCTGTCGCTCTTCTACAACTCCCCTGCTATGCTTAACGCCCTGCTTAAAGAAGGTGTCCAAAGGCATCACGAGAGGGTCCTGGGGAGCAGTCTCGGTTGGGGCGAAGGGGCGCGAGTTTGCGTTGACCCCATACGTAGAATTACCAAGGCTAATGGCAAGGGTTTGGGGTTGAGTGCCCAGGGCAAGTATATGGTGAGAGCCATGTTTTGCGACGGGATTTGGTGTGAAGATCGCGCTGTCCGTGCGGGGTACCTGTCGCGGGGCTTGTGCCCCGTTTGCAACCAACCAGACTCCATCCATCACCGTTTGTACAAGTGTGAGGGGTCGACCGAGATTAAGAATGCCCGTGAGGCCGTACAGGCCACTGACTTTTTCTTCCAGCAGGCACAGGAAGGTGCTCAGGAGTTCTTCGCAGGACTCAAGTTTCGGCACCCGTCTTCCTCGTGGCCTCAGCCGAGCGACGAGCATGAGCCTGCCTTGTTCGACGCTGAGGGCGCCCCCATGGACTGGAGCGCCTTCAACCCAGAGGGCCTGAGCGTGTCAGGCGATGGCTCGTGCGTCCCACACATGATAAAGGAGCTCTCGAGGGCCTCATATGCTTGGGTATTCCTGGGGGCTGATGGACAGCAGGTGGCGACAGCAAAGGGCACGGCGTGGCCATCTCTGCCGCAGACGAGTCAGGCGGCAGAACAACTTGCGCTCAGCCTCCTCCCCATCTTCGTACCCCAGTACGGTGCTGCGTGTTACAGTGATTGTATGAATGCGGTTCGGTTGCACAACAGTTCCCCACAGATGCAGCTTAATGCTAAGCATAAGTATTCGGGCTTACGTCGTGGAGCGTTACAGCATATGCAGGCTAACAGATATGCGCCAGCAGTGTATACTCCAGCACACCGTGATCTCAGTGAGATCGAAGCACTCCCTGCCCCCGAAAGATGGATCGGTCAAGCTAATTGGCGGGCGGACAGAGAAGCTAAGCAAGCAATTTTGTTACACCCTCAGCCAGCTCAGGCCGAGTGGGATGCAGTAAGTAGCTCGATCAGAGATCTCGAAACGGTGGCACGACTCGCTGCGGAGATTTTGCCGCTGTTTCCGAGGGTCCAGCACCAGAGGCCTCCGAAGCAAGACAAGTGCGTCAAACTTTTTAGATCAGCTGACGGCTGGCATGCTTGGGAGCCCTGGTTATGGGGCCACAGGTACAGCAATTGTCTCTGTTTTTATAGTGGTAGTGAGGACTCCAGGCCCGAGGTCGGATGTTCGGGGTTTCCGCGTCTGGTGCAGGAGCTCTTGACCTCTTCCCCGAACCACGGCCACCAGCTGGCCAGTACCCAGGTGGCGGACCAGGAAAGCCCTCTTTTGTTTTGTATGCTGTGTGGATATTTCGCGCAGCATCGAATTCATATGTTGGCTAAGCGGTGTGTGAAGCCACGTACGGACGAGCAGCGTAGCAGTGCTGGCACCACGGCCCTCAGGAGGCTGAGGCGTGGGCTCCACCCCAAGAAGCCGTTGGCGGTGTCTTGTGCTGCGGTCGAGGCGGCGAATCCGACCGTGGTGGCGGAGTACATTGCCGCCAATCGCCCCCTCTCCATCCCAGCTGCTGCTCGTCCGCTCCAGTCTCTTGCTGCCGTCAGTGCCCGTGTTCGGGCTAGAGTCGGGGGCGGGGGCGGTGGTGGCAGCGGGGTGGGGGATGAGTCGCGCAGGCCCTCCGCAGGCGCGCCGCGCCCAGGTTCCCGCGTGTCGGCGGCGAGCGGTCGCAGCAGGACCAGCTGCGGACCCGCCGCCGCCGCCGCGGGCCCGAGGAAGGAGCAGGAGGTGGAGGATCCCCTCCTCTCGTCGTCGGGCTTTCAGATGATAGTGACTAAGGGGACGAGGCCAGGTTCGACTCGAGACTATGCCCTCGGGTGTGGTCCAGGGTCGTGCCTGCGCTGCCCCCAGTCCCAGCGGCGTCGGTTTAGATGCCGTTGTACTGGTTCGGCCCATGGTGGCCCCCCCCCAAAACAAAATCCTCCTCCTCCTCCTCCTCCTCCTCCTCCTCCTCCTCCTCCTCCTCCTCGTCGTCCTCCTCCTCCTCCTCCTCCTCCCTCCTCCCTCCTCCTGCTCCTCCTCCTCCTCCTCCTCCTCCTCCTCCTGCCCCCTGCCCCTCAAGTGCTCCCAGGTCCCAGGGGCCCCTGGAGGTCCCCGGAGAAGCACCCCGAGGCCCCGCCCGATATGCTCCCCAGAGGTCGCCAGGAGATTCCCCGTGGAGTCTCCAGAGAGGGCCGAAGACGTCCAAGAGCCCCATTCCTCGGACATCAGGGGCGGCGCGCACAAGGGGGCAGGCTTCTCAGAATGCACGGGGCCTGTCTGCAGGTGTGAGGCCCGCGCCTTCTGAGAAGCAGGGGTGCTTCTGAGAAGCCTCCTCTTTGTCCTCCTCCTCCTCCTCCTCCTCCTCCTCCTCCTCCTCCTCCTCCTCCTCCTCCTCCTCCCGGTCCACGGGGAGGTGGTCGAGAGGCAGGGTTCCCGTGCTTCGAACAAAACTCGAGACGCCGGACGTTTGGTTCGGAGATGGGCAGGGAGGAAAGGGGAGGTGGGGAATCGAGGGAAGGAGGGAGGAGAGGAGATGATGAAGGAAAGGAGGAGAGAGCCACATTAGGCGCGCTGGGGCCATGTCTGAGATCCTGCCCCTCGGGAAGAAGGAAAGGAGGAGAGAGCCACGCTCGCGCCATGTATGAGACCCTGCCGCTCCCACGGTTCTCCGCCGACGGGTGTCACAGCGGGCCTCAAACCCCCCAAACAGACCCCATCGCGTAAGGCGCAAGCAGAAAGGGGAGTTGTGCACATTGGAGGGGGTGAGAGGGGGGAGAAGGAGGGAGGTGTATTGGGGGAGGGGGAAGGCGGGAGGAGTGGGTGGATTGGGTATGAGGGCGGGAGATATGGGGAGCAAGAGCGAGAGGGATAGGGGAGGAGGAGAAAAAGGAGCAGGGGGCATCGGGTGTGGGGGGGGAGCAGGAGTCGGGTAGGCAGGAGGAGAAAGAGGAACGAAGAGGGAGGCACAATCTATGGCGCTCCGCTTGCAGAGAGGAACAAACCGTGATTCGGTGTGGCGTGCCATGCGCATTTTGCGGCGCAATTTCTTGCGCAGTCTACGGTGGAACTTGTGGCGCAATGTAGGGCGCAATTTGCGCGCAACTGATTGCAGAACCTATGGTGGCACTCGGGGCAACCCATGGCGCAACCGACACCAGACATCAGCGCAACTGACGGCGGCTCAAGCATGAACATGTGATCCATAGGTCCATCTCGAGATTTCCTGGAGCGGTGCCGTGCTGTGTCGTGTGCTTTGCCTGACTGGGTCGTTGTTATGCCGTATCGTGTTGGTCGTGCGGGTTGACATGTTTCTTCGACCAGGACGTTTCGAAATGAAGGTACACGACGCGGCCAATTCGATATGATTCTTCCTCTCCTCTCCTCCTCCTCCTCCTCCTCCTCCTCCTCCTCCTCCGCCTCCTCCTCGTCCTCCTCCTCTTTTTTGTTGCTCATATCCCCCTCCTTCGGTTTCCAACGATGTTCTCCTACACCGTAATCCGTCCTCTTCCTTCTCCCTCTCCTTTTTCCTCCTGCTCCCTCTGTCTGCTTCCTGCTCCTCCCCCCGCCCTCCTACAAGTGCTCCCCCGAACGCAACAGCAGTACTTCAGAGGGCTGACTGTCAACCTTTCGACAGGCGTTTATTGCAGGAACAGCTGTTCCACTACGGGCAGGTCGCCCGATCACCCGCCGCAGATGTCCGCCGCAGTCATACGTTCGTCCTGGACACGACAGTCCCGACTACGCAACGGTATATCAGGCGCTGTGGGTGGCCGCGCCACGAGTGGACGACCATACAGGACAGGTAAGCATTTCGTGCCAATCTGAGCTCGGACCTCGTTCATGATCAGCGGCATGTGGAAGCACAACGGTGCGCAGTGCTGCCAGCGCCAACGCGCCTTCGGCGCAAGACTTGTGCGTGGGGGCCGTCCTCAACCCTCATCAACCCCTCTCCCCTTCCCCCTCCGTCGTCACAGATGCAGAGCAAGCTCGAATCGCCACAGATCGAGCCGAAGTTCGTGCGAGACACCACCGAAGAGTGGCGCCTTGGCCCTTCGCGTCCCTCCTGCCTCCGGAAGCATCATTCTGAACTGGTTTGCCGGGGTTCTCCTCCCGTCTCCGCCCCCGGGTGGCCCCCGGGGCTTGCTCGAGAACGGCTTGCACGCCCGTGTCATCGTCCGCGGCCGCCGCCTCCCTCCCCCCTTCCCCCCCCTCCCCTTCCTCCCTCCCCCCCCTCCTCACCCCCCCCCCCCTCCCCCCTCCCTTCCTCCCTCCCCCCCTCCCTCCCCCCCTCCCCTTCCCCCCCCTCCCTCCCCCCCTCCGCTCCGCCTGCCTCCCCTCGGCGGCGGTAGGGCGGTGCGGCGACGGCCCAGGCGCCCGCGGCATCCTTGCGAACTGAGAGGGCGGGGCCGGCGCCGCCGCTCCCGCCCCGCTGCGCTGCTCTGCCCCTCCTCGTCCTGCCCTCCCCCTCCTCCCCCTCCTCCTCCTCCTCCTCCTCCTCCTCCTCCTCCTCCTCCTTCGTGCAGGACCGTGCCGCCTTCGCCGGGCCACTCGTCCTTCTCCCCCCCCCCCTCGACCCCGCACGAGGCATGCCAAAGAGGGCCTCGCCCTCGAGGATGGGAGGAGGTGTCGCCTCTCCCTCGGCGGAGGGGCGGCGGAGGGAGAACGAGGCCGCCGCCGCTGGCGGCAAGGCCGGCGGAGAGCGGCGCAGGGAAAAGATGCCCCCCAAGAGATGGAAACATTTTTGGGTTCGGGGCTTCTGGAATCCGCCACATGCTGCCCTCGAGTCCCCCCCTGCATTCAGTGCCGTTTCCGCCTACTCCCCCGCCTTCCTCAGCTTTCAGGCTCCAGGAGGTTTGTAAGGTGCCTTCGGGCCGACGTAGAAGATCGCGGTCGGATCGGGGAGGGTACCCGGATGTGCTTCGTGTGTGTTGGATGTGTTTGTGCATATTGCGGAGGGCGCCTTGGGATTTTTTGTGTATTTGGGCAGGTGGCGGGTCTCGTGCTGTTGACGGATATTATTATGTCTTGGGTCCGACTAGCGTTGTGGAGGACGATCAATGGAGAGGAAGCATGTTGCCAAATACTTTCCAGATGTCTTAAACATGCCCTCAACATGCTTCAGCATGTTTTGAACATTGTTCCTACATGTTAAGCACGTTTAGAATTCCATGATGGGGCTGTTGGGGTGTCCATTGTCGTGGCATCCACAAGACCAGCGCCACAGGGTTGGAACGACGCAGGCCGGAAGCACATGAACTCGAGAGGTCCGCCTGGGCAGGCCAGCCCACGTGTACAGAAACAGGCGTGTCCCCCAAGACCCCCCCCTCCTCCTCTTCCTCCTCCTCCTCCTCCTCCTCCTCCTCCTCCTCCTCCTCCTCCTCCTCCTCCCCTCCTCCTCCTCCTCCTCCTCCTCGTCGTCCTCCTCCTCCTCCTCTCGTCCTCCTCCTCCTCCTCCTCCTCCTCGTCTCCTCCTCCTCCTCCTCCTCTCCTCCTCCTCTCTCCTCCTCCTCCTCCTCCTCCTTCTCCCCCTCCTCGTCCTCCTCCTCGTCCTTCTGCTCCTCCTTCCCCTCCTCGTCCTCCTCCGTCCTCCTCCTCGTCGTCGTCGTCTCCTCCTCCTCCTCCTCCTCCTCCTCCTCCTCCTCCTCCATGCGCGAGGGTACCCCCGCTCTGTGCAAGAGCTGGGAGAGGGCGTTTGTGTGTGGTTGTGGGCCTTCTGCTACATGTTTGCCTGTTTGCCATCTGTCTGCCCACATGTCTCCTCGGTGCCTGCTGCGCCAGACGGGCTCTTGCCTCCCTGTCCAGTGCTTCGCTGGGCGCCTGCCACCCTGTCCGTGCCCACCTGTGTCCTCGACTCTGCCTGTCTGGCTGCCCTGCGCTTCCACTCACCTCCCACCTCTGCGTATACTGCTCGTCCGATCCTCCCCCCCCCCTCCCGCTGTTCATGCCGGGTTGGCGGATGACACGGTCGATCTTCCCATGGATTCCTGCCCCATCTTATCAGGGACCCGTCGCGCGCGCTCTTGCCTTGCTCCTCGTACTGGCTGTTTCCGCCCCGTTGCCGCGCGCGAGGCTGCATCGCCCAACAGTGTGTGATTGTGGGCCAGGCTCGAGGTCGTCTGGGCGCCTCGCCTTTTGTTGCCGCCTCCCTCTCCTGCTCATCCTCGCGCCTCCTCGCCCCGGCCTCCGTGCCTCCGAGTCCTGCTTCCGCCGTCCGTTTCCCTCCCCGCCCCTCTGCCTCCCAGTCGCATGCCCCCTCCTCTCCCGCGGCCCCAGCCGGGCCCAGAGAGGGCCACAAGCGAGAAAAAACCCTCGATGCCCTCGAGTCTCGACCTCCTCGATCCTTGAGGAGCCCATCCCTCCCCTTCCTCCGGCCGCCTTGCACCAGGACGTGCACGGCGACGTTGCCATCGTCGTTGACGTGGTCGTCCCTCCCCTTCCTCTGGCTATACCTTGCTTAGGATGTGCATGACGACGGCTCTCCGTCCTCGCGCCGCGGCCGCCTCCGGGATTCGCCGCGGGCGCGTGCCTGGCCCGTGGCATGCGGGGCGTCGCGCGACGCGAAGAATTGCGGGTTCTCCCAGTCTCCTCGTTTCTTGCCTCAGGGCCGGGTGGACTTCCCCTATCACTGCACCCGATCGTCCTCCCCCTATTCCTTGGCATCGCTCGGACGTGTGCATGTGTTCTCGGCGAGGACCATGGACGGGCATGTCGGGTCACCTTGCGACGAAATACACGCGCGAAATCGAAACATGTACGGGGAATGGACGTCCGAGCGACGGCAAGCTCAGTGTTGGGTGGGGACTTCCCCCATCACTGCACCCGATCGTCCTCCTCCTATCCTCGTGCGCCTGAAAGTCGAAGCAGGGCTGGACCGAAACGGTGGTTTGACTGTCTCGTGGGCCGTGTTGTTGTTCGTTGCGTTTCGCACTCAAGGCGAGGCGAAGGCAAAACGAGGCAGAACGAACCACAAGACGAACACGAAAAACTGCCCTTCGGGCCCTGCCCTGCCGACGGGCACGCGCAGGGACCCGGCGGTGCAGCCTCCCAGCGCCGTGGGCGTGGCGCCTGAAGGCCCCCCGCCGCGGCTCGGGCAGGCGGGGGACCATTCCGCCTCGGGCCCCGGGCCGGCAGGCGGTCACGCGGGCCAGAGCTGCGGTGCTCGCGGGCCGCTTGCTGGTTGCGGCTGCCCCGCGCTTTGGCATCGCTCGGACGTGTGCATTTTTTCTCGGCGAGAACCATCGAGGACCATCCTGGACCATCGAGCCAAGAAAACACGCGCGGTACCGAAAAATGCACGGGAAATGGACGTCCGAGCGACGGCAAGGCGCGGAGCGCACCCGCGCGCACTGCGCATGCGCGGGCCCGCGCCCAGGGAGCCCAGGCCGCGAGGGTGCGGGCACGGCTGCGCTCGCTGCTCGCGAGGAGGCTGCCCGACTCCGCACAGCATGGGCTCTCAGGGGTGGATGGACGCCCCCTGCCCTGGCGCGTCGATCAGTGAACTGGCCGTTTGTGGTTCGCGAGAGGGCGTCGCGGCCGTTATGTTTGCGGGGCCAGGTCCGTCGGTTTCGGTCCTGGGCCGTTTTCACTAAAGGGACGTTTACTAAAGACAGGTTTGTCCACCGCCGAGGCTCCAGCATCTCTGACGATGCGCTTCTAGCCGCTGACCGGGCACCGACGACGCGGGTGCCATCGCCTTCCCTGACCAAGCCAGGTGAGCGTATACACCGTTCCTGGGCCCAGGATGAGCCTGGCCAGGGGCCGTTTTGGAAGCCCCCCCCCCCCTGGGCGTTCGCTGGGCTCCCTGGACGCCGTCTTGGGGGCCGTCTCGAAGACGAGAGTGCAACGCAGTGAGGTCGGATTCGAAAGAGGGAGTATGAGGAGGAGGAGGAGGAGGAGGAGGAGGAGGAGGAGGAGGAGGAGGAGGAGGAGGAGGGCAAGCAGCAGCAGGAGCGCGTACTGCCTTGTTGGAGGCAGCTCGGAAGATTGTTGATGAAAGGTACTTGAGGTTTCTGGGAGCCCCTCGAGGGTCTCTTGGAGGCCTCTGAGGGCGCATGTTGAGAATGGGTGACTGTTGGAGACCTCGGGAGCATTTTGGAGGCCGCGTGCATCATCCTAGGGCCATGCTGGGCCGTCTTACCATTCCTTGGGCCATTCTTGGGAACCCTCTCTCATCACCGAGCGCGTTCCACTACTCGCAACGTGCCTACTCCCAGACGTCCGAAAAAATACATGTTTGCATCGATGTGATGTATCGTAAATCTTCCGTGGCGGATGCAGGCCATTTGCGAGTAGTTACTTTGCGAGTAGTGGTGCGCGCTTGCCTGTCTAACTAAGCTTTCGTGGAGGTTCCCGGGCGCCGTCTGGAGGCACTTGTTGGGCGTCCTGGAGGCCCTCTTGGGCAGTCTCGGACCACGTGTATCGTCCTAGGGCCATCTTGGGCCGTCTAACGGTCCCTTAGGGCATTTTTGGGAGCCCCCTTCTAAGCTTTCGTGGGGTTCCCGGGCGCCGTCTGGAGGCACTTGCTGGGCGTCCTGGAGGCCCTCTTGGGCAGTCTCCGGGGCCGTCCTGGAACCTTCGACTGCCGTCCGGGGGCGACCTATAGGAGGCCCCATGGGTTCGTCGTGGGCCACAAGAATCAGGAGGGAACCAAATACACAGACACAATGCGCCGTCGATCTCCAGGAAAGTAGGGGACAATATGGGAAGTGAGGGGGGAATACGAACACCCAGAAAATATGGAAACAGTGGGGAATCCTAGGATTTGTGTGTATTCGTTTGTGTGGCCCTGGACCCCTTCAAGGAAGCCCGAAATGGGGAGAATCCCCACTCCTCATGTTGGGCAGTAGTGGGCGGACTTTGCGGAGACCTCTGGGGCATCTTGGAGGCCGCGTGAATCGTACCAGGGCCATATTGGACAGTCTTGTGGTCTCTCGGGGCCGTGTCGAGAGCCCCCATATCCGGGGCTTTTGGTAGGGCTCCCTGGCCGCCGCCTCGGGGCACGTCTGGGCGCCGCGGGGCCCTCCTTGGGCAGCTCGGGGGACGTCCTGGAGGCTGCTGCTGTCTGGGGGCGATCCAGGAAGCCTCTCGGCCGTCGTGGGGCCACAGGAGACTCGAAATGGAGGCCGGCCCCCAAATCCCTTGCAAACCTGATACAGTCGGACCGAGATATGAGATCCAGGTCGGCTCGGGGAGGGCGCCCTGGTGTTCTTCGTGCGTGCTGGATGCTCTTGTGCCTCCTGGGGAGGGTACCCCTGGATGTTCCCTTTGTTGTGGCCGACGGCGTGTCTCGTGTTCTTGGAGGCTGCTCGTCTGGCCCAGGTGCGGCCGTGCTCTCCTCGGACGGTTCCCATCGGGGCTCCTCGAAGGCATGACTGCGAGCCTCCTGGCTCGTGCTGTGGCCGTCCTCGGGCAGCTGGGGAGCTGTGCCCCGGGCTCCTCGGGGGCCCCGGAGGGCACGTGTAGGGCAGTGCTTCGGGGGCTGCTGGAGGCCTTGGGGCGTCGTGGGACCGCGTGCGTCATCCATCCTGGGGCCATGCTGGGCCGTTTGACGGGCCCTTGGGGCATTCTTGGGAGCCCCCTTCTAAGCTTTCGTGGGGGGTTCCTGGGCGCCGTCTGGAGGCACTTGTTGGGCGTCCTGGTGGCCCTCCTGGGCAGTCTCGGGGCCGTCCTGGAGGCTTTGGCGGCCGTCTTGGGACCGTGTGCATCGTCCTGGGGCTCTCTTGGGCCGCCGTACGGCCCCTCGGGGCCGTGTCGGGAGCTCCCTTTTATCTGGGCTTTTGATGTGGCTTCCGGCCATCTGGAGGTTGGTGCTGTTGTCTATCGTGGGCCACAGGAAGCTCGAAATGGAGGGAAAACCCGGAATCCTTTCAAACCCGAATGAATGTCAAAGGTGATTGTTTCTGGTTCAAAACAAGAGAAGGTACCCCTACCCCTGCCCTTCGCTTGTTGTCCCCTTGTTCGGCCTCCTGGGAGGCCCTCGTCGCCACCGCTGGATTCGCCTTGAAACCCAAGTGCGAACGCTCCCGGGGAGAGGTCCTGGGAGTAGAGGTATCGGTACCTTTTGGTTCCCCCACGGGCGGCTCTCTGGGGGCCTGTTCTGAAACCTTCTTGGGAGCCTGCTGGGTCGTGTCATGGCCTTTTTTTCGGAAACTGGAGCGTATACATTACCAGTAGCGGGCCGTTTTGCAATCCCAGGATGTTTTGCGTGTCGGGGACGACGTCGGGGTGGTGTGGTGCATACCTGTTTCCCCATCCTCCCGGGGAAGCAGCGCAAACAGTACACACCAGGATCCCGTATACACCAGTCGCTTCCCTGTGCGAATGCCAATGCGGGGCCTGAAAAAGCGTCGGTGTATAGAGTTTGCCTCCTCAGCTGGGTCGTGTCATGGCCTTTAGGGGGGCCACGTGGGAGCCGTCCTCGGGCTCTCGTGTCCATCCTGGGACCTCGCGGCGAGGCCTCCGGGGCCTCCGCGGCGTCCCGAAGAGTGCATGCGGCCAGCCGGGGAGGCCCATGGGGGCCGTCGGAAAGGTGCCCCGGGTCGGGGGGGGGGCCGTCCGTCCGAATTGAGTCCAGGGATTTTTGTTTTGGGGGATGGGCATCTGGGATTGTTCCTACGCAGGGCGTGTCTTATAGGAACATGCATATATTCATAATTATATGTACATATGAAGAGAGGGAGAATTATTTATATATATATATATATACAGAGAGAGAGAGAGAGACGGGGGGGAAATATTGACAACGAGAGAGGGCACTAGGGACAGAGAGAGAGAAGCAGTAGTTCAAGACAAAAAAGAGGTGGGCGGAATCACATCACTTGCCTTTGTCGTCCTTGAGTTGGCTGTCAGGATGTGCATTTCCTCGGCCTTGGTTGGAGGCGGAGCTCTCAGACCCCATTCTGAGCGATCATCTCGATCTGGCCCGGCTGCTGTAATCCGTGCATCTCGAGCTCCTCCCCGAGACTGCGGCGATGGTCGAGAGGGAGCGTGCTGTGGAGCGCCAGCGCGTTTTTGGCCACGGCGGCCCCTCTCCCGACTCCCTCCTCCGACCCTCCTCCTCTTCTGCCTCCTCCTTCTCCTCCTCCTCCTCCTCCTCCTCCTCCGCCTCCTCCTCGTCCTCGTCCTCGTCCTCCTCCATCTCTTCCTCCTCCTCCTCCTCCTCGTCCTCCTCCTCCTCCTCTCCTCCTCCTCCACCTCCTCCTCCTCCTCCTCCTCCTCCTCCTCCTCCTCCTCCTCCTCCTCCTGCGTGGGTTGGAGCGGGTGGGCGGGGAGGGGCGCGAAGAGGTGCCACCACCTGGCCCAGTGCGGGCGGAGTGGCCCTCACGGCGCGCGTGGCCAGCCAGCGGCCGCGCCATCCCAGAGGCCCAGGTCACGGACCGGGCGGGCAGGGCTTGGACGTGTGCATTTTCTTCCGCGAGAACCATCGAGGACCATCCTGGACCATCGAGCAAAAAAAAAAGCACGCAGGAAACCAGCAACTTTACAGGAAATGGACGTCCGAGCGACGGCGAGTGCGGGCAGGCCTCAGGGTTCTGGTCGTGCGCTGCACCAGCTGTGGGGCGACCTGTAGTTCATCGGTGGGGGGCACTGAGGTCGGAGCTTGCTTGCGTCAGACTGCCTGCTGGCGGCGGCACGTGGTCGCGGGCGCCAGTTGGCTTAGATTCCGCGCTGTCGGCACCCTGCGAAGAAACACATCCGCGTGCATCAAGTGTCTCTGCCGTCAGAAGGTGGCATGAACTATCTTGCACCGAAGCTGGGCCTCGAGCATTTGCTTGTGCTGGTCCCGCAAAGCGGTCCTGGCAAGCCTCAGGCTGGGCCAGACCCTGTGCCGCCGAATGCTGCGGCAGCTTCGGCCCCCTCCTTGGCGGGGCCGAGTCCTGACCTCCAGCGAGGTCTGGTTCTGTCTGGACTCTCCTGCGAGGAAGGTGCTTCCCTGGGTGCATGGGCTCTGGAGCGGGCCCGCGCGAGGGCCCGTCGTGTGCCTCGGACGGCCCCTCCCGTCCAGGCGACGAATCCCAGGATGCAGCCCTGAGCGGGCGTTGGCACTTAACCATTTTCGTATGCCGTTTACTCCACCCCCCTTTTTGAGATTGGGGCGCACTCTTCGTTGTCCCGTGCGCTCCGTCTCCTCCCCCCCGCCCTCCGCCCTCCTTGCCCTCTCCTCCCGATCCTCCCGATGCCCGAGCCTCGTCCTCGCGCGCCGCCGCGGCAGCCGTCCTGGCGCGGCAGCCGTCCCGGCTCGAGGCCGTCCCGGCCAGGTGGGCGCCCGCATCTGCCCCAGCCACTCGGCACGACCGAGATGGGTATGGAAAGGAAGGGCACGAAGGCCGACAGCATTGCTCGCTCAATTTGAACAGGATTTGCTGTCGGTGTCGCCGCAGACGTTATCCCCTCAAGACGGACGACCGCATGCCCAGCAGCGGCCGCTGCTGCCGGCGTTTGGCACCACACGGTGCTGGGCATCGTGCCCACTCTCCCCCCCCCTGCCCATGTCGAGTGTCCAGAGCCACCAGCGACCCCCCACAGCGCCTGCTTCCGCGCCATGGGCTTCGGCGACGCGGGCGCAAAAGACAAGAAGGCGGCGAAGAGCGCCGCTGCTGGCGCGGCCGCGGCGGCTGCGGCGGAAGACGCTGCCTGGGAGGACGCCGCCGCGGGCCGAGCTGCGGTCCGCCGGGCAGGGGTGGGGCGGCTGCGAGCGTCGGGGAGAAGTGAGAAGGAGAGGGCCTGCTCAGAAGGCGTCGAGACTTCTCAGAAGCCCTCGCGCCTTCTGAGAAATTGTCAGTGTGGACTTCCGAGCCTTCTGAGAAGGCCCTCCCCTTCCACTTCCCCCCCAGACTCGCCGCCGAGGGGGGGCCTCCGCAGAAGTTAAGGAAACGTAAACATGGATTCAGGCGCGTGGATGAGTGGCGGGTCCCGCTTCCTCACGTAATAGGCGGCGCTTGCCTCATCTTTCGGGGAGGGGTCTTCCCCGATCTGTGAATCTGGCGCCCACGGCGCCAGATCCGCCGATGCTTGATCCATGGCGGCGCGCGCCCGAAAAAGGGACGGGGCCCGTGTCAGAGCTCAAAGGTCGGGTGGGGCGAGGGGGGGTGGGATCGGGGAACAACGGGGAACGAAATCTGGAGCTCGTTCTTCTTCAGACTCAGGCAGGTTTGCTTGCATGACACGTCCCCCGCATTGCCCCCCCCTCTCCGCCGCCCTTTCCAGCAGATGCTGGGCCGGAAAGGCGTGCAAGCGAGTCCCAGCTTGCGTGAAGTCTGGATTCCCTTTCGGACCTCGCCACGCCCCCCCCCACCCCCTCCGTGCAAGTACAGTGCCGTTTTTTAATACATGTTCCGCGTGCGGATCATGCATGAAACATGCAGGGATTTAGTACCAAAAACAACGAGGAGTTCATGCATACATCTATTCCTAAAGTAATCATTATTACACATCCTATCTGTTTAAAAATCCCACGTGTTAAAAACCGCCCTGTAAGCTTGCCCGCATCGGGAGAAAAAGGGTGCCTCCTCTTGCCTGCAGCTGGTGTCGGCCCCGCCGCTGGGCGCCTCCCTCGACACACACACACACACACACACACACACACACATGGCGCCTCCGCGGCGCAGGGAAGACCCGCGCCGTGAGCTGCTTCGCTGCTCCGCTGACCTCCTCCTGAGTCTCTGGGCCTCCCAGCTCCTCCTCCTCCTCCTCCTCCTCCTCCTCCTCCTCCTCCTCCTTCCTCCTCCTCATCCTCCTCCTTCTCCTCCTCCTCCTCCTCCTCCTCCTCCTCCTCTCTGGCCCCCTCTGAGCAGATGGGGTCGGAGGATCGCGCCGCATCGCCGAGACATCGCCGATGCGGCTCGAAGTGGCGCCCGGCTTTCTCCACGCCGACGGTGCCCATGCGTCGCCGGCGCCGGCGAGGCATCCCCGGTGCATCGCCGACGCCTCCGCGGCGCACTCGCGATGCGGCGCGATCTGCCGACCCCGTCTGCTCGGACCCCACCTGGGAGAGGCTCTTCAGGAGGACCAGAAACACACAGACACAATTAATCCTCGATTCCCCAGAACGTGTGGGAAAATATGGGAAGTGGGGGGGGGGGAAGACAAAAACCCAGAAAATATGGGAAAATATGGGGAATGTTTCTATTTGTGTGTACTTATTTCTGTGTCCTGGGGCCCCTTCAGCTCTGACGACGCCGTCCTGCCGGCCGGGCAGTCCCGGAGCCCAGCGGGCAGGCGGGCCTCTGCGCCCGAGCTGGCCTGCCGTCTCGGCGGGCCGCCTCCCGCCCTCGGCCCCTCCGCGCGCCGTCGGCCCTGCTCTCGCCATGGAGCAGGCGGGCCCCGACGGATGTTCGGCCCCTGGGGTTCGGGGGCGTACAGAACCCCCAACAGTGACACGTCGATTAGTGAATTGTCCGTTTTCGGCTCTCGAGAGGGCGCCGCGGCCGTTATTTTACAGGCTTGCGCCAGCCAGGTTTGGGCCTCAGGTCGTTTTCACTAAACCACGTTTTGCTAAAGGGGGGTCTGTCCATCCCCGAGGGGTGCCCTCGTCGGGCCCCGGGGCGGCCAAGAGACGGCGCAGCACGAGGAGCTGGTCCTCGGGAAGGGCCCCGGGGTCCACGGCGCGTTGGCCTCGAGCGCCCGCCTGCTTCATGCTGGACCGGGGCTGGCGGACGGCTGGCGTCCGCTCAGGATCAAGTCGGGCGTGTCCCTCTACAGGAGGAAGATTCAGAAATAGTCAGAAATAGTCTTGGGACGACTTTTCGACTATTTTTGAGTGTTTCTTGATTTTTTTTTTTAACAATTTTTTCATATCCTCGCAAATCCGCCTGTAGGAGGGCATGCCCGACCTAAGGATGGAGACAAGGGCCTCAAGTCCAAGGCCGCGCGAGCCGCTGCCAAGGACGAGAAGGCCGACGCCAAGCTGGCGGCGAAGGCGGAGAAAGCGGCGCTCGAGGCGGCCGAGAACGAGGAGATATCGAAGCTGAGCGGCGCCAACAAGAAGGCGCCCGCAGCGAAGGTGACCCAGGCTGAGATCGCGCGCCGGCAGGCACTGCTGGCGATGGCGAAGCCGAAGGCGGCGTCGAAGACAAAGACGGTCGCGCAGCCGAAGCTCGAGGAGAACACGAACCGCAAGGGCGAGATCGAGGCTTCGGGCGTGGACGCCGCCCTGTCAGCCCTCGACGGCGGGGGTGCCGCCAGCAAGCCCGCGAAGATGACGTACGCAGAGTTCGAGAGGATAAATATCGACGGCATCAAGGAGGACAATCCAGGCCTCAAGATGTCGCAGCTGAAGGAGCGCTGCTTCAAGCTGTGGGAGCGGGCGCCCGAGAACCCCAAGAACCAGGAGAAGTGAGCCCCCTCTCGCCGTTCTGCGTCTGCTTTTTCTGACGAGGCATCTGCGCGTCCATAATCTGCCCCCGTCCAAGACCCGCCACTAGAATTCCTGCGCGTCCCCAGACCGAAAAAGAGATGGCCTCTGCAAGCCCGCCGTCGTGAGTTGACCGCCGACCGCCGCCGCCACCGACTCCGCAGCCGTCGCCTTTCTCCGTGGATGAGGTGTGGCATGAGGGAAAAGAAAGTCACAGACTACGGGGTCTGCACGCCAGGACGGGTACGGTGGGGGCGTTCTCGCTCAGGAATGTGCCCAGGGGGCCAACGTTTCCAGCCGTTTCCCCCAGGGCCCGCCCAGAGCGCGAGTCGTCGGCGCCGGCGCCGGCGTCGCGGGCCGCCAGGCAGCAGGGCGAGTCGCGGGAGCCTGCGGTCGGCACAGGTGTTCTCGATCGAGCTCCCCCCAAGCCTCGCGGGAGGAGGAACCACCCCGACCCACGTGGCCAGCGTTTGTTGAGCAGCCCTGAGCGTTTCAAATTCGATGATTCGACGTGTCCCGATGCTTGCACGGCGCCGTTGTGCATCTTAGTTCGGCCGAGCCGACTCCTCGATTCCGAATTCGTACCGATGCGGATGCACGTTCCGACCCGATCCGATTTATCGATCCGATGGTGACCGTTCCCCCCTCGCTCCTCCCTCACCCCCTCCCCCTCCTCTTCTCCTCACTCGGCGCTGGGGTACTTCCTGCACGTCATCTGAGCCGCAGGTTAGCCGCATGATCGCTGACCAGTCTATTCGAATAGTCGCGTGCTCGAGGGGGCTGGGCAGAGCTCCGTCCTCTCTTGCAGAGTTACTAATCAGCCCTGGGCGTTTACTGAAAGCAGTCCTGCCTCGGTGCGTGAACCGCGTGAGCTTGGACTCTGGGGGTGCTCATTGTGAGGGCGCTATTGTTCCTGCCCTCTGCCCCCACGGCCAAGAGGGTGGGATGGGGCGGGAGAGGACCGACGAGGGAGGAAGGCTCTGACAGGGGCCAAGTTAGGAGCCGCCGACGCGACGCGGCTCCCACGGTGGGGGGGGGGGGGGGCTGAGGGGTTTGGCTCGTCGGCGGTGCGCCGAAGGGAAGAGGAGGAGGAGGAGAAGGAGGGAGGAGGGAGAGGAGGAGGAGGGAGGAGGAGAAGGAGGAGGAGGGAGGAGAGGAGGAGGAGGTGGGAGGAGGAGGAGGAGGTGGAGGAGGAGGGAGGAGGAGGAGGAGGAGGAGGAGGGAGGAGGAGGGAGGAGGGAGGAGGGAGGAGGAGGAGGAGAGGAGAGGAGGAGGAGGAGGGAGGAAGAGAGGAGGAGGAGGTGGAGGAGGAGAGGAAGGAGGAGGAGAGGAGGAGGAGGAGGAGGAGGAGGAGGAGGAGGAGGGGGAGGGAGTGAGGAGGGAGGGAGGAAGCAGGAGGAGGAGGAGGAGGAGGAAGAGGAGGAGGAGGAGGAGGAGGATGTGGTGGAGGAGGTGGTGGAGGGGGGGCGGCGCGTCGACCCCGCAAGGCAGGCCCGCGGCGCCCCTCGTGGCCGCCGCGGCCGCGGCCATGGCCGCCGCCTGCTGCGGGCCCGGCGGAGCTCTCCGCGCCGCACCGCGCTCGCTCGCGAGCGCGTGCGCCAAGGCGCCCAGCGCGGCGGCTGCGGCCACGGCAGCGACGACGACGACGACGGCGAGCGCGGGCATGTCCCTCTGCAGGGGAATCTTTTAAAAAACAGTCAAACATGTGTCTGGGGTCTGTTTGTTCGTCTGTTGTTGTTCATTGGTGGAGTTATGTTTGACTGTGTTTCAGTTTTCGTCCAAAATCTGCCTGTAGGATGACATTCCCGACCTGAGGCGAGCACCACGGCCACCCCCAGGACTCAGAGGAGGAAAAGATACGGATGTCGGTGCTCGTCCTGGAGAGCCCCCGTCGCCACGACCAGATTCGCGTCGGAGTTCTGGCCAGAGCGCACCCAGAGAGAGGCTTGGGGGGCAGCAGTATCGGTACCCTTTTGTCGCCCCAAGGACACCAACGACGACCACGACGGCGACGTGCGACGACGTCCACGACGAGGACAAACACCACGGCCAGCACCACGATGACGACGACGCCCACGACGACGTCGAAGGTGCTCCGGCGAGCGACGGCGGCGGCGGCCGGCGATCAAGATCACGGCGGCTGGTTGCTGTGTGCATTCGTGCATGTGGCCCAGAAGGGGCCGAGGGGGGGGGGGGGGGCAACAGGGGTGGCAGGACCACCGTGTCCCCGAGGCGCACCTCGGCGCACCGCCGCATTCGGCGGGTCCGAGGCGCTGTGTTTGCGCACCACCATTTGAGGCCGCTGTTGGAGCCCAGAGCGATCGTCAGGGCGGTCAGAGCTCCTGTCGAGGGCTCCTGCCTGGCTCTAGCTACTCCTTGGGGCTAGTTTTCAGTCGGGCGTGTGCCTCTACAGGAGGAGCATTCAAAAATAGTCAAGACATAGTCTGGGGACGACTTTTCGATTGTGTTTTGGCTATGTTTTGCATGTGTTTGTTTTTACTTCATAATTTTCCGTCCAAAATCTGCCTGTAGGAGGACATGCCCGACCTAAGGCTAGTGTTTGCCATCTCTTTCCTTCCCTCTGTTCCTTTGCCTCCTCTTGCCTGCCTCCGCCCCATCCTCCTTCTTGCCCCCAGGGACTAGAGCTCGTACATCCCCGTGAAAAAAGTTGATAACAAAAGAAGCACAGGGATGGAAGCCGAAAGTATGTTGAATCAGAACAGGTGGGGCCCGTCGCATCAAGTGATACCCGGACGGCTGCCGTGGTCTGTCGTAGTTTCCCTGGGAGGCTAGGGGAACGCGAGGGAAAGAACATGAAGATGCGAAGGAGGAGGAAAACGAGGAGGAGGGAGGAGCAGGAGGATTATAAGGAACAGGCGAGTGAGGATGCTGATGATGTTTCTGCGGAGGAGCGAGAGCTAAGAAGTGGCTGGCGACGTGGCGAGAACGCATGTCATTGTCATCGTTGTCGTCGCCGTCGTCATGGTCGTCATCGTCGTCGTCGTTGTCGTCGTCGACGTCGCCGTGGTCGTCGTCGTCGTCGTCGCCCACCGTTGTTGGCAATAACGGCTGCGTCCTGGGCCTGGGGCCCATGGCCCGCCTGTCGTTGTCGGACGCAACTCCCTATTGGGCGGGAGCGGGCTCACTGTGCAAATCCGCTCATGGCGGCAACTTCTCGATGTCTGGCGAAATTACTTAACGATTGGACGCGGGCGCGTTCAGGCTCACAGTGTCAATTCATATACGGGACGCACTTCCCGTTGCCTATGGACCTCATTTTACGATCGGGCGGTGGCAGGTTTAGTGTGTAAAATCAAAACGGGACGCACTTCGCGTAAAGTGGCGTGCTCCGGCGAGCCCACCTTAAAATCTGGTTTTCCGCGTTTCGTGGGTGACAAAAATATGGCGGGAAATGTGGATTGATTAAAACAAAGAAACTAGATGTCAGGTTTTACTGAAAACATTTCCCATTTTACGATGGATGCTTTCCGTCCTGTTTTCACTCGCCAAACGCGGGGAGAGAAAAGCAACAAATAATGAAGTGGGCACGCCGGAGTACGCCATTTTACGCGAAGTGCATTACGTGTGTGAATTTATTTAGTAAGCCCGCACCCACCCGATCGTTAAGTGGGATTGCCGGGCAACCTAAACTGCACCCGTGGATGAATTTACATAATAGAACCCGCCCCCCGCCGAATCGTTAACACGGTTCGTTGGACAACGCCTCACAGGCCCCACTTGTCTCGTCAGTCCCACAGGTCCCCCAGGCCTCACAGGCCGCACGAGTCTCACAACAGGTCATGCAGGTCTCGCAGGTCCTACAGGTCTCGCAGGTCCCACAGGTCCCGCAGGTCCCACAGGTGCCGCAGGTCGCGCAGGCCCCACGGGCCCCACATGCTCTACAGGTCCCGCGAGGCCCGCAGGTCTCCCACGGGTCCTAACAAGGTCGACGTTTTGCACGGGCCCCACTGGTTCTACAGGCCCCACAGCTCCCACAACTCTCGCAGGTCGCACAGGTCGCACGCACAGGTCCCGCACAACCCACCGATCCCGCAAGTCGCCCAGGTCCCGCAGGCCTCGCAGGTCCGACAAGTCGCACATGTCCCACAGGGGCACAAGTCCCCCACGTCCCGCAGGACCCACAGGGCGGCACGCTAAAAGACGAAAGGGGATCGCGCGGGAACCCAATACTCAAGCAGAATTACCCATCCCCCTGAAAATAAATTATAACGAGAGTCGCATCAACTGATATCCGACGGTCAATGTAACGGGAAAGCGTCTCGCCTGCATTCCGCGTTGCATGTGAGCCATCCGACTGTTGGAAACAAAATCGCAAGGCAGAACGTGGAACCGCCCGCGCCATCGGCCCTGTGAAGGGTTAGTTTGGACGAGCACCCGGGCACTAAGTGGCGTCTGCCTCCCAATGTTGCCACTGGGCGCGAACGACAAAATGTTGCAGATCAATGACATGGCCCATGGTGCACGTCTGCACACGCTGCCAACATTGAGAGGCGAATATCGCTGAATGATCCTCTTTGGGCGTTGCCGCCGGGTAATTCGTTACCTTCCACACGCTCGCTCTCGCTCTCTCTCTCTCTCTCTGTCCTTTTTTGTTTGGTTTGTTTTCCTCTCTCTCTTACTCTCTCTCTCTCATGCCAAGGTTCACTACATGAGTTTGCCTACTGCAGGTCGGCTTGTGGGTTGCACCCGGTGTGCTTGGCGTTTCTTGGAAGGTTTCACGCGTCCAGGCTGCACAAGTGCGCATGCCCACCGGGAGCAAGGCCTTCCGCCCAGCGGCACGTTAGCTTTGAGCAGGCGTTCGGTCGCCGCTGTGATCGGCAAGCTTCCAGGCTGGTGTCTCGCGACATGGGCTCCAGACAAGAAAAACGCCTCACGACAAACCAGTGTCCCGAGGCAGCCCACACTCAGTCTCGCACCGACACTGGCCCACGCTTATCATGGCCCTGTCTAGCACAAGCCTCTCTGTGGGGGGGCCCTGCCAGGAGTCCCCCACCACCTTTTCCCCTTGTTCCTCGCAGCCCCCGCCGCCATCCTCTAAGCGATGTTGAGAAGGAGTTGAGGGGCGCGGGGGGCGTGGGCCACAGTTCTTCGGAGAACGCGTCCAGCCACCAGCCGCCCCGCGCCCCCGAGACGCGAGGCGCGTCATACGGGTTGAGGGCATGGTGCAGCAGGGGTGCGGGAGCCTGCGGCGCGCAGGCTGCGGCGCGGTGCGGGGCACAGCACGACTCCTATACCGGGGGGGCCCATGCCAAGAAACATCCGGCTTGCCTCCAGGGTGCCCTGGGTTCTTTGGCTTCGATGGTTTTGCTATGGAGAGCGTGACGCTCCCACGCCGAAAATCAATGGACGCCCTGGGGTCTCAGGGTGGGGTTTCTTGTGGAAGGTGTTTCTTGTGGTCGAGCCCCTACTGTGGCCCGCTCTCTTGGGACCTGTCCAGACCCGCTCCCCGTCTGGAGTGTGCCCGCGTCTCGCGGGGGTGGGGGCGCTTGGGGGGTTCACGTGTTTGCGGGACCCTCTCCCTCCTCTCGCCCGCTTCAGATACAGCCCACCCGCACCACAAGGATGGGCAACCTTCCCGAGGGTGCCCTTGGATCCCTTGCCCCTGGGGCCCATCCTTAGCGACTTCCGCTGGCCAGCCCCGTTCGAAGAATGCCCGCGCGGGCCTCCAAGACTCTTGCATCCTTCTTGATACCCTTTGGCTTAAGCATCGCGAGCAGATCCCCCCCTGGTGCTGCTCGCGCGTCGCGGTCGCAGGCTTACCGTTCGCCCGGTTCTGCTCGGGGTCTGCTTGTGTGTGCGCTCACCGTTCGGCCAGACGTGCGGTTTTGTGCGCAGTGGTCGGTTGCTCCTCACCTCCGCTCCTTCTCCTCCTCCTTCTCGTGCTCCTCCTCCTCTTCCTCCTCCTCCTCCGCATCCTCCTCCTCCTCCTCCTCCTCCATATCCTCCTCCTCCTCCTCCTCCTTCTCCTCCTCCTCCTCCGCATCCTCCTCCTCCTGATCCACTTACCCGGCGCAGCGTTTTACATTCCATGTCACGTCGTTGTTTGAGAGTGTGTTCTTGCCCGCGCGCCGGACGGCATATGGCTTGCGAGTTAGTGAGTCTACGCCGAGTTCGGAGCGGTGGCTCGCTTTTCGATGGTCACGTCCACGATGAAAGTGTTCGGGGTCGAATCGCTCGACTCGGTTCCGCTGGCCCCCAGCACCACTCTGGATATCTACATCGACGATCTGAATCTCTTGCGTCTGTGGCCCGCGCCGTCAGCGCACCGCCGCCTGCAGCGTGTGCCAGCCAAAGTGAATACTCGGCTCTCTTCCTCGACTTCAGTGACAATAGTTTCGCTTACGTCCGTCAAACCCGTGCTGCGTTCGCGACAGGTGGGCAAATAAGGCGGTTTCCAAAGCAATGTCTAATCAGTCCGCCTGCTCGAAGAGAAGTTCAGTCGAGATTGCGCAAAGGTCTCCACCCTGCCCGCAGGAGGGTCGGGGTCACTGCCGATCTCGAGACGGTTTGCCCCCTTTGATGGGCTTTGTGGCTGTGGCTGTCAAACAAATCCTTTTTTCTCCCTGCCTTCCTCGCGCCTCCTGCTGCTGTGTCCTCCGTCCTCGTTCTCCTTCCACCCTGGGGTCGCCCCACCTTTTGGTTGTGATGCCGAGGAGGAGGAGGAGGAGGAGGAGGAGGAGGAGGAGGAGGAGGAGCAGGGAGAGGAGGAGGAGGAGGAGGAGCAGGAGGAGCAGGAGGAGCAGGAAGAGGAGGAGGGCACCGCTGCGGCTGTACCCTGAGGCGCGGCCTCCCCAGCGCCTGGGCGCGCCGGGTGGCCCGCGGCGCGGGAGCGGCGGTGGCGCTGCAGGCGGGCGCCCCCCCCCGCCAGCAGATGGATCGAGCGGAAGCCTTCTTGGAGTGCAGGCCCGACTGGTCTGTCCGATGCTCCGGGGTTGGGCTGTGCTCTGGGGAGGCTGCAGCGCCGCTCAACGATAATGCCGTCGACCAAGCCTGCAGGACGGGGCCTTGCAGTGTTTCTGCGTACTTTCGGCTTTGGCTTCGGCTTCAGCTGCGGGTGCGCCGTGAAGCGCCTACGGGCCAGCTCATCCGAGCAGTTTTTTTGTCCGCTGACACGGGTGTTCCCCCCCCTCGTCTTGGAGGGCCGAGGTCGGAATGACGGGCCCATTGGGGCCTCCCGATGACAAACAGAGGGTGCGGGAGCAGCGGTTTGCGCGCTTGGGTTTGGCCCCCCTGCGGCTGTGCAGCAGTGGTTGCTGTTGCCTAGGTGATTCAGGATTTTCGGGACTTCACGGGGCCCAGGCCCGCAACAAACAGCTCGGGATGAAGGACTGTTCCCAGGGAGACGCCCCTTTTCGCCACATGGTTTTATGCGCGCGCCCTCGTTCATAAAGGTCATCAAGTGTCAATCATCCCTTTTCGAAGAAATCGGGCGAAGTACACGCGCTCGTCGCCGCGAGTGCATGCAGAAATCCTTCAACACATGTCGCAGTCACTTCAGAATTCAGTGTCCCGGGTACGTCTATGAACGCATGGCTTTGCACAGTAATGTATCAAAGAAGGTATGCGCTCTTACGACATCCCAAGACAGCAATCGCTTGTTTAAAGGTTCCACCACATGAGCGGCCCGCTCGCGCGCGTGACGCCCTGGCGCACGTGCTGGGGAGGGGGGCGCGATCCTTGTCAAAAAGCGTTACGCGGGCCACTCGCGCGCGTCGGCCGCACGTGCGCGTGCCGAAATTATTCGCGAACCTCCTTGTCGCCGAGGCGTGGACACCATGATCGTCGGGCCGGACTTCTGTACCGGCGGCGCCCTAGCAATGCAGGGTTCATTCCTCCCGCCCGCCCACGCAGCTCCACCTCGTCTCCACACACGACACGAACACGAAACCGAATCCGATTTGCCAGAGGGGCGCTCTCCGTTCCACTTCGATCTCGCCCCCCAATTTCCGATCAGATTCTTGCAAACACTTAGGGCTCCCAGATGGGATCGGAGTAGATGGGGTCGGAGGGTCGTTCCGCATCGGCAATGGGGCTCGATGTGGAGCCCGATCTTCTCCACGCCGACGTCGCCGATGCATCGCCGATGCGTTGCCAATGAATCGGCGATGCAATGGCGATGCGGTGCAATCCTCCAGCCCCCCCTGCTCGGACCCCATCTACGTAGGAGGCCTCCGAAACAGTGCAGCTCTGTGCTCTAAGAACTGGCTGCAGGCGAATATCGGCCGATAAGCTGTCAAGTTTCTGAGCTTCTAAGAATCTTGCAACGTTATTGGCTGCCTCCTTGCGGAGGTGAAGGCTAAAGGGCTCAGCTGCTGATTCTTCAGACACACATCCTGGTGGCCCCCCACATGGGGGACCAGCGCATTATTTCACACGTGACGGTTCAGCAGCAGCACCAGCAGCACCAGCAGCAAAACACGGGTGGGGGCGGCGGCGGTGGCGGCGGCTGCAGCGGCAGCAGCGCCGACACGCAGGATAAGTCGCAACGGCACGGGATGACCCTGACCAGGAATGGTGGTGGTCTTAGTGGGCCTTGGAAACGATACAGTTGCTTTTTTGTTACTGTCTCCGAGAATCTGGACATTGAGTAGGAGTACGCTAAGAGACAAGTTCACCAAGACGGAAACGAAGTACCCGAGACGTTCCCAATCTTTTCTCTACGCGATGCGAACATGTGCATTGACGCTCCATACAGAAGAAGACATCGCTTGGTATGAACGATCTGCTCTGCCCTCATCTCCGCCGTGCCTCCCACGAGCCCACGAAAGTGGCAGCAATTGCGCAGTTCGCAGACCCCTCAGGGAGCTGCGAGGTCTCGGCTGGGTCCGCGTACTCCGCTACTCCGCCGTGCCTCCTAGGAGCCCACGAGAGTGGCGATAGTTGCGCAGTTCGCAGGCAACCTTGGAGCAGCGAAGTGCCGCATGGATCCGCGTACTCCGCTACTCGGGCGTGCCTCCCAGGAGCCCGCGAAGAAGTAGGGGGCAGGCAGAAGTAGAAGGCAGGACAGAGGAAACAGGAAGCAGACGGCAGGAAGGAGGGGGAAGATGAGGAGGAGGCGAAGGAGGAGGAGGAAAGGAGAAGGGGATGCGACCGCAGTGCGCTATCCAAAGCGAGAGCCCAACACAGGATGGGTTGGGGAAAAGACGGTGCCAGAATCGGAGTCGGAACCAGAACCGCAACCAGAACGGCGGCGGAGCCAGAAAAAATACGGCGGCTGAGACAGAACAACAATTGAAAAGCGGAGCCCAAAAAAATGGGCCCGTCGTTTCCAGGGCTTGCGACGGTAGTGGTGTGCAGATGTTTTCGGCGTGCGACAGCCCGATCGGATCGCCCCGCTCGGCTCGGCGGCGAGGCGGCAGCGCCGCCACCCTGGGCACGCCCGCGGAGCTCTTCTTCGTGGGAACGGCTCGCCGGGGGCGCGGCCCAGCAGGACGCGAGCGTGCTGCGAGAGGTGGCGGATGCGGAGCACGTCGGGCGGGGCTGGGACAAGGGTACAGTCGGGGCCCTGAAGAAGGAACCCTTTTCGTTGGGGAGGGGCTCCGCGTTCCTTAAGTGTTTCGCAGCCTGCCTCAGGTTTTCCTCATGCCTTCGATCGGGAATCGAAGTTCAGCTTCTGGAGAAAAGGGGCATCGTTCCTTATTTAGGGTTCCTTAGGTCAGCGCCCCGACTGTATATCGTTCGGAGAGCACTCTGGAGCGCTGTCGGTGCGCTCTGGAGCGCTGTGACACGATTGCGGCGCCCGAGAAGTCCTCCAGAACTGCCGGACCTCAGAGGTCCCCGATCTGCCCTGGTTCGACGTTGGCCAGGTCCTGGCTGCGTCCCAGCATGGGAGCATGCCGGGGGACGGCGCAGTTGTTCGTTCCACGAGACAGTTGACGCCCTCACCAAGACGTGGGGTCGGCAGGGCTTGCCGGGTGCTTGCTCTTGGGACGAGGTCTGGCTTGCTTGAGGAGGATAAGAAGGGGGGGGGAGGAGACGGAGAAGGGAGGAGGTATGAGGAGCAGGGAGGATGAGGGATGGGGAGGTTCAGAAGGGAGAAGGAAGAGAGGTGAGAGATGAGAGTCAAGGTGGGGATGGGAGACAGGAGGAGGAAAAGTGGAGCAGAAAGGAGGAGATGGAAGGAGGGGGAAGTGGGAGGGTGGAAGAGGAACGAAAGGGAGGTGGAGAAGAAGGGGACGCATGTGATTCTCGATAAATGCACAACCCTCATTTGCGTGCTGCGTCTGTGGCACCCGCTGTTAGAGATTTCAGGCTACGAAGCCCGACGCCGTCGAGTGTTAAATGGACCAGCTTCAGACTGCGAAGCCAGACGAGTTGGTTATTATCCTTTCTTATTGGACCAGCAGCTCATATTATCAATCGCTAGGTCGATCTTAAGTCATTTCGGATGGATGATTTGAGTGTGTGGCAGCTCTGTCGGAAGACCATACCCGGACTGGCATCGTTAAGGATTTCACTGGTCGTCCCCCATTTTGTTTCTGTCTTTGGGCCACGCCCACGTTGCCTCCCCAACCCTCCTGTGTTGGGTTCTCGTTTTGAATAGAGCAGTGTGGTCGGCCCGTCCTTCCTCCTCCCCTCTCCTCCCCTCCTCCTTCTCTCCTGCTTCATTTGTTCCTCGGGCTGCGATCTGCGCAACTGTCGCCACTTTCGTGGGCGTCTGGGAGGCCCAGCGGAGCTACAGTCGGGTTCCATTAGTAGGTCGGCCCTGCGAAATCAAGGGTGCTCTTGTGTCCTGTGCATCGCGCGTCGTGTCCTCTGCGGCCGAAGGGCAGGGTACCCTTGCGTCCTGTGGTTTCCGCGGGTGTCGGTGGCTTGGCCCGCGGCGGTCTGAGCGCGTCGCGCCGGCGGGAGGTCGCGGCCCCTGTCTAGGGTACCCTGGCGTCCTCTCGGATTTGGGGGCTCATGTGGCTTCAAGGTATGATTATGGTTTCAGCGCCGCGCCGCTGGCGCCGCGGCGAAGGGTCTATCTGCGATGTCCTCTGAGTTCGGGCGCGCCGCTTGTGAACCAACGACGCGTTGATTCGAGGTCGCTCCCTCGCAGCAGGGTACCCTTGTGTCCTGTACTTGCGCAGCCCTGCAAGTTCATTCATCGCCGCTCCCTCGGGGACCTCGGGACCTCGCCGGCCCCTGGGGGGCTTGCGATCTGCGCAACTGTCGCCACTTTCGTGGGCTCCTGGGAGGCCCAGCGGAGCTACGCCACACGCGGACCACCTCGGGACCTCGCCGCCCCCATGGGGAGCCTGCGATCTGCGCAACTGTCGCCACTTTCGCGCGCTCCCGGGAGGCCCAGCGCCCTTCCGTCTCCACTTCTGGGAGAGTCCCCGCCCCCGTGATGCACCTCATGCATTCGCCCCGCTCAGCGCAGCGCGCTGCTGAGTTCAACTGATGTTCTGTTTTAGCCCTCGCCGCCGCGCCCTTCTGTGTTCACGTTTTGGGCGCGTTTCTTTCAACGCCCCTGTGTTTCCATGCTGTATGTTTGCCGTTCCTCTTCTTGCTGCGCTCTTCCGAAATCACTGCTGGGTGCTCTTCTTGCGCACTGCGGGTCCTTCAGAATGCCAGTCAGCATTGCGTGGTCCTGAGTATAATCACCACATTTACAGGAAGTGTTGGGTACGTCACAGGGTAATTTCTGTCCTTGGACCACGCCCACGTTGCCTCGGCAGACGTTGGCGTCACCGCTCCTGCGTCCGTGCCCTGCGTCGTCATCCAGATGACTGCGCAGGGTGACACTTCGATCACCACACAACACAAAAAAAAAAAAACGTAGCATGTGGCACATCGAGCGGATCGTCTCTATTCCTCGAGTGGCTTGCGTGGTCGTCGAGGGGCTCTCCTGGGCCAATGTCGGGCCGTCTTGGAGGCCTCTTGGGACACACTCTTGGCGCGTCTTGGGGACCCCCTGTCGGGCCGCCTTGGGCCACTCTCTGCCGTCCTGGGAGAATCTCGCGGGGGCCCGTTGGACCCTCTCGGGGCCTCCTTGGGCGGTTTGGGCCGTCTCCTGGCCTGTCTTCGGGCCCTCTCAGGCCTTTCTAGGGCCCTCTTCCAGGCTATTCTGCCCACTCTGAAGTGCATCTTGGGAACCTCGTGCTTCTGGGCGCTATTTCGGGCTCATCCTAAGCCCTTTTGGGACTATCTGGAGCTGGGAGGAAGGGAGCATTCAAAACCCAACGAATGCCTCATGTGGTTGAGTGATGTTGACCCTTCTGGGGGATCCTCTTGGCCTTCTATCTGGTGTCTGGAAAGCCTCTTGGAGCCCCTCAAGCGCCTCGTGGGGCCATCGCGGAGGGCCCCAAAGGGGCATAGGGGGCCTCCGAAAGCCTATCGAGAAGTGTTGGACGCTCCTGTGAGGCAACTGGGACCTTCTGGGGGGTTCGAGGGAGGAGGAGGAGGAGGAGGAGGAGGAGGAGGAGGAGGAGGAGGAGGAGGGAGGAGGAGGAGGAGGAGGAGGAGGAGGAGGAGGAGGAGGGGGGAGGAGGAGAGGAAGGAGGAAGGAGGAGAAGGGGAGGAGAGGGGGGAGGGAAGGGGAGGAGGAGGAGGAGGACGAGGAGGAGTGGGAGGAGCAGGGAGGAAGTTGAGGAGGAGGAGGAGGAGGAGGAGGAGGAGGAGGAGGAAGAGGAGGAGGAGGAGGAAGGAGGTGGAGCAGCATGACGAGGTCCGCCTCGCTGTGCACTCCCCCCATCGCAGTGTTCGCCCAGCGGTGCGCACGCCGCCGCCGCCGCCACGGCCGTCCGTCCGTCGGCCGTCGCCGCCGCCGTTGTCGTATCCGCCGCCGCCGTCTCCGCCGCCGCCGTCGTCGGCGCCCTCGTCGGTCGGTCGGTCCGTTGGCCGGTCCGTCGGTCCGTCGGCGTCGTCGTCGTCGTGGCCGACGTGCGTCGGCCGCCGCGGCCTGCCGACGCCCCCGCCCAGTGTGCGGCGGCGGCGCGCTGCTGGCGCTGGCGCTGGCGCCCGGGCGGCGCCGCGTGCGCGGGGCGAGGCGCTGGGCGCGCGCGCGCGGAGCGCCTCCCCGCGCCGCTCCCAAGGGGGGCCCGCGCGCCCGCGCCGCCGTCGGCGGCCTGCGCCGCGCGACGCCCGACGCCCGCCGCGGTCGTCGCCGTTCGCACAGGCCCTGCGCGGTGTCGGGCCTCGGTGTGCAGGCGAGGAAGAGGTACCCGTACCTCTACCCTTCGCCCGTTTCCTTTTTTGAGGGGGCCTCCTCGGAGGCCCTCGTCCCCGCCGTTGGATTCGCCTCGAAATTCTAGTCAGAACGCACCCCAGGAGAGGTCCGGGGAGGATCGGTATCGGTACCTGTTGGCTTCCCCAGGTGTCCCTCCTCGGTCGTGGTCCCTCCGCCGTGGTGTCCTCCCCCGGCCCTCGCTTCGCTTCGATGCTCGGGCCCTCGTCCGGTCCCCGCTCGTGGCGCCGTGCGGTTGTAAGTGCAGGGGGGTCGGGGCTTGTCGCCAACACACGGCCCAATAACAAGAACTCGTCGTTCGCTGCCGGGCCGAGGATTGATCGGCGGCGCGCGAGGAGCGCGTGCCCGCCGCCCCTCCCCCGGGGCGGCGGCCCGTCGCGGCTTCGGCGGCGGACCGCCGCGAGTCGGCTCTGCCGCCGCCGCCGTCGTCGTCGTCGTGCACGAGTCTCTCAGGATGCAATTGCTGGGAGGTTTCGCTCAGCATTCGCCGCTGGTCTGCGGTCGGAAGCTGGCATGATCTCGCGCGGTTCCGCTCAATCCGGCTCAACCGGTCGGGCTCAATAGTGGGTGCAGTCTCGGCGAAGTCGGTGTCCAACAGCCCCTCCACCGGGCTTCACAGCCCTCACACAGAATGGTCCTCACGAAGGCCTACCGGGAGTCGCTAACCAGAAGTTCGAGGGCTTCCCTCAGCTCCACATTGGGGTCGCGCCAACTGGGGAGGCGAAAGTTGAGCGCACCGCAAGGTCTAACTGAGAGACATTGAGGCGAATTGCGAGAAATTCTGGAGTTTCGAAACAACTGAGAACATTTGAGACAAGTTCAGCTGCCCCGAGGATCGTTTGGTCATACTTTTAGCGCCACTGGGCTTGCAAACTCGGCGGCCGGTCGCCCCTCCCATCTTTCGGGGCGGTCGACATCGGTACGGGAAGAATGGGAACGGTGCCCAAATGCAGTTCGTGCTCCCTTTGAACAGGACTCGCTGTCCGCGCCGCCGCCGACGTTGTTCACTGATGACAAGAAGCCGCCTGCCCAACAGCTGCCGCTGCCGGTCTTGGACAGCATCCCTTGTTGGGGCCTTCCCTGACTCCGGATCCGCCCTACTTTGGGGAAATTCGTAAGTAGGGCTTGGAATTTCCGCCTTACTTTTCAAGCCCCGCTGATGCCAATTGCCGCCCTACTTTTCTGTTGCTGTTTCTGTGGATTTCCGCCCCCTTTTATGTTGGGTGCAGCAATTTCCGCCCTACTGTTTCGGCCTCGTCTAGGTGGATTTCCGACGCAATTTTAAGTTGGAAAAAAGCCAAAGTAGGGCGGATCTGGAGTCAGGGTTGTTGGGGCCTTGTGCCGCCCATGCCGGGCGCCCAAAACCTCCGCCGCACCCCCGCGGAGCTGCGGAGGGGTGGCGGTGCGGTCGCTGGCGCGCGCAGGGCCGCCGTGAGTCAGGAGGGGAAAAAATAACGCAGGCACAATGCATCGTCGATCCCCGAGAAAATACATGGGAAAACATGGGGATATCCAGGGGGGACGACAGAAACCCAGAGAACATGGGAAAAGATGGGGCTTCGTTTTATGTGTGTGTATTTACAGTCGGGGCGCTGAAGAAGGAACCCTTTTCGTTGGGGAGGGGCTCCGTGTTCCTTAAGTGTTTCGCAGCTTGCCTCAGGTTTTCTTTGGGTCTTCGATGGGAGATCGAAGTTTACTATGTGGGAAAAAAGGGGGGCCTCGTCCCTTCTTTATCGTTCCTCAGGTCAACGCCCATGGGGAATCATTTTATTTGTGTGCATTTACTCGTGTGTCCCCGGGCCCCTTCAGGGAGGGGCGGCTGGGCCCTTCGGGGGGCGGCCGGGCCCGGAGGTGGGCGTGTGCCGTTCTCGGGCCGCGGGTGGCAATGGGGGGGGGACCTTAGATCTAAGTCGGGCCTCTTCCCCTACAGGGGGATTTTCGACGAAAAGTAAAAAAGAACTACAAAAATACCCCAAAAAGGCAAACAAAAAATTCAAAAAATAGTCCCCAGATTATTGTTTGATTATTTGTTGGTTATGTTTGGGGTATTTTTGATTTTTCGTCGAAAATCCCCCTGTAGGGGGACAGGCCTGACTTAACCTTAGACCGGGGGGCGAGGAGCAGGGCCGGGAAGGGGCCTGCAATGGAAACCTCTCTGGGCCGCCGCCAGCCCCAGAGGGGCCTTGACAAGGGCCCCATTTTGGGGTCCTTCTCCTTCCCCCCCTCCCCTTCACTTGGCATCCCTCGGACGCGTGCAGTTGTTCTCGGCGAGAAGCATCGAGGACCATCCTGGACCATCGAGCAGCAAAACAAAAGCACGCACGAAACCGAAACATGCACGGGAAATGGACGTCCGAGCGACTGCAAGTTCAGGTCACCCCCCACCCGCTCGAGCCCCGAGGCCGTCCACAGAGCCCTGACTCCGGATCCGCCCTACTTTGGGGAAATTCGTAAGTAGGGCTTGGAATTTCCGCCTTACTTTTCAAGCCCCGCTGATACCAATTTCCGCCCTACTTTTCTGCTGCTGTTTCCGCCCTACCCATGTGGATTTCCGCCCTACTCTATGTTGGGTGCAGCAATTTCCGCCCCACTTTTTCGGCCTCTTATAGGTGGATTTCCGGCGCAATCTTAAGTTGGAAAAAAAGCTAAAGTAGGGCGGATCTGGAGTCAGGGAGGAGGAGGAGGAGGAGGAGGAGGAGGAGGAGGAGGAGGAGGAGGAGGAGGAGGGAGGAGGGAGGAGGGAGGAGGGAGAGGGAGGAGGGAGGAGGAGAGGAGGGATCTGGAGTCAGGGCCACCCGCTCGAGCCCCGAGGCCGTCCACAGAGGGGCCCTCGGGGCGGTGGGGGTGGCCTGCGGGGGACGGCCCCGAGGCGGGTCCGCGGACCCGCCTCGGGCGGGACGGGCGTGCGCCAGGGCTTGGTGTCAGGAGAGGGAAAAACACACAGACACAATGAATCGTCGAGTCCCGGGAATATATGTATATATATATATATATATATATATATATATGTGGGAAAATATGGGAAGTGGGGGGGAAGACAAAGCCCAGAAAACATGGGAAAACATGGGGAACATGTTTATTTGTGTGTATGTATTTGTGTGTCCTGGGGCCCCTTTTATGGTGCTTCGTCGGGAGACTGCTGGCCAGGGGGCTGCCAGGAGTGCCCCTGGCCCAGGGTGCGCCCAGGACTTCCAAGGGTGCCCCCACGGCCTCCAGAGCACCCCCTCGCGAGGCCTAGAGGGCCCCCGGGGCTCCAAAACTGGGCGAGGAGCTGGGGGCACCTCGGGCCAGGGGCACCTCTGGCGACCCCCGAGATTGACCCGGCCGGGTCAATGCAGACCCGAGTCGGTCGGGTAACTGCAGGATCCTGCGAGATCCTGCGGGATCCTGCAGCGTCCTGCGCCCTAGCTCGGGTCAAGTGCACCCTGGGCTCAGCATGATCCTGCAAGATGCGGCACTCTCAGTCTGGCTGACCCCCGTTTGCATTGGCCCCCGTCTCGAGGCCCCCGATTTCGCTCATGCCAACCGAGGGGGTGGCGAGAGGGATGGGGCGGGCTTCTATGAAGAGGGGGGGGCCATAAACAAATAGGACCATTCTCCGAAGGGCCTGGCGGCTTCAAGAAGCCCCGCCTTGCTTTCCCGGAAGATCGCCCCACTCGCGCTACCCCCGTTGTGCGCGCCGCCAACCGCTGTCGTCGTTCACGAGCTTCGAAGATCGAAGATCGAGATGTTGGCCATTTTTTGCGGCTCCGGGGGGGCTCCGCGTCGCACGGCTCACTTACCCTCAGGATTGTGGTCGAAACGGGCCCCTGGAGAGGTGCGGGCGTCGTCCGTCGTCGTTGCCGATGGCCGCTCCTCTTTGTGGCCACCTTGGGCCTTCGGGGGGGGGAGGGGGGCGGCGTCGCCACGGCGGGGTTCGCCTCGGAATCCTGGTCAGATCGCATCTCGGGGGAGGTCCAAGGAGCACTAGCTTGCGGTATCGGCATGTTCAGTTCTCCCCTCGTCGTCCTCCTCGTCCTCCTCGTCCTCCTCCTCCTCCTCCTCCTCCTCCTCCTCCTCCTCCTCCTCCTCCTCCTCCTCCTCCTCCTCCTCCTCGTTACTCCTCCGTGGTCCGTCGTCAGCCAGCGTCTTCGCTCGCCCGCCCGCCCGCCCCCCGTGCGCCGCCGTCGTGGCCGGCGTCGCCGTGGTCCGTCCGCCCGCCCGTGCCGCGGAGCAATTCTGGACCGAGGGATGTTGCTCGGCGGCGAGCGGGGGGGGGCATTGAAGAGGAGAAGGAGGAGGAGGGGGAGGAAGAGGAGGGGGAGAAGGGAGGAGGAGGAGGGGAGGAGGAAGGAGGTGGAGGAGGAGGAGAGGAGAGAGGAGGAGGAGGGGGGAGAGGAGGAGGGAGGAGGAGGAGGAGGAGGAGGAGGAGGAGGAAGGAGAGGAGGAGGGGAGGAGGAGGGAGGAGGGAGGAGGAGGAGGAGGAGGAGGAGGAGGAGGAGGAGGAGGAGAGGAGGAGGAGGAGGAGGAGGAGGAGGAGGAGGAGGAGGAGGAGGAGGAGGAGGAGGAGGAGGAGGAGAGGAGGAGGAGGGAGGGGGAGGAGGGGGAGGAGAGGACGAGGAGGAGGAGGAGGGAGGGCGGAGGAGCAGGAGGAGGAGGAGGAGGAGGACGAGGAGGAGGAGGAGGAGGAGGAGGACGAGAGGAGGAGGAGGAGGAGGAGGAGGGGAAGGAGGGAGGAGGGGAGGAGGAGGAGGAGGCGGAGGAGGAGGAGGGAGGAGGAGGAGGAGGAGGAGGGGGGGGGGAGGGGGAGGGGGAGGGGGAGGGGGGGGAGGAGGGGGGGAGGGGGAGGGGCAGGGGGAGGGGGAGGCCTTCTTAGAAGGCGGCGGGACTTCTCGGAAGCCCATCGCGCCTTCTGAGAAGTTGTTCTGCCTTCGGGGAAGGCTCAGAAGACTTCTCAGAAGTCCGGGGGACTTCCGAGCCTGCTGAGAAGGCACGACCCTTCTCGTTTCCCCCCCTGGCTCGCCGCCTAGTTGCGCGGACCCAGCTTGGTCCTCTCAGAGAAAGGTTTGCCCATCCGCAGTGCCCCATGACCACCGCGATGAGGCAGTGAGGCCATGGTCCCCTCGCCCAGGTTGCAAGCAGCCGCTCTATACTGTTATGCTATTACTTTTGCCCGCACCGACACGCAGACGCAAAGTCGCAGTCGCTACCAACAACCATTACCTCCTCACTGTTCCTTCATTCTTACGTACTCCTCCCTGCCCCAGCCTCCCCCCTAGTCGCTTCTCCTCGCTCCTCCATCCCAAACACCCCCACGACGCTCCTCGCCCCCTCCGCACAGTGCGCCGCTAGGCCCCTCCCCCTGAGTCATCACTGCCTCCCGCGTCACGCCTCTCAATGGTTCTCCCCTCCTTCCTTCTCCTCCTCGTCCCTCGCCTCTGCCGACTGGGCAGAGCCGTTGCCGTGAACGGTGCCGCCGTGCCGGGGAGCGGAGCCAGGCCGAGATCCGTCGTCCTCCAGGGTCCCGTCCTGGCCAGGGTCTCGAATCGGATAGAGATGCCTGGCCCAGAACTACAATAATCCTCCTCCTCCTCCTCCTCCTCCTCCTCCTCCTCCTCCTCCTCCTCCTCTTCCTCCTCCTCCTCCTCCTCCTCCTCCTCCTCGTCCTCCTCCTCCCCCTCCTCCCCCCCCTCCTCCTCTCCTCCTCCTCCTTCCTCCCTCCTCCTCTCCTCCTCCTCCTCCTCCTCCTCCTCCTCCTCCTCCTCCTCCTCCTCCTCCTCCTCTTCCTCCTCCCCCCTGCCCCTCCTCCGTCCTTGCCCTCATTTGGCCCCGTCGCGTGCCAGGCGCCAGGGCCCTGGGCGGTGTGGGGGCGGGTTCCAGATCGATTCGAGGCCTGCCGCGCTTGCTCTGTCTTGAGCGGGAGGCCATCTGCATAAGGCCGATGTCGCCGATGTTGCCGATGCTCCCGTTCGCGGCCGACGCATGCGATGGCCGATGTTGAATGGGAGGCCATGGCCGCGGTCGGTTCGTCGCCTCAAAGCCCGCCGACGATGCTCCCGTTCGCGGCCGATGCATGCGATGGCCGATATTGAATGGGAGACCATCGCCGCGGTCGGTTCGTCGCCTCAAGCCCGCCGACGTTGCCGATGCTCCTGTTACGCTGAAGGGCTGCATCGAGAGATCTCGTCCTGATCTTCGTCCGACCCATCCTCCTGCACTCCCCGAGAGGAGTTGCCGTTGCCGCTGGAGGGCCCCCGGGCGACACCGCCGAGGTCGAGGTGAGCAACTTCGTGGAGGAGATCGTGGCCGACGACCTGGGCAGAGGATCTGGGCAGGGGGGGAGGGAGGAGTAAGGAGGCAGAGAGGGAGGAGGAGGGAGGAGGGAGGGAGGGAGGAGGCAGAAAGGGAGGAGGGAGGATGCAGGTGGGGGGGGAGGAGGCGGAGGAGTATGGAAGGAGTGAGGGGGGGCAGAAGAGAGGGAGGAGGGCAAAGGGTTTGACCTCTCTCTCTTCCGAGCGGGTCATCTGGAATATCCAGACTTCCGTCAAGACACACTTTTAAAATAAACAAGCACGTGATCATATGAGTTTTGGGCATTCTCCTCGCAACGTGTCCGCCCCGTTTCCAGCCACAGATTCTTTAGTGGTTCGGTCTGGCTCGAAATACTGCGCAACGATGGCGTCGAGGTGTATCGTTGTGGATGGCTCGTGCTTAAGCGTCATCTTTGTCCACGGCGTCGGGTTCTGACATCGGTTCCTGAAAGGCTAGGTGTAAGTACCACCTTCGACTATTGAAACTTCAAACATGTGTTACGCAGTTTTCTTAACGATGTCAAGTTGTGGGTGTGAGCGACACTGCGTGCAAAGTACTAGTTTGCGCCCCCTGGTCAATGTCGGGCATCGTGGAACTTCCGGGGCGCACCCGACCAGACCTTGTTTCGGTCTGCTTCGTCATTGAAGGGGGGCCACATGAGGGATGGGAGCAACAACAGAACGGAGAAGTCATGTGGTAACGGTGCCGCCTGCTGTTTCAGCGATCTCGAGGGGGCACCTTGCGCGCCAGATTCCCGCAGATCTGCGGATCCCCCCCCCCTCTTCCCCCGGGTGGCAGTGGTGGGCCTCCTCCTCCCAGCAAGCAGCAGTTGTTTCTTGACGCCCTGGCTCCGAAGCACGTCACGCCTCCCACCTCCTGGACGTGGCCCCTCTGCTGCTCTGCCTGCTGCCCCCCACGAAGTCCCGGCCCATCTCTCTGCTCCGTCCAATGCCTGCTCTGGCGCCTCCGCCTCCGCCTCCACACGTGATGTGCCCCCCCCCCTCCTTGTGCCTTCGCCACTTCCTCGCCCGCGCCCTCCTTCCGCTGCTCTTTTTGCGACCCCGTCTCCGCCTCCGTCAGCAGAACACTCCCCCTTCACCCGCACCCCCCTTCCCCTCCTTCCTCCTCCATTCGCCCGTTGTCTTCTTCCCGATCCCCTGGGAGGCTCTCAATCCTCCTATACACCCTCCCCCCTATCCCCCTCTCCTGCTTTCTCGTCCTCCCCTTCCGATCGGAGAGGAACGTACGGCGGCCGCGTGCGCACGCGCTTCCCGCCCGAGCCGAACGGCTACCTGCACATCGGCCACGCCAAGTCCATCTGCTTGAATCCTCGGCGCTCCGCGCGCTCGAATCCGCGGTTGCCTTCCCTGCCCGGGGCGGCCGGAAAGCCAGGAAGGCTGACACGCTGGACGGCCACGACGGCCCGCCCCTCCGCCAGAGAGAACAAGCACAGAAAGCGTTGCCGAATGCGTTCGTTCTGGCGGCGTGTTGTCTGTCCTTCGCCACTACGCGGGGTCCGTGCGATCGTCCCACACGTGCCCTTGGAGGGGTGGGGCGAGGGGTCGGGCACCCATAGGAGGACAAGCAGGAACAGCAGGAAGTGCAACGTCTCCCATGCTCATCCCTGTCGTCTTCCACGTGCGTGGTTTTCAGTGGTTCTGGCGAGGAAGTGCTTGCTTTTGGGGGGGACGGGGTCTTGGAGGGACTACTCCTCCTTGGCCATCCTTCCCTTCCACTCCTGCGGATGCCCCCTCCCTGGGACTTCCCAGAGAGCCACCCCGACCTCTGCCCCGCCTCTCCCGAGAACACACACACACACACACACGCGCGCACACCCTCCCTTCTCCCTCCTCCCCCCAGGCGAGCCCCCAGACCCGCCTCCCCCCTTCGCCCCCTACCGCCTCCCTCCCGTACATGGACAAGATATTCGAACCCTTACACATTTGAGGGGGATTCTAAATCACCCCCGCGCCCCCGACATCAATGTTGATCTCAGTATAGGCGGTGCTCTGGGGTTCGAATATTTCTGTCCACTCACGCCCCCCACCCCCCGTCGCCACGCCATCAATATTGATTTCGGGGGGTCCGGGGGGCATCTTGGGCCACAGGGTTCGAATAGAATGTCCATGTACTGTCCCTCCGCTTCCCCCTCCGCCCTCGCCCCCCCCCCCGCCCTCGCCCAGACGAGCTCCACGGCCCCCCTCCGCACAGCGCGCGACGGCCCCCCTGGCAGCGCCCACCGTCGCAGGGGCCGCCGCCGCGGGGGGCCAGCGGGCGGCGTCGTGCAGAGGCGCGCCTCCTCGCTCGGCCACGCTGCGCGAGTGGATCGGCCCCGCCCCCTCCACCGCTGCCCCCGCCGCCTCGGCGGCGGGGGCAGCGGCTCCTCCTCCTCCTCCTCCTCCTCCTCCTCCTCCTCCTCCTCCTCCTCCTCCTCCTCTTCCTCCTCTTCTCCTCCTCCCCGTCGCAGGGGACCCCTTCGGACGGGGGTCCCAGGCGGATTCCGCGCAGAACCCGCGCTCGCGGAGCCCTGGGCGGCCTCCTCGGGCCGTCCCGGCTCTCCCCCCCCCCCCCGTTCCGCGCGGCAGGGGTCCGCGGAGGCAGCGGCTTTTTTTCCGCGCGAGTGGCATGACGGTTGCGCCGCGCTGGCTCCGCGAGCAGAGCATCCGAGGCGGAGATCTATCCATCACCACCGCCGCGGGGATCGGTCTTCGGGGACCCCGGCAGGCGGTGGAGATGGATGCATGCGGGCCCCTGGGGGGGCACAATATATCAATCTCCGCCGCCTTCCTAGGCCCCCGAAGGCCGATGCCCCAGGCGGTGGTGATGGATAGGCCCCGCCTCGCAGAGAGCAGGGTCGCGGCTCGGCCCGCGCCGCGTCCGAGCTCTCGCGGGCAAGCTGGACGGCGCTGCTCATCTCCGCCCTTCCTCGTCCCTCCCTGCCTCCTCCGTTTCTTCCTCTTCCCCCACTTATCATCCTCCGTCCCTCCTCCTCCCTCCTCCCTCTCCTCCTCCCTCCTCCCTCCTCCCTCCTCATCTTCCTCCTCCTCCTCCTCCTCCTCCTCCTCCGCCTCCTCCTCCTCCTCCGCCTCCTCCTCCTCCTCCTCCTCCTCCTCCCTCCTCCCTCCTCCCCCCTGTTGCCCTCCCGAGCGGCTCCGCCTTCGCCGTTCCAAAGCGCTGGCGCTGGGCCTCGTCGGCCACAGCTCTGAGACGGTGCCACTGGCGGTCCCTCGTCTCTCGGCCCATCGCGCTCGGGAGATGTTGCAGGCCGTGGAGCTGCCCACTATGCTCGCGATGCGAGCCGTCACTCTGGGCGCTGGGCTTGGTCCTGACGCACTTCGTGGCGCACTTCGAGTTCAGCGTGAAGCGAATCGCGCCAAGTATCAGTGGCAGACACGCGCTCTCGGGGTCCCTGCTGCCATGGCGACCGTGCCGCTGCGTCTGGCCGACCTCTTGCCGTCTCCTGCGGGGGGCACTTCGGATGCAGTGTCTTCGAGGTCGTCTTCTGCTTCGCCGCCGTCACTTGGCCTCTGTCTTGCTGCTTGGCTGCGCCAGTGAGGTGAGGTTCCTGTTTGTGCTGCGTTTCTTCAGGAGCCGCTCCGCGCTGAGAGGCTTCCCGATCCCCCGCCTGGCGCTGGAAACGTTTCTCGAGGAGGCGAGCCGCCCCAGGCCATTCGAGGGCTGTTCAGCATGTTTTTGTCTGCCTTGCCCGCGCGGCCGCCATCGTCTTGTTTCCTTCCTCTTGCACGCCGGACAATTCGCCTTTCGGTTGCCCCGAGCAGCCACACGTTGGACCGGACTGCCTCTGCCTCGCCGCCGACGAAAAGAGCGTTTGTCTGCTTTTTCTCCAGCCTGGAGCGTGGCGGGTCGCGAACCTGGCCGTGCCGAAGGAGGAGTGCTGCTGCGGAGGAGGGCTTCGGCGGCAGAGAGGCTGCGATCTGCGAAGCGGCCCTGGAGCGGCGGGGGCCATTCCCAAGCTTGACTGGCACGATCTTGGCTATCATCCTGGATGTAATCTCTGTGGCTTCACCCTCGGGCGAGAGCGCTGCATGCAGATCTTGCGGGGCTTCCATGCTGCGTGGCACGGACGTCTGCACTTGCCCACGTTGCTGTGGAGCGTGGCGGCATTCGTGTGTGAGCCGTTCGGTTTTTTGAGGAATGGGATAGCCATGAGGTCGAGCCTGGAACGTGACGCGTGGCGGGTCCGGAACGCCGTGGTTTGGGCTCCTCCTCATCTTCGTGCTGGCCCCCACCGCCTGGGTCAGCCAGGGTCGCGTCCAGTTCGGTGTCATGTACAGTAGGTTCGGGTCGTGCCGACCGGTGGCGACCCCGCCGCCGGCGTTCAACGTTGAACGCCGGCAGCGACCCAGAATCGGTCGATGTTGAACGATCTGACGTTTCGGAAAGGGCCGATCGTTCAAGGTTGAACGATCCCCGCGGTGTCAGAAACCAACGCCGGGTTCGGCACGATACGAACCTGCCGTACGTGTGCGTGGTGCTAACCGTCCACTTCTCTACGGGAGGTGCGCTCAGGCCCTGGACCGTCTCGCCCGTGGCCCAGGGGCATGTCCAGGCTGCATGCGTTGATACTTTCAAGAGCCTCCTACAGTCGGGGCGCTGAAGAAGGAACCCTTTTCGTTGGAGAGGGGCTCGGTGTTCCTTGATTGTTTCAAAGTTTGCCTCGGGTTTTCCTGAGGTTTTCCATGGGAAATCGAGGTCGAACCTATGGGAAGAAGGGGCCTCGTTCCTTATTTGGGGTTCCTTAGGTCAACGCCTCGACTGTACCATGCAATTTGTGTCTACCTGTGGCGCATCTGCCCGCCCCACCCTCCCGCATGTTCGCGCGAGTCGGGCCCCGACCCCTGGCCCCAGCTGAGGAGGCAGCTGTTCACATGTGCGGTGAGGCATCCTCGGTCGTGTCTGGGGTACCCGTCTTTCCGTCGACACGCTGATCTGGGCGCGTGGCGAGCCGAGCGGTTTTCGGCATCGCGGCCAAATTCAACGGCGCCTGCAACCTCCGCTTCGACGACACGAACCCTGCGAGCGAGAAGCAAGAGTTCATCGACAGCATCCAGGAGTTGCCCCCGCCGCCAGGCGTCATACCCATGTTTCAGCCGTCTGGGAGGAGGAAGAGCAGGGGGAGGAGGAGGAGGAGGAGGAGGAGGAGGAGGAGGAGGAGGAACAGTAAGAAGAGGAGGGGAGGGAGGAGGGAGGAAGTGGAGGACGATGGGGCATTAGTTGGGGAGGAAGAGAGGCGGCGCCATTCCCGGCTCAGGAGGAGAAGTAGGAAGACGAGAAGGAGCGTACGGAGGAACAGGCGGAGATCCCCCTCGACTTCGCCGTTTTGCCCAGGGTAATTCATTACACTCCCGGGCCCTGTGTGCGTTCGACGTGTTGTTTGTCGCGGAGCGCCACAGATTGCACGGCCGACCTCCAAGCTGGAAACACAGTCGACTGCGACGAGCACGCCAGTGGAACTCGTTGCGCCGCCCCTCTCCTTCCTGCCCACGCTGTTGCTGTCCCCCCTCCTGTTCGTGCTCCCGCCAGCGCGCGAGCCTGTGAAGCACCCTCCGCCTTAAGCCCTTTCCCTGGATGGCGAAACCAGCAGCCCAACGCAGACTATTAACCTCAAGAGGCTTACGCCATCCCGACGACCCCCAGCAGCGGCGGGGAGTCCACGGTTGAGGCGTCGTGGGCTTCTCGGGCACTGCTTGTGGACTCTTGTGGGCCTCTCGGGAGCTGTCGGGGGTGCCTGGCTGCAAAGCGCAGAGTCAGCTTCGGCCGCGAGTGCCCGCAGGCGGCGCTCTGCTCCCTCCAAAAACGATGGCGGCGCGGGCCTGCCGCCCTCTCCGCGGCCCGAAGGAGGACGTGCGGTGGCTCGGCTTCGAGTGGGACGGCCCGGAGCGCTACGCCTCGGACTATGCCGCTGAGGGGCGCCCCCCCGCACGCCGCCTGGCCCCCAGCCGCCCCGCCTCGTGCCTGGCATCGCTCGGACGTGTGCATTTTTTCTCGGCGAGGGCGATCGAGGAGCATCCTTGATCATTTAGCGAAAAAACACGCACGAAACCGAAAAAAGCAGAGGGAATGGACGTCCGAGCGATGGCCAGCGTGGCACCGCCCGGGCGGGCAACAAAAATAAGCCCCTTTGGGGCAGCGCTCGGGCGCCCGCGTTCTTGTTCCCGGCCAGGGCCCTCGAGGAGCATGCTGTGCCGTCCTGCGAAGAGCTGCACGCACGAAGCCGGCAAAGCTGCACGAGGAGTGGGCGTCCGAGCGATGGCGAGCAGACGCGCGAGGCCGCGAAAGCTGCACGGGGAGTGGGACGTCCGAGCGACGGCAGGGCCGCCCTCTCTCCCCACGCCTGCGGGCGCACGCTGCGGCCAGGCAGTTTTTGGCTTCGTGTGTCGCGCCGCGGGCCCCCAGGGGGAGGAGCGGGCACCGAGACCGCCACACTTCCCCTCGCTCTCGCCGTCTTCGGGGGCCTCCTGGGAGGCCCTCGTCGCCACGGCCGGACTCGCCTCGAGGTGCTGGTCAGAGCGCGCCCGACGAGGGATTCCGGGGAGGAGCGGCCGCAGGACCTTTTGGTCTTCCCAGGTTCAGGAGCGAAAGAAGGACATACATGTACATGAATCCACGCTGGTTTCGAGAGCACGCATTGCACAAATGTCCGTATAACGCGGCCGGTCTCGCGAGTCGAGGGGCCGTGTTCATGTACATAGCTGGGCGCGTACGTCCTTTGTGGGCTCCCTACAGGTTCTGGCCCACCACGCTTCGGCGCGGCACGCCGCTCTCCACGACCCAGCCCCCCGACCGTCGGCGTCCCGATCTTTTCCTGGCCCTCGGCCGCGCGGAGCGGAGCGGCACGGTGTCCGCGTGCAGGGCATGGCGTCTCGCCAGGGCCGCCGCCGCAGCACTCGCGGCGCGGAGCAAAAGTCCCCGACCGTGCACGCCTACTCCAGATTTCGTAATAAAAGGGAGGGGGTCTGGACCCTCCCAGTCGAGAATGGGAGAACCCTCCAAAACATCGTCCCCAGACCCCCCCAGGCCATCCAAGATAGCCTGGAAGAGACCCCCCCCGAAATGAGACCCCCCTCCCTGTATTACGACATCTGGAGTACGCGGATCCTGCCCACAAGCCTTGTCAAAAATACACAGAATGCTTCTGCAGTCGGTGACTGTGGGGTCAGCGCTACTCCAATGCTGACGCAAGCCTTGTCAAAAATAAACAGAAGACTTCTGAATTCGGTGACTGTGGGGTCAGCGCTAATTACTCCAATGCTGACGGATGCCTGTTGACTCGGACGCGGTGTTGTCCAAAAACCGACCCCACCCTCTCAGCATTGAGGAACGAGCTTCCTGACAAGTGCCCGAAGGCATCGTGCTCCAGGATTTCAACTTCCACTTCTGGAATTGTTTGCCGAGGCTGGTAGGCCCCCGTCCGATCGATGTTGGTCATTTCTGGCGATCTTCCCAGAGTTCGGCTGTGGTGGTGCAGGTTTCGTCGGACCCAGGGGCCACCGTCAGAGATCCAGGACGCAAAAGTGGCCATGGAGAACGGGTCGAGAGCTCGGATTGATCGAAAAGGCAGTCCTTGTGGAGAACGATCAATGGAGAGGAAGCATGTTGCCAAATAATTTCCAGGTGTCTAAAACATGTGTGAAACATGTTTAGAACATGTAACACAACACGTTTAAAGCATGTTTAGAACATTTGTCCGACATTTTAAACACATGTTAAATTCAATGATAGGACTGTTAGAGTGTCCATTGTCGTGGCATCCGCAAGGCAATCCGCAGGAAATCTTGGAGTGGGCCCAGTTCCATCAGGAGAGGAAGGGACCTCACATCAGGGCGGTGCGGCTATACTCGCGACGGCTATTGTTGATTTGTGGGCGGGAGAATCCACCCCAGAGATCAGATCGAAGATCCCATGATTAGTTTCATAGCTTGCTGGTCTTGTGAATTTGACACGTTCGGCCGCCGAACGGGCTCGAGCCGTAGGATTCTTCAACAGCCGAACGGGCTCGGACGCCGAAAGGGCTCAGATGGTACACGCAGGGTCCACCCTGGTTCATCCCCCCTCCGCCATCCTTCCTCTTTCGGAGTGCAGTGCAAGCGAGAAGCTCAAACACCGCAACTGTCACCCCGCGGGGCTCACTTCTCGAGGCTGGTAGCGCCACCATCCAAGACCATCTACTACGACTTGACAGTGACATAATCAAGCCTACGCAGACCTCGAACCCACAAGTCTGGAAGTACAGGACGTGTAAATTGATTTCACCCCGTTGCTGCACAAGCCGATGTCTCACCTCCTGGGCCAGTGGCTGAGCTCTCTGATTGACTACCAGCAATGCGCAGGCCAAGCATGCTTCCGCAAGGGCTACTGCACGGAAGCCCACATACTCACAACAGCAATGCTACGCGACAGGTTCGTATCAATGTCAGTTGTCGGCGGTCCAAGCGGAGGCCAAAAGCAGAGCGTGCAGCATCGAGCGGGGCGCCAGACAGGGATGCCTACGTTTTCAGACAGGTGAGACCCGCATGTATCCGCATGAAAAGTCAGAACTAGTTTAGCTTCGCACTGCAGGCACGGATCACAAACGAATGTTGCGCCGACGATATGATGTTGTACGCCCCGCACTTGCGGCAGCTTACTTGCCTACCCTAGTACCGCACATGCCATTCAGCGACATTTTAAGTCCGTACAGGCTTCGCAGATGTAGTTCGTGCACACGTTTGTGCTTCGTGGATTAGCGTTTGATTGCTCTACAACGAGATCCCCAGTTTGGGGGGAAAACGTCATTCATCAGTGTAGCTGTTGTTTTGCTCATTTGTGTTACAAGTCCCCTTATTTCCCCAAACCAATTGAACTGAATCAGTACCGCCCCCCATTCCTGCAGTTCTTGTGGATTGTGTAACCGAATGCGCGCCGCGCTAAAAAGAGAGCCACACTTTGAAACAACCTCGCCTCCACCCGTGCAATCGTTGGAAATTCTGTCTGAACTCCTAGCAGAGTGCGTGTCGATGTGTTGATGGTGCGCGAACTTGCATATGCCTCCATCGAGTTGGGGCCGGCTGATTTCGACAAGCTGTACGCGTGGGCCGAGACGTTCGTCGAGAAGGGATGGGCGTACATCGACGAATTGTCGGCGGAGGAGATATCGGAGTATCGAGGACAATTCACGGGGTTGCCGGGAGATCTTTTGTTCGCAGCGATGTGGTGTCCGCATGGCGGTCGAGTTTAGAACGGGAGGCGGACCTGCTAATCGCGCAATCGTGTGTCAGGAGGAGAAGGAGGTAGGGATGTAACCCCTGCAAGCTCAGACTCGACATCGCCGCTGGTATATCCGTGGTCGATCACTGGCCCGATCCGGCACAGTCCCGTCGAAGTCCGCTTAATCTTGCGCAATCCTGCTTAATCCGAAGCTCAATCTGGACTGATGCAGCCCAGTGGTCCCTCAATCGTCCCTGCGACGTATCCTTTCATCGTCTTGATGAAGACCTCCCAGCAGTTGCCTTCCCAAGACACGCTCAGAACATAAAGCACTCCGCGCGCGGTGCCGTCGAGCCGTCGCGAGCGACAGGCTGACCGGGCACCACCCAGCTTCACGGGGGCCGCCAGGTTTATGGTCCGGTGGCAAATCATAAGAGCCTTGTGCGCCCTCGCAACTCCGTCTTTAGAGCGCACTGGCGTCGATTGGCGTCTGGTAATCGATGAGGCCGCGCCGACTTGGTATCGACTCTGCGTCCATTGGCGTCGATTCGCAAGAGTCAACAATATGGCATATGGTATAAGTCGGTGGGGAGCGAGGGCGGGGCGTGAGGAGGAGAAGGCCTTCTCGGAAGGCGGCGGGGCTTCTCAGAAGCCCTTGCGCTTTCCGAGGAGTTTTTCGTGTCTTCGGGGAGGGCTTAGAAAACTTCTCAGAAGGCCGTGGGACTTCGGAGCCGTCTGAGAAGGCCCGCCCCTTCTCGATTCCCCCCTCGCTCGCAGCCAAATAAGAGACTCCCATGAACTGCCACAGAACTGTGGATGCGAGGCGGGAATTTATACGTGACCACTGCCTGGAGGGTCAGTTTTCGGAGCCTCGGCAGGCGGTGGATCTGGACATATTCGGGCCCCCGGGGGCCGAAATACATATATCCATATCCACCGCCCGCCGGGGCACCAGGACGTCGGTTCCCAGGCGGCGGATATGGATAAATCCCCGCCTCGCAGTGGATGCCACGGGTAGGCCGTGGGTGGCTGCGCCCGGGCTGCGGACGGCGACCCCCCGGCCAGACTCCGAGGCCACGCCCGCCATGGGCGCGGGCGCGGCGCCTGCCGGCGGGAGGCCTGGCGGTGTCGGTCCGGCTCCGTGTCTCGCCATAGAGGATAATTTCGGGGGCCCCCAACTGGGGTGGTGACCGCACCGTGAGGCGAGTCGGTGGGGATTCGGGGTCACCGCACGGTTTTGGGACTCGAGGCCCTCTCCGAGGACGTCTCGGGCGACGGGGGCCTCCAGGGTCCCAAGACCTTGCGGTGGCGGACCGTGCGGTGAGGTCTTGGGTGGTTTCGAGGTCACCGCACGGTCTGTCACCGCACCCTTTCGGGACTCCAAAGAAATGGGTCCTGAGGGAGACGGGTGCTGCGGTTTTTCGCCGTTTTTGGCTTCCCGGGCCTCTCCACGGGCCCCCGGGCCGTCAGAGAACGGCTCAGGATGAGGAGTGGGTCTTGGGGGAAGGCCCCAGGTTCCAGGACCCGCTTCCTTCAGGACCAGTTTCACCCACGCCAAATTTCGTTGCTCCAGTTCTCGTGGCCCTCCTCAAGCAGTGGTGCAGCGTCCTGACTTGCCTACGGGCCCACCAAAGAATGTTCCAAGAGCATGTTTTGGTTTGCACGATGTGTTCTCAGAACATGTCTGGTTGAGACCGTCTTGTTTTAACGCATCCACTTGACGTTCCAAGAACAGTGTTTTGGCAATTAAAACATGATGCGGCCATAATGGGCGTTATGGGGGGGGGGGAAGTGGGGGGCATTACGTAGCGCGCCCCTCCAGACTGTGGTGCCGGACGCACTGCGGCAGTGCCAGGGACGCATTGAGGCCGGGAGCGTTACGATATGGGGAGGGAGGGGGGAGGGGGGGGCAAGGCAGTTGGCATAACGCGCGTTATGGCCCAGGGGGTAACAAACATTCTTCTTCTAAGACCAAGTCGTGGTAGGCCAATATGAATGCTGGGACGGTCGGTCCTTGCGCAGCCTCCGCGCATTTGCTCCTCCGCCATGCGCCGTGAGGAGGAGCGCCCATGCACGGGAAGAGGGTCGTGAGGTGCTTCGCGACTCTCAGCCTCGCGAGCTGTATATCGAGCAGTGGCGAAGCGTCCTGGGTCGCCTATAGCCCTACCAAACAATGCTCTAAGAACCGTGTGTGGTGTCCACGAAATGTTCTTAGAACATTTCTGGCCGGAACTGTCTTGTTGGAACACATCGGGTGTATGTTCTAAGAACATTGTTTTTGATATTAGAACATTTTTTGTTTCGGAGAACATTTTGTGGTAGGACTAGGAATGCCGGGTCGGTGGGTCCATGCTCAAGTATACGACAAGACTTGAGTAGGGGATCGACTACATAATTGATTTACCCCGCACTTGATTCGCTTCTCGACTCCATGAGGAATTTGTCGAATGTTCGTCGATCTACGAAAAGTACACGTATGATTCTGCGAAAAGAAGATATCAATTTGGGGGTCAATCATTTATGTAGACACTCCCCTACTCCAAAGACAGCATCGAAAGACAGTTTTGGAGCTCCGCTCAGATTCTCTTGGATCGGCGCTGGGACCTCCTAGCGACGCCCCTGGCGCCGCCTCTGGCGCGCTCCGCGCGCCAGGGGCTGGGGGCCCATTCCGGATCCGATGTCGCGGGGTTGCGAATACATGCATACATATATACATACATATATGTGTGTGTTTGTGCAGTTTTGTTTGTGCTCGTGTTTGCGTTTGTATTCGCGTTTGTGTTTGCGTGTGTGTGTGTGTTGATGTGTTAATGTGGTAATGTGGTAATGTGTTAATGTGTGTGTGTATGTTTGTGTCTGTGTCTGTGCCTATGCCTGTGCCTGTGCCTGTGTCTGTGTGTCTGTGTCTGCGTCTATGTCTGTGTCTGTGTCCGTGTCCGTGTCTGCGTCTGTGACTGTGTCCGTGTCTGGTTGTGTTTGTGTTTGTGTCTGTGTCTGTGTCTGTGTCTGTGTCTGTGTGTTTACGCTGCGTTTTCTTCCCGGTTCTTGGGGCCCGTCCCGGCCCCCCGGGACCAGGGCTGTCACCCAACATTGTTCGGGGCAAGACTCCCGCTTTTGAGGAAGGCCAGATGGTGCCAGGGCCCGCTTCCCTCAGGACCCCCCCGTGTTATTCCAATATTGGAGGCCGCCTGGAAATGGGCACGAACACCAACACAGGGGCGTGCCTCCACAGGGGTAAGATGATCCTAGGTGTTGGTGTTGGCGGTGATCGTTCGACCAGTTACAAGGCCCGAGTATTACCACCATTGCCGAGATCGGGAGTCTCTTCTCTCGGTGAAGGCACACCGCCGATGTTGGTGTTGGTGTCAACCTCTAGCCCTCCGAGAATCTATACGCTGCATCCTGCAGTCCTCGCTGTGCCTAGAATCCATCGGCGCCAGAGCAAGAGTCGTCGCCAAGAGTCGTCGCTTGGGACCAGGCTCAAACACAGCGGAATCGGACTCCGAGGGCGCGGGAGGAGGGAGGGGGAGAGCAGGGCTGGGGAAGAGAGGAAATGCCAGGAAGGCCTCGCAGAATAGGTCCCGACGGTTCCTGAACTCTCTCAAAGCATGTCTAATCGTCTAGATCGGCCGTGGTTTCCGATGCATCTTCCAGACTGCCACGCTTAGAGATCTTGAGTTGCCCCTGTCCGTTGTTGCCTTCTTCTTGACGTATTCCTAGAATGTGGCCCAGTTTTGCGAGTTGGCGACAAGTAAGGAAGCTGCACAGAAAAGGGACACATCTTCTAAACGCGCCGCGTAGCCCAACCAGTTCATCCAGACAAGATGCCCAGACCAGTTGCCCTGATCAGGGATGTGAAGGAGCGTGCAGTGAAATAAAGGGCTGGTTAAGACGTCGTACCCCAAGAGGGGGAGGATGGAGGAGAAAGCGGAGGAGGGGGAGGAGGAGAAGGAGGAGGAGGAGGATGAGGAGGAGGGAGAGGAGGAGGGGGAAGGAGGAAGGAGGAGGAACATGCGGATGAGAAAGAGGAGGACCAGGACGACGACGATCAGAAAGGCCAGAGGCCTCTTGGATGACTCTCGGAGTCTCTTCGGATTTCTTCCGAGAGCTTCTTGGAGTTATTTTGGGGCGTCTTGGGAGTCTCTTGGCAGTCCCGGGGGCCTCGTGAGGCGTCCTGGATGCCCCTGGCAGGGTGGCTTATTGGGGCCTGTTGGGGCCTCGTAGTGGGTCTCTTGGGAGCCTCTTGGGGGTATCTCGGGAGCATCTTGGGGGCCTCCTAAGTCCTCGTGAGCACCTCTTGGGGCCGTCTTTCGTTATTCTTACAAGCAGCTTGGGGACATCCTGGAAGAGATCGATCAAAGGAGGGGGTTCCTTTATTTGCGTTCCCCCCAGGATGCCAAAGTGTGGCCAAAACCTGAGTACAATGAATTATTAATTTTGGCCTCCTCGCCGAGGCCTGTTGGGGTGCTTCTGGGGGTCCTCGGGGGTCTCTTGGGGTTCTCTTGAGAGCTTATTGGGGGCACCTTTGAGGCCTCCTGGGGGCCTCTTAAAGCCTCCTGGGCACCTCTTGGGGACACCCTTGGGAGCCTCCGGGGCCATTTTGGAGGAGATTGATCAAAGGAGGGGGGCTCCTTGATCAGCGTCCCCCCCCCGATGCCGAACTGTGGCAAAAACCTTAGTACAATTATTGAGTTTGGCCTTCTCGCCGAGGCCTCTAGGGGTGTCTTGGGTGCCTCTGGAGCGCCTCTGGGGGCCTCTTGGGGACCCTCTTGGGAGCTTCTTGGAGGCACATTGGGGGCTTCCTGGGAGCCTCCTGGGGGCCTCCTGGGCACCTCTTGGGGCCGTCTTGGGGCACCCTTGGGAGCCTCTGGGGCCATCTTGGGGCCATCTTGGAGGAGATCGATCAAAGGAGGGGGGCTCCTTAATTAGCGTCCCCCCCCCGGATGCCGAACTGTGACCAAAACCTTCGTACAATTATTAAGTTTGGCCTCCTCGCCGAGGCCTCTTGGGGTGTCTTGGGTGCCTCTGGAGCGCCTCTGGGGGCCTCTTGGGGGGCCTCTTGGGAGCTTCTTGGAGGCACATTGGGGGCTTCCTGGGGGCCTCCTGGGGGCCTCCTGGGCACCTCTTGGGGCCGTCTTGGGGCACCCTTGGGAGCCTCTGGGGCCATCTTGGGGCCATCTTGGAGGAGATAGATCAAAGGAGGGGGGCTCCTTACTTAGCGTCTCCCCCCCGATGCCAAACTGTGACCAAAACCTTCGTACAATTATTGAGTTTGGCCTCCTCCCCGAGGCCTCTTGGGGTGTCTTGGGTGCCTCTGGAGCGCCTCTGGGGGCCTCTTGGGGGGCCTCTTGGGAGCTTCTTGGAGGCACATTGGGGGCTTCCTGGGGGCCTCCTGGGGGCCTCCTGGGCACCTCTTGGGGCCGTCTTGGGGCACCCTTGGGAGCCTCCGGGGCCATCTTGGGGCCATCTTGGAGGAGATCGATCAAAGGAGGGGGGCTCCTTACTTAGCGTCCCCCCCCTGATGCCAAACTGTGACCAAAACCTTCGTACAATTATTGAGTTTGGCCTCCTCGCCGAGGCCTCTTGGGGTGTCTTGGGTGCCTCTGGAGCGCCTCTGGGGGCCTCTTGGGAGCTTCTTGGGGGCACATTGGGGGCTTCCTGGGGGCCTCCTGGGGGCCTCCTGGGCACCTCTTGGGGCCGTCTTGGGGCACCCCCCCGGGAGGCGAACATGTGGCCAGCACCTCGGCAACAAAAAGCAGTGATGCTGGCTTCCTCGCCGAGGACAAACAATGACCTGCACCTCTCGCGACCCCGCGCCTCCAGGTCTTGGGGATGGGGTAATTAAGGGGAGGGGCAGACCCCTCCTCCTAATTACACCTCCCCTAGGGGGAGGGGCAATAAGGGGTAATTAGGGGGAGGGGTAATTAGGGGTAATTAGGGGGAGGGGTAATTAGGGGGAGGGGTAATTAGGGGGTAATTAGGGGGGGGGCTGGAAGAGGAAGCGCTCTGAACCAGTCACGCCCAGAGGGCTGGTGGGATTTTCGGAGGCCCAGGGCTTCGCCCGATCCTCTCTCTGCTGTTGCCCTCAAGGGCAGGGCCCTCAAGACCAGGGAAGGGGGGGGAGGGATGGGACGCGGGGGGGGGGGGCGAGAGGCGCCCCTGCCTCGCCACTCCCCCTCGTGGTCCCCTGCCCCCCTCCCGTCATCTTCCTGGGCGGGGGGGGGGTCGTGCACTGGGCAGTTTGAGGCACAAGGCGTGACTGGACTGGGCGAGGGCTGGATGCGTGCGTGCACTTCCAGCGCTGGGCCGTCGCATGGCCAGGGACTCTGGCAGGACCTGCACGGAGGTCCAGCCGCGTGTGCCAGCTTCCTGGTTGGATGCGCGCTGGCAAATGGTGTCCCTCGCCTTCCTGCGCTCCTCTGCGAGGATCGCTGACCAGCCCAGGGAAGGACAGCCCGTACCGTGCCCGCTCGGCGGACGAGAGCCTGGACCTCTTGCGCAAAATGCGCGCAGGCCGAGTCCGCAGGGGGGCCGCTTGTGGGTCATCGCCGTCGTCGTGGTCTCCGTGGGTCGTCGTCGTCGTCGTCGTCGTCGTCGTCGCTGGAGGACAGAACGTGAGGGCGGCGGGGGCAGTGGCGGGAGAGGGGATGCAGGAGAAGATGGGGGAGGAGAAGGCGGAGGAGGGGGAGGAATCGAGACAAATAATGAACAATGGTGAGCAAGAGCACGAGGAGGAGGAGGAGGAGAAAGCAATACGAGGAGGCGAAACATGAGGAGGAGGAGGAGGAGGAGGAGGAGGAGGAGGAGGAGGAGGAGGAGGAGGAGGAGGAGATCAAGGACGAGGCGGAGGAGGGGTGGTGAGCACGGGGAAGGCCTGCAGCGAGACCCCGAAGAGGCAGCAGGGGCCCCAATTCTTCGGCGCCGTGCCCGGGAGCTCCACGTGGTGCCTTGCCGCCGCAGACCCTCGGCGCACGGACAAAAACACACGCACGCTGGCCGACTTTGTTCCCTGTAAGGGCTCCGGCCCAGCGATCAGGATGATGTTGATGATGATGTTGATGATGATGTTGCTGCTGCTGCTGCTGATGATGATGATGATGATGATGATGATGACGACTTTGTTTCCTGGCCGACTTCGTTCTCTGTTGAGTTTGTGGGCCAAAGGCCCTCCACCAGAAGGATGTGGAGCAGCGGCGCTGGAATTGAGCACATGCGTACGTGTGCGGAGGGGGGTCTCCAACAGGAGTCTCGGCACGCGTGCGTTCGGCACGTGTTTTCCCTTGTTTCGGGCCGCAACGGGGCCGCAAGCGAGAGTGCCAATTTGTAGGCGGAGAATTCGTCACTCGCTAAACGCACGTGCGCGGAGGGTGGGGGGCAAGCATGCCTGGCGGGCGCGCGCGGGGCACGTGTTTTCCCATGTCCGCGGGTGCCCCTGGAGGGTTTGGGAGGGTTTTGGGAGCCTTTTCAGAAAGTTTCTGGAGGGTTCGAGGGTCCCACAGAGGGCCCCTGGAATATTCAAGGCCTCGCAGAATTTTGAGAGAGTTCCGTTCCCGTGAGCTTGAGGGTTCGAAGGCCTTCCCCAGGTGATCGGGTAGCTCTCGGATATGCATGCCGTGACGCTTATGGTTACCATTGCCATATATTACTCAAGCTGAGAAACGGACATACCGTATATCATGGTAGCGCGGAGCAAGGTTGGTCGGCCTGCCTGCGATACCGCTGCGCATTTCTCCGCAGCGTCTGTGACGGACGCCAGCGCGGCCACAGAGGCCGCAGACGAGACTGGTTGGAAGCTAGTCCTCGGATCGCCGCTCGAGAGCTGGGCGATCATCGTGACGGACCTGCTGCGACTGGCGCTGCGCCGTACCAGGCGGCACTGCGAGGGCGAGGCTCTCAAGGCCATCAAGGCTCGCGGCCGCGAGGTCAACGACGAATATGGACGAGGCCAGGTTCGCGCAGCTCGAGCAGGCACTCGCCCAGGCGCAGCAGCAGCAGCAGCAAGTCATCCAGCGGCTGGCAGCCCAGGCGGAGTCCGCCGAGGCCAGAGTGCAGGTGGCAGAGGCTATGGCTCAGGAGGCCCGAGGTCAAGAGCAGCAGCAGCGAGCAGCCCAGCCTGGTGGCCCGCCGCAGGAGACAAACAGATTGATTGACACACGGGTCCTCGGCAAGCCTAGTGACTTCAACGGCGAGCCTGGGACCTGGCGTGACTGGAGTACGATTTTCCGAGCCTGTGCCAGCGCGTGCGAGCCAGCCCTGAAGGATGCCATGGACAGGGCTGAGCATGCCGACACGCCAGTGCTGAACGCGACGCTGCCCGACGACCAGGTGCGCCTCAGCAGCCAGCTCTACTATATGTTGGTCATGCTGAACAAAGGGCTCCCGTTAGACCGCAATGCCAGTGCAGGAGTGAACGATGGGGCTGGAGGCGTGGAGGACCCTGGTCACCTTCCACGAGCCTCAGAGCCGCACCCGGGCAGCAGGGTTCCTTCAGGAGCTGCTCTCGTGGGACTTCGAGGGTGACGTCCCCTCGAAGCTGATTGCGTTCGACAGGAATGTCAAGCGCTACGAGCAGGCTGTGGGTGCAGAGTTTCCCGATGAGATCAAGATAGGCATCCTGGTCCGCTCGCTCAAGGAGGGCCCGCTGCGCCACCACCTGCTCCTCAAACGCCAGCGGCTGAACACCTGGGAGCTCGTGAAGGCCGAGGTCGAGAACCTCAGGCGGGCCCAGATTGCGACGACGGCGAGTGCTGGCACAGGCCCGACCCCGATGGACATCGACTCCCTGGCGCGACAGCTGGCAGCTCTCGGCTTCAAGGGTGGCAAGAAAAGCAAGGGCGGCAACGGCAAGGGCAGGAACGGCAAGGCCGGCAAAGGCAAGGGCGCCGACGACCTGCCGACCAAGCCGTGCCCGATCTGTGGCAAGACAGGTCACTGGAAGCGAGACTGCCGGTGGAATGCGACGGCTGCGTCAGGCAAGGCACCGCCGAAGGGCGGTGGAGGTCGAGGTCGTGACAAAGGCAAGGGTGAAGCCAAGGGTGGTGACGGACCGAAGCCGAAGCCATGCTGGACTTGTGGTTCGACAGCGCATCTGGCCAAGGACTGCCCGGTCGCCAAGAAGTCTGGCGCCCTGGGCGAGATGGGCGAGCCTGAGCCTCCTGAGGGCTTGGGTGGCCTCTTCCTGGCGGCGCTCGACCTGTCGGCCATGTCCTCGAGCTGCGAGACGGTGCGCTTCGGGATCGACTCAGGCGCGGCGGTCACGGCGATCTCGCGCGCGCTGGGGACCGACTACCCGATCACGGGGAGGCCGTCGGGAGCGCAGTACCTCAGTGCGACGGGTGAGCCGATCCCAGACGAGGGCCAGCGCAAGCTCATGGTGCAGACCGGTGGTGCGCTGCGTAGTATCAGGGCCCGTGTCACGGGCGTCAGGCGGCCGCTGTTCTCGGTCTTCGACCTCGTGAAGAGCGGCCACCGCGTGGTCTTCGAGCAGGACCAGCACGGCAACGACATCAGCCACGCTGTCCACGTCGAGAGTGGCAAGACCGCCCGCTTCACGCGGAGGCAGCGCACCTGGGACCTGGACGTGAGCATCATGCCAGCGAAGGAGGTGAGCCAGATGTCCCAGGCCCTCGTGAGGGAGCTGCCGCTCTGCTCGGTCGAGGGTTGCCGTGGCTGCAGCAAGCCGCAGGATAAGAAGCGCTTGTGTCCTTTCGGGCGGCGGGCGCTGCCGCAAGACCGGCCATGATGGCGCCAGCAGTGGGACCTCCTGCGCTGCATGGCGTCGCTTTTGAGACAGGAGTGGTACCTCATGGAGTTGATGATGGACAAGTTGCGACCATCGAGAGTCACCTCGGCGCAGCCGCAGGTGATCCTGCCCCGCCAGTTGGAGCTGCCGTGGCAGGGGGCGACGGAGTTGGAAGTACAATCGAGCTCGAGGGTGACGCCGAGGAGCGCCACGAATCTCAGCCCGCTCCAGTGTGAGCACGACGGGGGCCGAAGGAGCTTACCCAGGCTGAGATCGAGCAACGCGAAGCAGCAGGTCACGTACCCTTCAGAGACTGGTGCTACTGCTGCTTGGCTGGGCGTGGCCGCACCGATGGACACCCAGCGGGCGCTCCTGGGAGAGCGCATGCCACGCCTACGTTTGCAGTTGACTACGGATACCTCGTGAAGCGGGAGGAGGTGGAGTCGGGCCAGTCCGTGCCCCCCATCCTCGTCGGCATCGACTCAGCCACCTCGCGGGTCAGCGCCGACGTCCTCCCGTCCAAGGGCATGCAGCATGAGTACAATGTGGCCCGCGCCTTCTGCCAGGCGGAGGCGACCGGCCACCCGAAGATCATCTACAAGTCCGATGGTGAGGGTGCCTTGGTGACGCTCAAGCGAGAGGCGACGATCCGCCTCAGGAATCTGAAGTTCGAGGCCGTGCCCGAGGAGGCGCCGGCCTACGACGGCGCCAGCAACGACCTGGCAGAGGTAGCAGTGAGGGAGGTCAAGGGCGCGTCACGGTCTCTGCGAGTCGCCCTGTCCCTGCTGCACGGCGCTGACATCCCCAACGACTATCCAGCGTTGACTTGGCTGGTTGCTCACGCTGCGGGGTGCATCAATCGTGGCAAGATCGGCGCCGATGGGCGGACGCCGCGCGAGAGGCACAAGGGCAAGGCCTTCCGCAAGGTGCTGCCGCCTTTCGGTGAGATCATCGCGTTCCTCCCGAGTGCGAGGCGCGACACCAAGTTCGAGGAGCGCTGGAAGATTGGAGTCTTCCTGGGCGTCATCGAGAAGTCGAGCGAGATGCTCGTCGGCTACGACGGCAGGGTCGCACGCGCGCGGTCTATCAGGAGGAGGCCGCCGAGTCAGCGGACTGATGCAGCCCTGTTGCTTTCGATCAGGGGCGCGCCATGGACGCCGACCCCGGACAAGCCAGAGAACGCTCGCATCCCGACGGCCATTGACGAACCCCCCGTCGACCCCGCTGCACAGCAGCCGAGGGTTGTGCCAGAGCAGGTTCCAGCTGAGCCTCGGAACGTATACATTCGCAGGAACGTGGAGCTGGCCAAGTACGGTTTCACAGACGGGTGCCCGGGCTGCCTCGCGGCCCGCACCAACGCGCCAGCCAAGGCCCACAGCTCGGAGCGCCGTGAGCGCATCCAGCAGGCCATGGCGAACGACCCGGAGCTTGCCCCCCGAGTCTTCGGAGCGGCGGCTCGCCAGCTGGAGGCTGCCGACAGGGCGCCTGCGCGCCAGGAGGGCGCGAGCTCTGGGGCACTGCCTCAGGCAGCCAGCCCGGCTGAGGCGCCGATGGAGATCGAGCGACCTGGCCGACGAGCTGCTGAGCGTCGAGGCTCGCCCGCGGAGTTGCCTCAGGCATCGAGGCGCCGCCTCGCGGCGCCAGGCGGTCCAGCACCCCTCGCGCCAGCGATCAGCTTCGAGCAGCCGAGGACGCCCGCGCAGGCGCCAGCCACGCCTCAGGCGCAGGCTGCTTGGCCGAGCGGGCTCCTCCAGGCGCCGTCTGGAGCTGGGGACGCCATGGGCGCGGACTCCCTGGAGCTCTGCGCGCTGCTGGCGGCTTTCGGCGACTGGAGGGTGGCCGTCAGCGAGCTGCGCGGACCAGGACGTTTCACATCTCGGTCGAGTGCGTTCGACCTCGAGCCTGGCACAGCCCACGACATCAGGACCGGCTACGACTTCAGCCAGGAGGGCGACAGGCAGCGGGCGCAGGCCACCATCGAGCTGGAGCAGCCACTGCTGATCACTGGCAGCCCGATGTGCGCGCCGTGGTCGAACCTGCAGGCCCTCAACGTCATCCAGGGTGTGGACGTCAACGCCATCATGGAGCGAGGCGTTGTCCACCTGGTCTTCTGTGCCGAGTGCTACAAAGAGCAGATCAAGGCTGGCCGCCTCTTCTTGCACGAGCAGCCAGCATCATCGAGGAGTTGGCGTCTCTGGGTGATCCGAGAGATCGCCGAGATGCCAGGAGTACACTACGTAGAGTGCGATCAATGTGCGTATGGGTTGTGGTGCACCGATGCTGTCGGCCCAGCGCTGGTCAAGAAGCCCACGGGATGGTTGACCAACTCCGCCGAGATAGCCCGAGAGCTGACGCGTCGGTGTCCTGGGTGTGCTAGACATTGCCAGACGGTCGGCTTAGGTCGGCGTGGCATGCGCATCATCGAGCGGCACCCACCGAAGCTTGTGGCTGCGGTGCTGCGTGGGCTGCGTCGTGAGGCGATTGCTCGCGGCCAGCTGGGTGCGCTGGAGGCCGGGCCGCACTTGGACGAGCCACCGATCTGGGACGCCTACCCCGAGTACTACACGGAGATCGTCGACAACATCAGCGGGGCCGTTCTGGACCCCGAGCTCGTGGCAGCTGGCCGCAAGGAGGAGATGGAGTTTCTCCGCGGCCTCGGCGCCTACGTGTACGACACCAAGCAGCGCTGCCGCGAGGAGACCGGGCGCGACCCGGTGCCCATAATCTGGGTGGACGTCAACAAGGGTGACGACCGCAAGCCCAACGTCCGCTGCAGACTGTGCGTGGCGGAGACACGCTGCCGCACGAGCATGGACCTGGGGGGCCCTTCGCAGACGTTCAGTGCGACACCCCCGTATGAGGCTCTCAGGATGCTGATTTCCTTCTGCTGCTCGCCCAGGAACGCCGAGGAGGACCAGCACGTCCTCATGTTCCTGGACATCACTAGAGCTCACCCGCACTGCGAGATGAAGCGGAAGCTGTGGGTGAAGCTTCCTGCGGAGGATCCTCGCTCAGCTGACCCCAGCGTGTGTGGGCTGCTGGTCAGGTGCCTCTACGGTTGCCGCGACGCGGGCCAGACCTTCGAGCTGTTGGTCCGTGAGACGCTGGAGGGCAAGATGGGCTTCTCCTGTGGCGTGTGATGTCCCTGCATATACCGCAGAGGCGACGGCGAGCTCGTGGCCTGCGTCTACGGCGACAACTTCGTGCTGAAGGGCTCCCGCACCGACAGCCTGGATTCCTACCGCGAGCTGCAGAAGTACATGTGGGTCAAGTTCGAGGGCATGTTGGGACCCAACAAGAGTGCTGGTGATGTTCAGGAGGTGGTCTGTCTGAACCGCGTCTTCCGCTGGACCTGGAGAGGTGATGTGGAGCTCGAGGCTGACTCCCGCCACGCGCTCATCATGATGCAGCAGCTGAACCTCTGGCGCGGGTCGAAGGCCCTCTCGACGCCAGGAGTAAAGGCCAAGAGCGCGGACCGCGGCAGGGTCCTGGAGGGCGAGGAGGCGACTCGCTACCGCAGCCTGGTCATGCGAGCCAGCTATCTCAGCGAGGACCGCCCGGACATCAAGTACGCAGTCGTGGAAGCAGCGAAGTACATGCACGAGCCGTGTGAGCACGGCATGGAGCTAGTCAAGAGGATTGCCAGGTATCTCCTGGGCCGTCCGAGGCTGGTTCAGAGATTCCGACGCCAGCGATGGTCAGGTGTGCTCAAGGGCTTCTCGGACAGCGACTTCGCCGGCTGCCTAGAGACCAGGAAGAGTACGAGCTGCGGAGTCTTCCAGCTGGGAGGTCACATGATTCGGGTCTTCAGTGCGACCCAAAGCAGTGAGGCTCTCAGCTCCGGTGAGGCCGAGTGGCACGCTCTAGTGCACACGGCGTCCTGCGGGATGGGCCTGGTCTCGTTGGCGCGCGACATGGGATACGAGCTGGAGCTATGTTTGGCTGGCGACGCCACGGCCGCCAGTGGGATCGCGCACCGCCGAGGGGCAGGGCGCATCCGACACATCGAGACAAAGACTTTCTGGCTCCAGCGTCATGTAACCGAACGTCGAGTCATCCTTTCCACGACGCTCGGTAAAGTCAATATGGCAGATCTCGGTACGAAGCATCTGGCGCAAAAGGAGCTGGATGAGATGCTGGGACTGCTGGGATATTTCGTGGCTACGGGCAAGTCTGACCTCTCTCTCGCGGTCGCAGGCAACTTGCTTGAGCCTGACCTAGCTTGCGAGCCCGAGGGCAAAGAAGAGGTGCAGGCGTGACTTTCGTTTGATGTCGCCCGTGGCAGGCGACTGTGTTTTCATGTACGCAGGCATGTTTCTTTGAGGTTGCATGTGGCGAGGCGTGCGAGTTTTCGTTTCAGCTTCGCTGGAGCAACCCGGAGGTCGCCTGGGTCGAGTCTCGAGGGAGCTCGACGCGGCGGCGAGGAGGGCTGATCGGGTAGCTCTCGGATATGCATGCCGTGACGTTTATTGTTACCATTGCCATATCTTACTCAAGCTGAGAAACGGACATACCGTATATCACCAGGGGGGCCCAATTTGGGAGTGGCGGGTTCTTCACGAGTAATGGTAAAATTGCTCGCGCGCGGGGTCCCACCGGAGGGGGGGGCCAAGCATGCGCCACGCGCGTGCGCGCGGAGCACGTGTCTTCGCGCGCGTCGGACCACGACGGGGGCCGCGGTCGAGGGACCCAACCTCGGGGTGCCGAACTCTCCGCCCGTCAAGTACGCGTGCGCAGAAGGGGGAGGGGGGGGTGCAAACCTGCCCGGGGCGCGCGCGGGGCACGTGTTTTTTCGCGCGTCCGCGGGGCCCCAGGGACCCCACTCGGGAGCGGCGAGCTCTTGGCACGTGAACATACGCGCGCGCGGAGGCGGGACCCAGCGTGCTTTCACGCGTCCGCGGGGCCCCAGAGGGGACCCAACTCGGGAGCGGCGAGCTCTTGGCACGTGCACATACGCGCGCGCGGAGGTGGGGCCCAACATGCGCTCCGCGCGCGTGCGCGCGGGGCACGCGTTGCCACTCGTTTCGGGCCTGGTCTTAAGTCGGGCCTGTCCCTCTACAGGGGGGATCTTCAAAAAATAGTCAAAAAATAGTCTGGGGACTATGTTTTGAGCATGTTTGGATCATTTTGGAGCATGTTTGGCATATTTTGTTATCGTTCGTCGGAAATCCCCCTGTAGGGGGACACGCCCGACGTAAACCCAGGCGGGCCCGCGGGCGAGGGGCCCGACTTGGGGCGGAGAAGTCTCCACCCGCGAAGCATACGCTCGCGTGCGCGGAGGGGCGGGAGCCAACCGGCGCCCAACACGTACGAGGCCTCGCCGTGCGGGAGGGGGACAATGAGGAGGAGGAGGAGGAGGAGGAGGAGGAGGAGGAGGAGGAGGAGGAGGAGGAGGAGGGTGGAGGCAGGAGGATGTTGATGAGCAGGGTAAAGAAAAAGGGGAGGAGGAAGGAGGAGGAGGAGGAGGAGAGGAGGAGGAGGAAGGTGGAGGAGGAGGAGGAGGAGAGGAGGAAGGTGGAGGAGGAGGAGGAGGAGGAGGAGGAAGAGGAGAAGGAGGAGGAGGAGGAGGAGGAGGAGGAGGAGGAGGAGGAGGAGGAGGAGGAGGAGAGAGGAGAGGGGGGCAGGACGCGCAGGAGGTAGCGGTTACGTACAAGCGAACGGAAATTGTCACACGCGCGTCAGAAGAAAGTTTGATTTCATTTTCTTACCGGGTTCGTGGATCCCTCAAGTTGTCGCATTCTTCGAACGTTCTGAGGGGTATCCTGGGCCCTTCTTGGGATCCTCTTGGGGGCCTCGTGAGCCCCTCTTGGGAGCATTGGGGGAGGGCCCTCTTGGGGCCAGCTTGGAGTCAGCGGTCAAAGAATGAGGGAGACTCAAATATCGTCTCCCTGTCGAGGCCCAACACGGGTCGTTTGGGGCCGATCTCAAGATTTTCGCAAGCTTTCGTTTTGGGAGCGCCTTGGAGGCCTCTTGGAGCCATCGTGGGGCCCTCTTGGGCCATCTCGGAGGCCTCTTGGGCCATATTGCGACGTTATAGGGGCTCTCTTGGGGCCCTCTTGGAAGCCCTTTCGGGGCCTTCTTGGAGGGGCCATCGATCAAAAGAGAGGGGGTCGCCGATTTCGGCCCCCCCCCCCCTCCGTCGGAGCCCTACAGTTGCCTCTTGGGGTCCTCTTGGTGTGCTCTTGGGGCGATCTTGGGCGCTCCCAGGACCGTCTTGGGCCCCTCTTGGGCCCCTCTTGGGTCCCTCTTGGGCCATCTTCCAAGACAGTTTTGCGTTGCGAGTTATCGTTCCGGCAGGGTGACTCTGTCGTCACTTGAACTTCCACTCGTTATCACCAGTGGGCCATCGAGTGGTTCGGACATCCTTGTCATTATTCGTGGATCCCGAGCTAATGGTTCCGTGATGTACTGCAGTGGGTGATCATTTTGGAGCCATCTAGGGGCCTCATGAGCCCATTGAAAGCGAAAAGGTGGGCAACCATCATCGGTCCTTAGGTTTTGGACGAATGTGGGCCTCTTGGGGGCATCTGTGGGAGGCTCTTGGAGCAGGCTTGGGGCCTCTTGGAGGCATCTTGAAAGCTCTTCCTCCTCCTCGTCCTCCTCCTCCTCCTCCTCCTCCTCCTCCTCCTCCTCCTCTCCTGCTCGTCCTCCTCCTCCTCCTCCTCCTCCTCCTCCTCCTCCTCCTCCTCCTCCTCCTCCTCCTCCTCCTCTATAGTGAAGCATGCTGGGATATCTTGGGCTCCCCGGGGCACTCTTGGAGCCACCGTGGGCCACCGTGGACCCTCCAACCGCTCGCGAAGCATCCCCTCCAGACCTTTCTGGGGAAAGGGGAGGGGGAGGGGGTCCCCCCTTAGTGGGCCCTGCCGGATCGATCTGTGAGCATCGTTTAACCGATCCCTATCCCCTCTGGCGTGGCCTGGGCCCGAGAGCTGGTGGGGCTTGGGTACCGTGGCCCAGTGGGTATGGGGATCGGGTAGGGGCGCAGCGGTGGGGGGGGGGGCTTTGTGGGTCCCGGAAGCGGCAGGGCCGTTTTTTCACCGTTTCCAAAGACATGTCCCTTGAACATGGAAGCGGGGAAAAAACGGCGACCGGAAACGGCAAGAAAACGGTTCCAGGCATGGAATCGGAGCCGGAACCGGTCAAAAAACGGCGACGGAACCGGTAACAAAAACGGCGTCGGAACCGCCAATTATTCACTGCGTGGAGCTCCCCATATGTGCATCTACTCGCATGGACCTGTCCGCCGTGAATGTCTAGGCGCAAGAGCTTTCGAATATTAACGAGCTTCAGTTGTGACGGTCTGGACATCAATCTAATTGCGAATGAATTGGAGTGTGAATGAGCCTCAGTAGTACGAGCGCGTCTCTGTGCATGAGCCTGGGGCCTCCTGGGGCCTCCTGAAACCTACTGGGGCTTCCTGGGGTCTCCAGGAGCCTCTTGGGACCTCCTGGGACCTCCTAGGAAGGTTTCGTGCCCCAGGAGAGGCGCAATCTATAGCAACAGACGTACATAAAACATTGCGGATTAGAGCCACAGGAGAAGGGCAATCTATAGGAACACGCGTAAAACACCAAGGACTCGTGCCCCAGGAGAGGCCCAATACATAGGAACATGAGTAAAACATTTAGGATTGTGTACACAGGAGAAGGACCATCTATAGAAACATACGTAGAACATCAAATAATCGTGCTCCAGGTGAGGCCCAATCGATAGGAGCATACGTAAAACACATGGGATTGGAGCCACTCCTGTTGCCTTCTGAGGCCTCCTGCTCCTGGGGCCTCTCGGGGCTTCCTGTTGCCTTCCGAGGCCTCCTGACGCTTCCTGTTGCCTCCTAGGGCCTCCTGTGGTTTCCTGAGGCCTTCTGGAGCTTCCTGGGGCCTCCTGGAGCCTCTTGGGACATCCTGTGGCCTCTTGAGTCTTTCTGTGGCCTCCTGATGCCTCCTGGGACCTCATGTGGTCCCCTGGGGCCTCCTGGAGCCTGTTGGAGCCTCCTGTGGCATCCTGAGAAGAATCTGCGCCCACGAGCCTGGCCACCAAAACAAGCAAACCGATCGAGACATCCTCAAAATCTGGCCCACCTGGGGGGTGAAAATGAGCGCCTCGCTCGAGACATCCTCCAAATCTGCTCCGAAAGCGAAGGATGTTGGGCCCAGAAACAAGCAAACCGCCTGAGACATCCCCACAAAATGGCCGCGAACGAGCCCGTGCAACCACCCCTGGCGGCTCCCCTTAGGGGTGCTGAAACCAGCGCCCCGCCTGAGACATCCCAACAATCTGCTCTCCAAGCGAATGATGTTGGGCCCAGAAACAAGCAAACCGCCTGAGACATCCCCACAAAATGGCCGCGAACGAGCCCGTGCAACCACCCCTGGCGGCTCCCCTTAGGGGTGCTGAAATGAGCGCCTCGCTCGAGACATCCTCCAAATCTGCTCCGAAAGCGAAGGATGTTGGGCCCAGAAACAGGCAAACCGCCTGAGACATCCCCACAAAATGGCCGCGAACGAGCCCGTGCAACCACCCCTGGCGGCTCCCCTTAGGGGTGCTGAGTATGAGTAAGTCTGTGTATGAGTAAGTCTGTGTATGAGTAAGTCTGGGTATGAGTAGGTCTGTGTATGAGAAAGTCTGTGTATGTGTACGTCTGGGTATGAGTAAGTCTGAGTATGACTAATACTGTGTATAAGTCTGGGTATGAGTGAGTCTGTGTGTGAGTACGTCTGGGTGTGAGTAGTATGAGTAAGTCTGTGTATGAGCAAGTGGGAGTATAAGTAAGTCCGACAGGAGGGGAGGAGAAAAGAGGAGGAGGGAGAAGGAGGAGTAGGAGGCGTCCAAGTAATAACAAGAACCCCATCTTAGGATATGGGGAAAAAGGAGGAGGGAGGAGAAGGAGGAGTAGGAGGCGTCCAAGTAATAACAAGAACCCCATCTTAGGGTATGGTAAAACACGGCAAAACGGAACCGTTAAATTATCCTGGCAAAGCAACCTAACAGCGATGTGTAGAAGCATATCTGAAAGCATTCCCCTTAAGATTCAGATGACAATCCAGTTGTAGAATTCTGCTGTTCTCGCAGTCGTAGTCGCATTCGCGATGACAGTCGCAGCGGCAACGGCAGTCGCAGTCACAGCCTCAGCCTCAGCCTGCCTCAGCCTCAGCCTCAGCCTGCCTCAGCCTCAGCCTGCCTCAGCCTCAGCCTCAGCCTGCTTCAGCCTCAGCCTCAGTCTGCCTTCAGCCTCGGCCTCAGCCTCAGCCTGCCTCAGCCTCAGCCTGCATCAGCCTCAGCCTCAGCCTCAGCCTGCCTCAGCATCAGCCTGCCTCAGCCTCAGCCTGCCTCAGCCTCAGCCTCAGCTGCTTCAGCCTCAGCCTCAGTCTGCCTTCAGCCTCGGCCTCAGCCTCAGCCTGCCTCAGCCTCAGCCTCGGCCGCAGCATCAGCCTGCCTCAGCATTCAAAATGTGGCCCAGGAATGGAGTTCTGGGAACTAGAAGAACACGAAGTGGCCTACAGTTGGCTCCGGGCATTCAAAATGTGGCCCAGGAATGGAGTTCTGGGAACTCGAAGAGCACGAAGTGGCCTACAGTTGGCTCCGGGCATTCAAAATGTGGCCCGGGAATGGAGTTCTGGGAAGTCGAAGAGCACGAAGTGGCCTACAGTTGGCTCCGGGCATTCAAAATGTGGCCCGGGAATGGAGTTCTGGGAACTCGAAGAATGCAACGAAGTGGCCTACAGTTGGCTCCGGGCATTCAAAATGTGGCCCGGGAATGGAGTTCTGGGAACTCGAAGAGCACGAAGTGGCCTACAGTTGGCTCCGGGCATTCAAAATGTGGCCCGGGAATGGAGTTCTGGGAAGTCGAAGAGCACGAAGTGGCCTACAGTTGGCTCCGGGCATTCAGAATGTGGCCCGGGAGTGGAGTTCTGGGAGGTCGAAGAGCACGAAGTGTGTGACTGTTGGCTTAAAACGACTTCTGCGGCACCCTGTCCGGCACCCGCCCAGACCCCCTTGTGGAGTCATCTGCTGCTCTCTTTTGACACCACTAGAAACCTATCAGAACAAGCTGTTAGGTAAAAAACCGCCCTGTCGTTTCCAGGGCCCACGAAGGGCCCCCCCCCTCCCCAAAGGGCAGAAGGAGCTTCACAGAACGAGCTCGTTAGTCCACTCACGCCAAGAGGGCGAGTGGGATTTCCAGGCCTCCAATCCTGGGCGCGGGGCCAAAAAAAACGACCCCCCTCGGCGCCGAGGTCGAGACAACCGAACAAGGCACAAACGCCCGCCGCGATCCTGTCTGGGGCCAGGAGCGGCAGCAGGCTTCTGACGGTCCACGGGCCCACCCCTGGCAGACGTCTCCTCCTCCTCCTCATCCTCCACCTCCTCCTCCTCCTCCTCCTCCTCCTCCTCCTCCTCCTCCTCCTCCTCCTCCTCCTCCGTCTCGGCCATCCGTGATCCGCTGCACCCCGTCGGGCTCGGCACGGGCTGACTCCGCGTCGTGCTTCACGCCCCGCTCCTCGGTGCGACGGCTCCCCGGGATCTGAGATGGGTCTGTTGGGGCTTGTCGACTAGACGTAAGAGTGACCTTTCGCCAGAGTGACCTTTGGTGCGGGCCCAATGGGGTCCCCCCGATCGCAGAACGCGATGCCATGGTAGCGGCTCCCGCGCTCGTGTTTGGTCCCCCCGCGGCGCCCCAAGAGCCGCGCACCAAAGGCCACTCTTCGGCGACTACAATCGGTGCGGTTACGCCAGGGTGCGGTTTGCGAGTTGCTCTGTGGCGGCCTTTCCGGGGCCCTTGTGAGAGACAGTGTCATATCTGTCGTCGCTTTCGAGCGACATTGTCATCTTCGATGTATGCTCCACTGTACCAGAAGGAGCGACAGTGTCATGTGATTCGGTCGCATTGGGTGACAGTGTCATCCGTTTCCCGGGGGCGGGAGGGGCAGATATGACAGGAGGCAAACCGCACCTTTCGCAAACTGCACCCATTGTAGTCGCCGAACTCTTACCCCGGGCCACTCTTGCGTGTAGTCGAGCTTGGCTCGATTGGCCAGGACCCCCGCGCCCGGACCGCCGCGCCTGCCTCCCGGTGTTGCCCGGCCTCGGCCCGCCGCCGCGACAACCCGTGCCAGTGTGCGGGGCCTCTCCCTCCACACGCGCACACACACGCATTCTCAGAGCACTTGCTACCAGTTTGAAACATATCCCCATCCCTATGTTTGACATCACCTCACCTCGATGCCGATCTGAAGGACTCCCTCAGTTTCTGGGGGCCTATCCCTAAGATTGTCCTCGCTTTTTGCTCGTCCATCTTAGGGATAGGGATACGTTCGAGGCTGGTTAACTTGCGCTGCACGTTCCGTTGGCGGCCCATGCTTGCCTGGTGCTCGCCCTGGAGCGGAGAGAGGCTTGGCACACGGCGGGCTGCCATGCCGCGCTGCTGTTGCGCCTCCCGCTCCCCCTCGGCATGCGGCACGGCGCTCACGGCACGCACGCCGCCAGTCTCGAAGGGCCCTTCTCTCGTGCTCTCGGAGGGGCTCGATGTCTTCGCCACGTTGTTTAGAGGCCGGGGGCCCCAAACAGTGCTGCGACCACACCGTGTAGTGAGTCAGCCAGGATTCGGGGTGACCGAAACATTCTTCGGGGGTAGACAGACCTCCTACCCTGACACGTCGATTAAGGAATTGGCCGTTTTCGGTTCGCGAGGGGGCGTCGCGGCCGTCATTTTTGCAGGTCCAGGTCCGTCGGTGTCGGTCCTAGGCGCTTTTCACTAAGGGGAGGTTTACTAAAGGGAGGTTTGTCCACCGCCGAGTTCTGGGGCTCGAGTTGTTCTCCGATGTCTCGGGCGGCTGGGGCCGCGAAGGTGAGGTATTTGGTGATCCCGAGGTCACTGGACGGTCTGCCACTGCACCGTTTTGGGACGCTCAGTGATGGCCCACGAGCTTGAGCTAAACCTTCAGGTTTGGCACACTCGCCATGTCGTTATAGCCCTGCCGTTGTTCTTCCTCCTCCTCCTCCTCCTCCTCCTCCTCCTCCTCCTCCTCCTCCTCCTCCTCCTCCTCCTCTTCCTCCGCTTCAGTACACCCGCCAGCCAAACCCACCACGCCGAGGCCAGATTGACCAGGGCAAGGCTGTCCTTCGGGCCAAGATAGACATGGCCCATCAGAACGTGATCATGCGCGACCCGATCATGTATCGGATACTGAAGGCCTCGCACCCGCGAACGGGAGACGCTTGGTGCGCTGGACGACCAATGGGGCCCAGGTCTCTGGTGGCGTCCTCCCCCCCCGTCTCCGAGTCCTTCTTCTGATCCACCGTATCATCATCATGTGTCTCCCCTCTCCACTCGTCGTGCTCCTCTTCGTGTTACTTGCTCCACCTCGTCCTGATCTGCCTTTTTTGTCCTATTCCACCTGCTCCTCTTATTTCGATGCCTTCTCCCCCTCCAGCAGCCACCGCGGCCCCTAGAGCCTCGAGCTACACTGGTTGGGCTGGCAGCGGCCGCAGCCGGCGACGCTGCGGGTTGCGGAGGAAGGGGAGAGGGACAAGGGATCGGGTCTTGCCGGAAGTGCCTCCGGTCCAAGGGCCCCAGAGGCTCGAAAATTGGGGTGACAAGTTGTTGGGGGCACTTTGGGCCAGGGACACCTCTGGCAACCCCCGAAGGGAGGGCAAGCAGAAGGGAGGAGAAGAAAGGCATCCCTGACTCCGGATCCGCCCTAGTTTGGGGAAATTCGTAAGTAGGGCTTGGAATTTCCGCCTTTTCAAGCCCCGCTGATGCCAATTTCCGCCCTACTTTTCTGTTGCTGTTTCTGTGGATTTCCGCCCTATTTTATGTTGGGTGCAGCAATTTCCGCCCTACTTGTTCGGCCTCTTCTAGGTGGATTTCCGACGCACTTTTAAGTTGGAAGAAAAGCCAAAATAGGGCGGATCTGGAGTCAGGGATGGAGAGGGGGTCGCCAGAGGTCTCCAGAGCCCCCCTGGCAAGTCGAGCAGGGAAGAGTCTTAAGCTTGCTTTGGGAGGGGGGGAGGGGCGGAAGGGGGGGGGGGGGGGGGGAGAGGGGGGGGGGCGGAGGGGGGGGGGGGAAGGGGGGGGGGGGGAGGGGGGGGGCGGGGCGGAGGGGGGGGTGAGAGCTCCGGAGTCGCCAAGCTCGTTTAAAATATGACTGTATGGGGGGCAGCAGGCCCGACCTGACACTGGCTGGAACGCTTGGGGGGGGGAGCGGCGGCGGCGACGGATCGAGCGGCAAAGCCTTCTCTCACGCACGCCGGCAGGGTCGCCGTGATCGGCACGTCTCAGGCGGAGCTGGACGGTGGGCGCTCCCCGCGCTCTCGTGGCCCCGCACGCGTTGGCTGAAGTCGGGCCCGTCCCTCTACGGGGGGGAATATCCAAGAATAGTCAACAAGTAGTCTGGCGACGATGTTTCGATCATTTTTGAGCATTTGGGGGTATTGTTTGGACTATTGTTTATTTTTCGTCCAAAATCCCCCTGTCGGGGGACAGGCCCGACCTAGGCGTTGGCCTCTCCAGTCCTCGGGCGGGGCGAGGACGAGGATGAGTCCTTTCCAGAGCGCCGCGGGACGCTCTCGGAGCGTTCCAGAACGCTCCAAGAAGGACGCGGCGCTCGACACATCCTGCAGAGCCGTCAGATCTCAGAGACTCTCGAGGAGGATGAGGAGGAGAGGGGGAGGAGGAGGTGGACTGAGGAGAAGAACGATTATAATGTTGATGATGATGGCGATGAGGGTGGGGAGTAGGATGTAACGGTGGATGTGGAGAAGGAGGAGGACGAGTGTCAACCCAAGACTCACCAACTTTGTCCTCACCCGGTGTGATCCTCGTCCTGGCTTCGTCTTCAGCATATCAGGCGTGGCACCCCCGCGCGCGGCCACGACTCGGAGCCAGATCCCTGTCTGCGGGGTGCCTGAGGCTGGGGCGGCGGTGAGAGTGTGCCTGGTTCGGGCGTCGTCGTTCGAGCCCGGGCGCCCGTCCGCACATTCGTCCCTGGTCGCGTCACCCGCGCTGCAATCGCGTCGTCGTCGTCGCCGTCGCCGTCGCCGCCGTCGCCGTCGTCGCCGTCGTCGTCGTCGTCGTCGCCGTCGGGGTGCCGTTTTTGACTCCTAGGAGCAGGAGGGCACGATTACGTCACATGATTTCAAAGTGTTCCCAACTGCCGAGAAGGGGAGAGCCATCCTGGTGTGTTCGGACCTCAGTCGCGCACGGCCCCTCTGATCGCCTCGCTCGACACTCTGCGGGCGCGACTGGCAACCGAGCCCAGGTGCATCTACCCTTCGTACGACTTCGCGCACGGCCTGTCGGATGCCATCGAGGGCGTGACCCATTCGGTGTGCACGCTCGAATTCAGTGCGCACAACGAGCTGTACGATTGGTTCAACCAGCGCGTGATGAGTCTCCAAGGTCTGCGTCTGAGCTCATATGGTAGTTATTTGTTCTGCTTCCACCCTGGCGTACAATCCACTGCCGTTCTAAATGTTCGGAGACTGATGTACTTATCCGCGCTTCGACCATGCACAAGACCTCACCTGTTCTCCTCGGTCGCCCGAGCTGGTATGTAGCTTGACTGCCCTCTGGACCTCGCCTCTAGAGCGGAATTCCTTCTCACCCGCTCCCCTCCCGCCCTACAGTCGGACCGAGGTAGAAGATCGAGGTCGGTTCGGGGAGGGTTCTCGGGGAGGGTTCCCTCGTGCTCTTCGTGCTTCTTGGACGCTCTTGTGCATCCTGGGGAGGGCACCCTTGGATGCTCGGTTTTTTTTTGTGGCCGACGGAAAGCCTCATGTTCTTGAGGGGTGCTCTTCTGACCTGGGTCCGGCTGTACTCTCGCCCCCTCCGCCTTCTCCGCCAGCTCTGGCCCTCTCTTCCCCTTCCTGGGGTCTGGCATCCCGCACCCGGCGGTATACTATTCATTTTCATACATATATATATAATATGATAATATAATACCATACAACATAACCTAGTATATTATAATATACTATAACATGGTAGAGCACACTTCATTAGAATTTAATATAATATATTATCATATAATGTGCGATATTATAACATACTATATTCTTACATCGTATAATATACTATTATATGGTATATAATATCATATCATATAGTATAGTTTAATATCATATTAAAGTATAATATGCTATAATATAGTATAACATAATATAACACAATATAATATAGATCCGTAAGGGCTTCGCCCCCTGCCGCCGGCCCCCTCTCTCGGAGAATGGGAGATGCAGGAGCTAAATTATGAGGTCTGGGCGCCGCCGTGAAGCAGTGTCGGGACTTGTTTGTGTTTCGACCCTGACCCTACGGATCTGCGTGAGGGGTGCCGCCGGATTTTTGAAATGTGGCAAATCCCATGTGTTTTTTTGACCCTGACACTACGGATCTGCGTGAGGGGTGCCAGCAAATTTCAGACATGTGGCGAATCCCATGTGTTTTTGGACCGTGACCCCTACGGATCTGCGTGAGGGGTGCCAGCAAATTTCAGACATGTGGCGACTCCCATGTGTTTTTAGACCGTGACCCCGCCGATCTGCGTGAGGGGTGCCACCGAATTTCAGAAATGTGGCAAATCCTGTGTGTTTTTGGACCCTGACCCCGCCGATCTGCGTGAGGGGTGCCGCCGGATTTTGGAAATGTGGCCAATCTTCCGTGTTTTTGGACCCTGACCCCTCCGATCTGCCTGATGGGGTGTTACCGAATGTCAGGAATGTGGCAAATCCCATGTGGTTTTGGACCCTGACCCCGCCGATCTGCATGAGGGGTGCCACCAAACTTCAGACATGTGGCAATTACAATGTGTTTTTGGACCCTGACCCCGCCGATCTGAGTGAGGGGTGTCACCGAATTTGAGAAATGTGGCAATCCCATGTGTTTTTGGACCCTAACCCCGCCGATCTACGTGAGGGGTGCCACCGGATTTCAGAAATGTCCAATCTTTCGTGTTTTTGGACCCTGACCCCGCCGATCTGGGTGAGAGGTGTTGATTTTTACCCACCCCGGCAATTCAGACAATACGATTTCTCCGTGGTAGAAATTCCCGTTTTGGACCTTCCCCCCTCGCGCGGTCCATCAACAAGGAACAGTAAGCAGCAAGAAGTCAACAAGGAACAGTAAGCAGCAAGAAGCATAATTGTAACAGTGGAAACTGGAAGTTGCAAGTCGCACAGAAAACTGCGAACCTCCGGCCTACCCTGGTGGCCCCACAAGGATATACATATATATACATACATATATACATATATACATATATACATATATACATATATACATATATACATATATACATGTATATGTATATATATATATATATATATATACATACATATTCCTCTGCCTATATTTTACAAGCCCGGGCGGGGGGAAAACCCGTCACCCCCCTCCAAAAACCGGATTCCCAAGATATGAGGTTTTGGGACCCTCCGGACGGGCCAGCGGCCCCCCGGGCCTCGCAGGGCGTTTTGCCAAGCCTTCCCAGCACACCTAGGGCGATCAGGGGGGTCATCGGAGACGCCCCAGAGACCCCCAAGACAGCACAAGAGCGCTCCAAGAGTGACCGACGTGACCTCAAGATGGCCCAAGAGGTCTCCAGGACGGCCCCAAAGAGGCATCCAAGAGCACTCCCAAGAAGGCCCCAAGAGGCACAACTCATTGATTTTATGTAGGTGTGTGGTGAATGTTGGAATTCTCCTCTTTTCGCTTCCCGAAGCTCCAAGACGGCGGTCTTCTGGGCGTCCGAAGCCGCCTGACAACCATCCGAAAGGGCTTCCAGGCAGTCCAAGAGAGCCCCAAAACGGCACAACACGGGTCTAAGATGGCCCTCAGAGAGCCCCATGGCGGCCCAAGATGGCCCCAAGACACCCTCCGATGCATTCCAATCCAAATCGTGACCTGGTCGTTCAGGGAGACCGCGGTTGGAGGCAGGGTGGCCCGAGGAAGCCCCCAGAATACGCCCAGGAGGCCTTAAGAACGCTTGAAACAATTTTTGTGAGGCCCCCAGAGGCTCTCCAAGGGAGGAGCCTCCGCAAAAAGAGCTGAGGAGGATGGGGAGACTGCGCAGGGTATGGCGAAATAAGGAAAAAGAAGCATGGAGGAAGGATAACGAAGAACATTATTATAGCGGCGATGGCGGAAAAGGCAACAAGGAGTCATCGCTAAATTGTCGGCTTGACCTTTCTGCTATTCCGCCTGCATACCAAATCTCAAGGACGAGGGTTAATGGCGCGAAGCGCCACTGCAGTCTTGTATACATATATATAACCCGTACGGACAAGCCGTTCCGGGAAGAGCGACCTGCGGAGATGAGGCGGCCCCACCGGGAGGGGGATGGAGTGTTCCAGGGGCTCACAGCGTGAGCAAGATCGCGATGTCGAGACCGCTCGTCCGAAACCCTACAGATAAGCCGCTCAGCCGTTGCGGGAAGAGCGACCTGCGGAGGGAAGGCGGCCCCATGGGAGGGGCATCGAGTTCTCGAGGGGCCCACAGCGTGAGCAAGATCATGGTGTCGGAGTCTCGGAGGTCGGGGGTCCTCGGCCTTCCTCGTCTCGTCTCCTCTCGTGCTGCTGCTTGCTGCCGCCTGCCGTCCTCCGACCTCTGCGCGCTGGGAGTCTCCTTCTCCCTCATCGTCCAACCACCCGCCATCTCTTTCTCGTTGGCCAGGCTCGTGGGAGGGAGAGGGAGAGGCTACCGTCTTCTCCCCCTCCACTCGCCTGCAGCATGTCTCTCACTCCCCCTATCCTGGCTTCTGGACCGATTCGCCCAGCCAGGCAGTGTGCATGCGGATAAGTTTGCAGAATGCGTGGCGTCAGGTGCCTTGGACTGCGAGACGTTGCCGCGGCAGCACGAGTTCGCGAGGCCCGCTGGGAGGGTGTTGCACGCGCTTGCTCACGCTTGCAGTAACTGATCGCGGCCCGCTTGGCGGTGGATGTTGCGCCCGAGTGCGTAACACACTTGCGCGCGCGTCGCGCACATTCGGGTGAGCGCGCGTCCCGATTCGTGCGTCTCCAGACTGTGGCTCTGTGGCTCCAGCCGGCTCCTGCCGGGTGGCAGAACTTGAGATGACAGACTTGCGTGCTGCCTGCGCTCACACAGCATCAGTCGGCATCCTGCGAGGCTCGAGATGACCAACATCGTCGTCTCCAAGCGCAAGCTCAAGCGACTCGTGGACGAGGTCCGGGGGGGAGCCAGCCCTGCACCGACCCCGCGCCTGGCCAGGCCGACCCCGGGCCCGGGATCTGCGCAGTGGTCCTCCGAAGCAGGCAAGGCTCGGCGACACGTAAGAGTGACCCTTCGCCGGAGTGACCTTCGGTGCGGGCCCAACGGGGTCCCCCGATCGCCGAACGCTGTGCGGTAGCAGCGTTTGGCGCGCTCGTGTTTAGTCCCCCCGCGGCGCTCGGAAAGCCGCGCACCAAAGGTCACTCTTGCCCAGGCTCACTCTTGCGTGTAGTCGAGAGGCGGGGCTCTGCGTGGCCCACCCGGGGCCCAGGGCGGGCCTGCCAGAGACCTGCCAAGGTCTCCGCGGATGTCCCAGCGAGGCGCTCTCCAGAGGCCCTCACCTGTGGTGCCTCCAGGGAAGCCTCCAGCGGCTTCGGGGAGATGCCCCCCCGGAGCCTATGCAATTTCTGGGAGGTGGAACTCAGCATCGGCGCTGGTATATCCGTGCAGTCGAAAACCGGCCTATGTCTGCATAGTCTCGCTTGATTCTGCGCAACCACTCGCAGTCTGGTTCAATCGAGCTTAACGGTGGTTTTGATCTGGCTCACAGACCGAATATAGCCCTGAACCGTTCGAACAAGAACCTCCCAGGAGTTGCTTCCTGACCGCGGCTGCGGGAAGCGCCGAGTCCGTACGCGGCCGGCGCCCTCCGCCCCTCCCGGCGAGGGCGTCGTGGACGGCTGGGACGACCCCCGCATGCCGACGCTCTCGGGCATGCGGCGCCGCGGGTACCCTGCGGGGCGCTCGGGGCTCATGTGGCCGGCGGCACCGCGCTCGCGCCCGTGGCCGCTCCAGCGGCCAGGGTTCTGGCGGCCAGGGCTCGGCGGGGCGGCGGCGGGAGCCCAAGGAGAGGTCCGAGGCGGGGACCGATCTGTGACCACTGCCTGGAAGGTCAAGGCTTTTTAGGGATTTCGGCAGGTTGTGGATATTGATAGATTCAGCCCCTCGGGCCAGCTTACATGTTTACACACGTATATATATATAGATATATATATATATATAGATATATATATATATGTGTATATATATATGTGTGCATATATATATACATATGTGTATACACATCCCTCATATATATATATATACACAAATATATGATTGTACATACACATCTACACAGCTATGCACCTACACAAATGTTTATACAATAATATGCATGCACACATTCATTGAGGTACACCTATTTTCGCGAACGCGGATCTGGTGCACCTCAAACAATGAACTGTGGTTTCCGGAGCTCGAAAATACCGTCACTTGCCAAACAAATGATTTCGGGAGCGCGAACCTGGCGTAATGTATTGAGTTCTGGCCTCGAAAGCGAGAATCTGTTACAATGTATTAAGGATTCTGGTTTTGGGAGTGCGAGTATTGTGCGCATTTTGCGTAATTCATGCGGGATCATGGCCTTGGGGGCTCGCGTCTCTCTGACACACGGGCGGGATTTCGAGTAGAATGGCGGGCTGCGAGTCGAGCTTGGAAAAGGATGGGTGACGGGATTCGTCAGGAGGCTGAGGGGCAAAGGACGTTGCCCGCTTTTCTGGGCCTTCCAAGCAATCATGCCGCCCCACAATACGATCACCGCCGTGCAATTTGCTCTCGCCCCCCCCCGCTCGTCGGCTTGGGAGACAGCGCAAGGGGGCCGAGGGCGGAGCGAGCTAGACATGCTGGGACGGATGCTGGTTGGAAGGTGTTGTGGTCTCTGCTCACGGGTTCTTTTCGGTACAATCGACATTGGCACGGCAGGAACAGGGGCAAAGGCTGGCAGCAGGTCCTGCCCATTGTGCGCAGAATTTGCTGCTGGTGTCGCCACTAACGTTGTCTGCCCCAACAGCGGTTGCTGCCGGTTTTGGGATGACACCTGTTGTTGGGCGGTTCAATCCACACCTCTAGAATGCCAGCTCTGGCCGACCGAATTCAGGCACGATAGCAGGCCCGAATGGCAGGAGCCGCCGCCGACAGCGGCTAAACAAGATATTAACACGGTTAGGCCTCTTGAGCGTGCCCGCTGTTCCCGTGCCCGTTGCGGGGGTGCCAATCTTTGGCTCGGGCTCGGCAGCCCGAGGGCGGGTGGCAAGGCAGTGCGGCAGGCGGGGCCGGGCCCGACGTCCCCAGGCGAGGCCCAGCGAGCCACGCGATTTCCAGCGCGCATCCGGCGGGTCTATCAGTGCGCTGGCGGCGCGCGGGGCTGGTGCCTCCTGGTGGAGAAGGTCACCACCTAGCAGACCACCCCAACCCAACCCGAAGGCCTCAATTTGCCCTGGATTTCCAGTGGGGGGGGGGTCGGGGAACGTCGAAAAAACACATGGAACCCGTACCCCCCCCCAACCCGAAATTCGGGTCAAAGTCGGGTCTTCGGGTTGGGTTGGGGTGGTTTGGTAGGTCAGTCAGAAGGGGTGGCGGGAGATCCTCCGCCTCTTCGTCCGCCTTCTCGGGTTCCCCCTGCTGCTCGTGGGGCCCCGAGCGCTGAGCGCAGACTGCCTGCTGCTGGAGGGTCACCACTGCCTGAGCGGCTGAAAAGAAACGGGGTCAGCTGCGAGGGCGTTCGCGCACCCGCCTCCTGCGGAGGGTCGCGCGGCAAGCGCTCTCTCTTCTCCGCGCGGCGCGCCGCGTCGGCGCGCCACGCGCAGGGAGCGGCGCGGGCTCGTGGCGCCATCGTCGTGCGCGAGGCCCGTGCCCCGCCGCCGCGCGCCCCGTCGCCGAGGCGTGCGCGCTGCGCAGGATGTGCCAGCTGGTGGGCGTCACGAAGGACCCCAACGCCGTCATCCAGTACTCCCTCCTGGAGAGCTGCGTCCGCGACGCCCTGGAGGATCCGGGGGGGGGGGGGGGGGGGGAAAAACACACACACACACACACACAGGCACGATTCATCGTCGATTCCCCAGAGAATATGGGAAAGTGTAGGAAGTCTGGGGGAGAAGACGAAAAAACCCGAACATATACGAAAATATAGGGGGATCTTTTTATTTGTATGTATTTATTTGTGTGTCCCAGGGCCCCTTCAGAGGACTCCGCCTCTCCCTCGGGCGCAGCTGCCGCAGCGCGCGGCTTCACTCGCAGGGCGGCTGCCCGCACGCAGGGTCGAGCGCGTGGTCGCGGGGCGGGCGTCCCTATCCGCGCACGCCTGCGAGCAGCTGCCCTGCGGATCAGCGCGCGCGGGTTCCCGGAAGCGATCGTGCGTTCAGATCTCCAACGATTGGATGGTCTCAAGTGGCGGGTGTTCTTTGTTTTCGGGGCCCTCTTGGGCCCTGCTTCTGGCCTGGCAACCATCAAACATATATCGGAGACGAAAACTATCTCCATGGTAGCGGCGGGGACCTCTGGAAGCGGAGATTGACAGCACCACATCGGCGAATGCCAGGGCTCATGTTGGGAACCCAAGAGTACATGAAGGAAAAGGGTCTTGAAGGAAGCTGGTCCTGGACCCCGGGTCTTCCCTGGGACCAGTTTTCCATCTCAGGTTGTTCTCTTTCGGTTCCCCCAGCCCTGGGACAGGCCCCAGGAATCCGAAATCCAGCCAAGACAGTGAGGGCTAGTACCCCTCTTACCAGCCCGGTGCATATCCTCGCTCTCGTGCCACCATTCGGGTGGTACGGAGGTGTCTCAAGGGGACGGGTGCAGCTTTCGGTCTGCGATTCGCGTCGGGTCGGATTCGTGATCTGCGAGCTAGTGTGTGATCTGTCGTATGTATCTGTATATAGGTTATGACTATCTGCCTGTCTATTGGTCCAACTATATCAGAGTGACGTGGCCGAACAGCCATCCACTGTCCATGGGCGCGTGGCTGGCGGGTGGTTCAGATTGTTGTTGTGTTCAGGTTGTCGTCGTCCTCGCCCGCGACCCCCCAGCGGCCCACCTGGGAACCAACCCGCGACCCACCCGCAACGCACCCGCGACGCACCCCACGATTCACCGGCGACCCACCCCTCGCCCGCCCTCTCTTTCTTATCTGCGACTGCGGAAACTTACGTATCCATGTCCATCGATCCAACCGTTACTTAGTATAGTTGTCGCTCGTAATCTAAACGTCTCTGACTTCATTCAATATGCACAGATTTGTGTTTTTTTGGTTCTCTCTCTCTCTCTCGAAATTCCCGTATCTATATCACTACCTATCTCTCGTGATCATTTCATTTATATAGGCGGGACAGCCACGGGCAACCACGGCGCACCCACTGGACAACCACGGGACAACCACGCGGCAACCACGGGACAATAACAGGACAATCACGAGACAACCGCGATAATGCAACTGGGCGACAACAACGGGATAACCGCGGGACAACCACGAAACAACCACGCGATAACAACGGGACAGCCACGGGACAACTCTGAGACAACCATTGGACAACAACAACACAACGGGACAACCATGGGACAATTACGGGATATCCGCGAGACATCCCCGGATCAACCACGGGCTATCCCCAAGGCAACCACGGGACATCGATTAATTGATCTATCGGTGTCACGAGCAATATTCCGATCCAGCTAGCAACCTGGAGTTCGTTCTCACGCCCTACAGGCCGCACAACTTAACATCGATATCACCATAAACCTATCTAACAGCATCACGGTCTACCAGTGCAACTGACTATATTCCGATCGTATTATTCATCGATTGGTCTCACTCAATAGTCCCAGACGGGACAACCGCAGGACAACCACCATTGGACAATCATAGGACAACCACGGACCACCATGGGACCACAGGACGACCACAGGACACCCGCCGGCCTTGAATAACGATTTGCTTGTCCATAGTTGTGCCAGCCAGCTCCATCTCGTCCTTCTCGTTATTGCTTTTCCTTTCGTTGTCGTACCAACCGTTTGGTACCAGTCGTTTGGCTCTCGTGCCAATCGTTATGTCTGTCCCACTAGCCGCCTGCCGCGACGATCGTGCGGACGCCTGCCGTGCGCAGCGCCCCGCAGGTGCAAGCTGCATGCCCCATCCGACGCGCCTCTGACTGGAGCTGCCTCGGCAATTGCCCTGGCCAGGCCTCTTCGTGTGGAAACTCGGAGTGGGACATGTCATCTCGGGCTGGCTGGGCGCCCTCTCCCGTGGTCTGGGAGCCTTGAGGCGAGGGTCAATGCAAACGGGGGTCAGCAAGAGCGCCGGATCTCGCAGGATCCTGCAGAGCCA
>CAUYUJ010010136.1:437013-480531 GCA_963575745.1 Prorocentrum cordatum
CTGGAGACCGACAAGGGGCCAGCGGACTCGACGTCGGGAGGGTGTGCCCTCCTCCTCGGCGGAAACTGGCGGAAGGCCGTCGGAAGGCGGCAGAAGTACAACGGGGCCGACTCTGCCTACGGAAGCCAGCACAAGTAAAAGATGCGCCCCCAAGAGATGTCAACATTTTTGGATCCAGGGTTTCCAGAGTCGGCCATTCTTGTATTCGATTCATCCTTCGTCGTTGCCGCCCTCCTCCTGTCCCTTCCTCCTCCCATTGCTGCTGGTCCTCGTCCCCGTAGCCAAGGTCTTGTAGGACACCCCACCTGGCGGACAGAAGAGGATTCAACACAATGAGAAGGGACGGGTGGGAAGGGCAGGATGCTAGATCTAACGCGAACGCATCCAGCTTGCCCCCCTCCCTCCTCCCCCCCCCTCCCTCCTTGCATCTTCTCCCCTCCTCCCCCAGGTGCCACGTGGTGCACCAGCCAAGCCCCGAAGCCGAGCATGCCTGCATGGTGGGCAGGGAAACGCCCAACCAGCCCATCACTAGGCAGGCGAAACACCAGCCCACGAACGAACTCAGCTCCTCCGCCGCCTCCTGCGCTTTCACCTCCTCATCCTCATCCTCCGACTCCTCCAACTTCTTCGTAGCCGTTTTGGCTCGAGCCATGTTGGCTCAAGCGTGGCTGAGGGGAGCTTCGAGCGCGCACTTGGAAGCGGCTCGTGCCCAAGAGCCCTGCGGGGGCGCGGCGCGGCGGGCGGAAGGAGCAGAAGCTGGCGGAGCGCGCGCGACGACGAGGAGGACTTCATCGCAGCTTTCTTGGCGAGCCCGCGTGCATGGCCGAGGAGGACTGTGAAGCTGCGGCCTTCGACTCCGAGGCGTGCTTCGAGGTCGAAGGCGTGGCCGACTCGAGCATGGACGACGGCGTGGTCGCCTCGCACCGGGTGGACGGCAAGGGCGGCTCCATGGTGGTCATCAGCACGGACGGCTCCCTCGAGGACGCCGGCCAGGGCGACCATCTCGGGGTCGAGGGCATGGGCGACTCCTTCAGGGCCGTCGGCGTGGGCGGCAGCCTCGGGGTCGTCGGCGCGGGCGGCTCCTTCGAGGTCGATGGCCAAGAGCGACGCTTGCGTGATTTGACGACCAGGACGTCTCCCTCGTGACTCAGGGGCGCGAGATTGCGGAGGCGCCCGCGGTGCCGCAGGCTGTCGGCCAGGAGGCCGTGAAGCGCGCGGAGATGTTAACGATGGGCACGACCCAGGAGCTCGAGACCTTGGGGGTTCCGACGGTGAGAAAGGTTGAGAGCCAGAAGCCGATGGGTGCGTTGAGACGCTGGCGCTGGGTTGCGTCGACAAGGGACGCCCACGTGTCGAAGGAGACCATGCAGCAGCGGAGGCGGAAACAGAAGAAGCGGAAGCAGGCGGCCGTGAAGGGCGCGGAGGTGATGACAATGAGCCGCACCGAGACGCCCGTCCGTGAGCCGAAGTTGTAGACCCAGGAGTTCGAGGCTGTGGAGGTGCCGAAGGTCGAGAGCCACGGGGTCGAGAAGTACGTGGAGATGCCGCAGGCCCTGAGGCTCACGCCGCAGACGGCCAGCCAGCTTGAGGAGGACTCCAGCTGGCAGCACCTGCGGGGAACGGCTGTGCACAAGAGGGACCTGCTCCTGGGAGGGCCGCTGCTGGGGGGGGGCACCTGTCAGATGGGCCCTCGGGCTCCTCGTCGCCGCGCCCTCTCTTTTTGGAGCATGTGTGTTGCCGCCGCTGCGGCAGGGCGCAGTGGCCGGACTACGCCCCATGGCCCGGTCCGACTCCCTCATCCGACTCCTCTCTCGCCAGCGCGCTCCTGCGTTTCCTGCTCTGTTTCCTCCTTCTGGTTATGGTCCTGATGCTCCTGGGGGCTCGTTTCGAGGGCCTTGTGGGCCCGTGGGGCCGTCCTGGGCCCTCTCTGGAGTTTTCTGGAGGGCCTCCTGGGCCGTCCTGGGCCCCCATGGGGCGTTCTGGACGGCCTCCTGTGCTGCCATGGTGCGATGTGTAGGCCGTCTGGGGCCCTCGTGGACGTTGCGAAGACGCGATTGGCTCTACTGATCTCATATTTTTGCGGAAGCCATGGCCTGGGGGGCTGCATGTTGGCCATCTTGGCGCGTCTTGAGGCAGCTCTGGGCCGCACTGGCCGCCGCGAGGGTTTGTTCGGGCGCATGTCTGGGGCCTTTGAGGTTTTCAAACCCCTTGCATCCTTATGATACGGATTGACTCTGCGCGTGTTGTCTGGGGACCGTCTTGGTGGCCTTGTGGGTCCTTTGGGGCCTTTTTGTGGCAATCCCATGGCTGTCTGGGCCGTCCGTGAGGCTCCTGCGGCCGAGTTGGGGGGCCGCCCGAAGGCCTCATTGGTTTTGTCTTGGGTGTCTCTTGCTGCCAATCTGGAGACCCTCCAGGCCCTCTCCTGGACCGCGGGGGGCACCCAGTGGGCCGTTCTGGCCCGCGCCGGGGGCCATCTCAGGGCTTCTCGGGGCCGTCTGGGGACGTGAGGCCGTCGTGGACCGATTTCAAAGTCACCTGGGGCCGTCGTAGACGCCCGAAGGGGCAGAACAGGCGAGCGCGTCAAAGTCGTGCCAAAACCATCTGAGTATGCTTTTCTGTTTGGAGACCCTGGGGGTCCTAGGCCGTCTTGTTGGCCTTCTAGGCCGTCTTGTTGGCCGTCTGGGCCGTTCTGTTGGCCTTCTGGGCCGCCCGCCCTGGCCCGCCCTAGGGCCATTTAGCAATTCTCTCGTGTTGTTGCCTTGGAGCAGTGTTTCGCCGTCTTGGGCGCATCTTAGGTCGATTGGGGGATATGACGCGATTGTACTACAGGTGGTCAGCTGATATGGCCCAGCCGGCTGGGGCGGGTTAGGGGGCAATGACATTATGTTTACATTACATGTTTGTATCGTGTGTGTGTGTGTGGGTGTGTGGGTGTGTGGGTGTGTGTGTGTGTGGGTGTGTGGTGTGTGGTGTGTGGTGTGTGGTGTGTGGTGTGTGGTGTGTGGTGTGTGGTGTGTGGTGTGTGGTGTGTGGTGTGTGGTGTGTGGTGTGTGGTGTGTGTGTGTGTGTGTGTGTGTGTGTGTGTGTGTGTGTGTGTGTGTGTGTGTGTGTGGTGTGTGGTGTGTGGTGTGTGGTGTGTGGTGTGTGGTGTGTGGTGTGTGGTGTGTGGTGTGTGGTGTGTGGTGTGTGGTGTGTGGTGTGTGGTGTGTGGTGTGTGGTGCGTGGTGTGTGTGCTGTGTGTGGTGTGTGTGTGTGGTGGTGTGTTGGGTGTGGTGTGTGTGTGGTGTTGGTGTGGTGGTGTGTGTGTGTGTGTGTGGTGTGTGGTGTGTGTTTTGTGTGTGGTGGTGTGGTGTGTTGTGTGGGGTGTGTGGGTGTGTGGGTGTGTGGTGGTGTGGGTGTTGGGTGTGTGTGGAGTGGTGTGTGTGTGTGGTGTTGGGTGTGTGGTTTGTGTGGTGGGTGTGTGGGTGTGGGGGTGTGTGTGTGTGTGGTGTGTGGGGTGTGTGGGTGGTGTGCGTGTGTGTGGTGTGTGGGTGTGTGTGTGGTGTTTGGTGTGTGGTGTGTGGTGTGTGGTGTGTGGTGTGTGGTGTGTGTTGTGGGTGTGTGGTGTGTGGTGTTGGGTGTGTGGGTGTGTGGGTGTGTGTGGGTGTGTGGGTGTGGTGGGTGTGTGGGTGTGTGTGTGTGTGGGTGTGTGGGTGTGTGGGTGTGTGGGTGTGTGGGTGTGTGGGTGTGTGGGTGTGTGGGTGTGTGGGTGTGTGGGTGTGTGGGTGTGTGGGTGTGTGGGTGTGTGGGTGTGTGGGTGTGTGGGTGTGTGGGTGTGTGGGTGTGTGGGTGTGTGTGGGTGTGTGGGTGTGTGGGTGTGTGGGTGTGTGGGTGTGTGGGTGTGTGGGTGTGTGGGTGTGTGGGTGTGTGGGTGTGTGTGTGTGTGTGTGTGTGTGTGTGTGTGTGTGTGTGTTCTGCATCGCACGTTAAGATTGGGCGCTGGGTGGTTTGCACTGCTTGTCTGCAGCGTTGTTTTGCCGTGTCGTTCTGCCGGCCCTGGGGCGCTGTCATCGCCGTGGGGGGGCGGATGCCCCCCCGTTTCAGCGTCAGGACGAGCGTGCGAATTTGTATACAGTTCCTCGGGCCACTTGGTGGTTTCATGGGGCCGTTTGGGAGCTGCTTGGAAGCCTCTTGGAGGCTTCTTGGAGGCCCCTGGGGCCTCTTGGGGCCCGTTTGGGTGCCTTTTCGGGGCCTCTGACAGCCTTGTGGGGGGCCTCATGGTCCGTCGTTTGGCCCTCTTGAGACCCTCTCGGGTCGCCTAGCGGCCCTCTGACCGTCTTGGGATTATCTTGGGCCCCGCTCGGCCGTCTGGGAGTATGGGAGGGCTGCCTCAGGAGCCCCTCGTAGCCTTATTGTGTTTTCTCGTGGTCCGCTCGGGCTGTCTTGGGGCCCGCTTGCGGCTGCCCTTAGTTGTTTGAGGGAGCTTCTTTGGGCCGTCATTTGGCTCTTCTGGCCTCTCTTTCGCTTCTCTGAGGCACTCTTGGAACCATCCTGAACCAAAAGGCCGCGGGCAGTGAAGCACATTTCCGGGCCAGCTTTGAGGCCTTCTCTGTTTGTCCCTTGCCATCGTCTGGAGGACCATGTGGCTCTTCCTGGGGTCGTGTTTTGGGGGCCTTTGCGGGTACCCTTTGAGGCAATGTTGGGCCATCTTGGCGCCATCGGTGGGCTCCCCGGCTTCCCGGACCTTCCTGGAGGGTCTGGAGACTTCTGGAGGAGGAGGAGGAGGAGGAGGAGGAGGAGGAGGAGGGGGAGGAGGAGGAGGAGGAGGAGGGAGGAGGAGGAGTCCGAGGGACGCGCGGGGGCCGCCAGGAACGCTCGGGATCGGGGGGGCGACGTGTGCAGTGCGCAGCGCTGGGAGAGAAGGGGGAGGGGTGTGGCTTTAGAATGCTCACGGAAGCCCTACCAGACAGCGCTTGGCATTCGACCACCTCCTCCTCCTCCTCCTCCTCCTCCTCCTCCTCCTCCTCCTCCTCCTCCTCCTCCTCCTCCTCCTCCTCCCCCCCTGGGCGCACGGTGGCGGACAGAGGATGGCAGAGGTGGTCGGAGAAGAAGGAAGAGCAGCAGCGGCGGGAAGATGGATGAGGGGAGGAAGGAAGGAGGAGCTCGGGAAGGGGATGGGTCAAGCAGAAAGGAAGGGAGCAGAAGGACGAAGCAGACGCGGGACGGAGATACTGGAAGACCCAGTGCTTGGAAGGTCACCGTGACGAACTGGGAGGGGGACAATCAGATCATCGAGGCCTTGCTGTGATTCCCTTTCTCGGATATCCATCCGGCCTGCTCACAGGCTGCATGCTCATGCGAGGGGAGAGGCCCCGACCCGGGAAGTTATGCAATAGCGTGGCGGGCGCTCTTGTCTTGGCTTGAATTTCCGCTCTCACGGATCGACCTGGCTCGAGAAGTGCTGGGCATCGCGTAAAGGGGGGGCGAGACATAGGGGGGGGGGCCAGCGAGGGCTGCAGCCACGGGCCCCTCTTGGGGCCCCGAACGTAGGGCTAAAAGGGGCCCTCCAGGACGCCGAAGGGGGCCTTCCGGGCCCGAAGAGTGCACCTCTCTCCCCCCTCCGATTGATCGCCCCCCCGCCCCCCCCATCCAGCGACGCCCAGAAGTGCGGCGCACAGACGGTGAGGGCGAACTCCGGGCGTGGCCTGCCTCGCGACGGCGCACGGCCTGCCTCCCCACGGCCCCCGCAGGTGCTCCCGGGGGAGGGAGGGCCAGAGAGGACCCGGAACTAACCAGCCTCGAACGTATCGGGAGCCTCGAGACGGGGGTCAACGCAAACGGGGGTCAGCCAGGGCACCAGATGCTGCAGGATCCTGCGAAGACCCCCTCTGGCTGACCCGGGTTAGGGAGCCGCTCGTGGCCGCGAGGCGTTTTTTTCCTGCATTGCAGTTTTTGGTTTCCTGCTGACCCGGGTCTGGATTGACCCCGGTCAGAAGATCCCCGAACGTATCCCTGTCCCTAAGATGGTTTCCTGCATTGCAGTTTTTGGTTTCCTGCTGACCCGGGTCTGGATTGACCCGGGTCAGAAGATCCCCGAACGTATCCCTGTCCCTAAGATGGGCGAGCAAAAAGCGAGGAGAATCGTTGGGATAGGCCCTCGAAAACTGCGGGAATCCTTTTAAGGTCGGCATCGAGGCGAGGTGGTGTCAAACATAGGGATAGGGACACGTTCCAGGCTGGTAAGGAACGGCCCGGTGCGCACACGTGCGGCCCGGGGGGACGGGGTGGCGACGGGGCCCGGGCCGGACGACAGGCCCTCGGGAGGACAGGGCCCCCCTAACCTGACGTCGGGCCTGTCCCTCTACAGGGGGAATATTTAAAGATAATATGTTTTTTTTTATCTGGGGGCTATTTTTTGAGTAGCGTTTGATTTTTTAACTTCTCGTCACATTTCCCCCTGTAGGGGGACAGGCCCGACATAAGCGGAACCCTGAGGACACGATGAGAGCGTATCTCATTGAGGCCTCCGTCCTTGTACTAGGGGTAGCGATGATGGGTGGGCGTGGTACTTCTGCAGGGAAGGCCCCGGCCCTCTAGGCCCTCGCGGGGCGCGGAGGTCCAGGCCTCCAAAATGGGGTCGAAGCAGATGGGGTCGGAGGATCGCGCCGCATCGCCGGTGCATCGCCGCTGCATCGGCCATGCGGCTCGATGTCGAGCCCGATTTTCTCCACGCCGGCGGCGCCGATGCATCGCCGACGGCGCCGATGCATCGGCAGAAAGCGGCGCGATCCCCCGACCCCTATCTAGTCGGACCCATCCAGGAGGCCTCTCGGGAGTCCGAGGGGGTGCCCAGTCGGTGTCCCGCTGCCGTCCTGCGAGGGCGGCAGCAGCAACGGGGGAGGCACTACATGTCGCCCCCAGGGGCGCGAAGATACTCGTGCTTCGCGCATCGCGGCTTGGCTTGGAGACGCGCCCGTCTCCGCGGCAGCGGCGGCGCGGGGGCGCGAAGGTAACCGCGCGTCGCGAGTCGCAGGCCGTGACGCGCGAAGTTAAGTGATCCTACGATCACGGGGGGCCCCGCCGCGTATGGTTTTCTGCGGCGGCCCTCCCGCCTCCGAACGCGCACTGGGCCGCGCCCCCTCCTGCAGGAGCCCCCCGCAACCGCCCAGGACCCAAAGGCGGGAAGGAGGGCGGAGGGGGAGAGGGAGGAGGAGGGGGCGTGATGGTGGAGGAGGGAGGCAGGGAAGATGAGGAGGAAGGAGGGAGGGAGGAGGTCGGAGGAGTAGGGAGGAGGAGGAGGAGGAGGAGGAGGAGGAGGAGGAGGAGGAGGAGGAGGAGGAGGAGGAGGCAGCAGCAGCAGCAGCAGCAGCAGCAGGACAAGGAGGAGAGCAGGAGCTTTTTTGTTGGGGTGGTCCACGTCCCAGCCGCCTCCAAAGGACAGAGTGCCGAAACGCCTGCGGCAACGGAGAGGGGAGGTCATGAGAAGAGGAGGAGGAGGAGGAGGAGGAGGAGGAGGAGGAAGAGGAGGAGGAGGAGGAGGAGGAGGAGGAGGAGGAGGAGGAGGAGGAGGAGGAGGAGGAGGAGGAGGAGGAGGGAGGAGGAAGAGGCAGGAGGAGGTGGGAGGAGGAGGATGAGGTGGAGGAGGGAGGAGGAGGAGGAGGAGGCGGAGGCGGAGGCGGAGGCGGAGGCGGAGGCGGAGGCGGAGGCGGAGACGGAGGAGGCGGAGGAGGAGGAGGCGGAGGAGGAGGAGGAGGAGGAGGAGGGCTGATGGATGACATGGGAGGGACGTGGTCCCTCCGACCTTGTCCTCTCCAGAATAAGGAGTTGATTACCCTCCTCCGCCGCCTACGCCATGGTACTGAGTTCCTGCGTTCCTGAGGCGCCAGTCCAGCCAGCCTCATCGTCCTGCTCCTCGTCCTCCGCCCCTGTTCCTTAATCCCTTGTCCTTATGAGGCACTCCTCCCTGTCGCACCCCCAGACGTGTCGGTTGGGCAGGCCAGGCGTATCGTCCGAGACAGCTTCACCATCAATGGTTCTGAGCTTTGAGATTCTACCAGCTTCAATGATGGAGGGCGGGCCATTTTCAGAATGTGGCTCGCGCCTTAACGCCGCGCACATTCTTCGTAAAAGTTCGCAGCAGCTTCAAGGATGGAGGGCGGGCTCTTTTCAAACTGTACCCTTCGCGTTAGAGCCGCGCACCTTGGCGTTAAACGTTTGCAGTAGTTTCCCAGGTAGGGGGGCGGCCCAATGTCAAATGTGACTCTCCGCTCAGCGCCGCGCACATTCGTGCTAAAAGAATACAAGAGCTTGAAAGATAGAGGGCGGACCGTTCTTTCAACGTGGCTCTCTCCGTAGCGCCGCGCACATTCATTCCAAAAGCTTGCACGAGCCGCAAGGATGTGATTAGTGAGGCTCCTTATCAACATGCGTCTCTCTCCTGAGATCCGCGCACAATGGCCCTGATCGTCTGCAGCAGTTTTGAGGATTCGTCCCAGGACTGGTGCCCTGGAACGGTTCAGGATTGCCAGGACGCAGCAGACACGTTGATGCGCAGTGTTTAAATCCCAGGTGCGGTGTTCTGGCAGGACATGGGGCTGTTTGGGCGCAGCAGTCACTTTGATTCGGTGCGTTGAAGTCACATGAGTCGTGTGTTCACACGGTTTGGCACGATTCGATACTATCAGACGCTTGTCTTCCAATCGGGCCGTTCTCGCCATGAAAATGGATTCTTGTGGGGGCCAGGATGGGGGGAACTTGGAGGGAGGGTTTATTGAAACGCCGCAGGTTCGTGTTAGGTTTACAATGGTCCTCCTCATCATCTTCCTCCTCCTTCCCATTAGGGCATGATGGGGAGGAGGGAGGGAAGATGGAGGGACGTGACGAAAATTGACAGAGCGGCGGCGGATGAAGACGGGGAGGAGAGGAGAGGAGGAGGAGGAGGAGGAGGAGGAGGAGGAGGAGGAGAAGAAAAAAAGAGGGCTCCAGAGGTGCGTGACAGGGGCACTCGGTGCCATGGGCCCCAGGATGCTGCAAGATCGTCGTCCTCCTCCTCTTCCTCCTCCTTCTCCTCCTCCTCCTCCTCCTCCTCCTCCTCCTTCTCCTCCTCCTCCTCCTCCCCCTCCAGCTTCTCGTGTTCACCTCCTCCTCGTCATCAGTCCTCCTCTCCTGCGTAGCTGCGCCGTGCTTCTCATCCTATTCCTGTCCGTCTCACGTCCTGCCCTCCATTCCCGTCATGTGTCATTGCTAAGGTTAAGTGCCGCACAACGTATGACAACAGGTCTCTGAAAAGGTTACCTGCGCCTGCTCGGGGGGGAATGAACAGCGCAACGTCTGTCTCTCTTCCTGGTTGGAGGACACCGAGGTCCTGCCACAGCGCTCGGGCTCCCACTTGCCCCATTTTGGGGAAACCGGGAAATCTTAGTTTCGGAGTGTGCGTTTGGTCCGTTGTATCCCGAGGGCGTATCAGTGGCCGTGGTGCCGCTCGGGCGGGGCGTCCAAGCGAGATGCTTCAGCACACCTTATACCAACCTCGGAACGGAGGATCATCAGAGTTGCGTAACACCGTCATGGCGCCTCTCAAGAAAGGCCCTCATCACATACAGGAGTAGTACTCCTCTTCCGCCTCAACCTCCTCCTCCTCCTCCCTCCTCCCTCCTCCTCCTCCTCCTCCTCCTCCTCCTCATCATCATCAGCAGCAGCAGCATCAGCATCATCATCATCATCATCATCATCATCAGCAGCAGCATCACCATCACCATCACCATCACCATCACCATCACCATCACCATCATCATCATCATCGTCATCATCATCATCATCATCATCATCATCATCATCATCATCATCATTATCATTATCATCATCATCATCATCATCATCATCATCTTCATCATCATCAGCAGCAGCATCATCACCATCATCATCATCATCATCATCATCATCCTTGTCGTCCTCCTCCTCATCTACATGCTCTGTCCTCCTCCTCCTCCTGCATCGATGCCTCCTGCATCCGTCCTGTCTCCCACCTGCCTCCACCCTGCCTTCCTGCTCCGCCCTCCTCCTCTTCCTCCTCCTCCTCCTCCTCCTCCGCCTCCTCCTCCTCCTCCTCCTCCTCCTCCTCCTCCTCCTCCTCTCTCCGTAGCCATTTTGGCTCAAGTTCCCAACGTCGCTCCCGCGCTGGGAGCTTGTGTGCAGCCGAGGGAGCGGCTCGAGGCTCCTTGCTTTCCGCCCCACAGGGGGGCACCTGTGAGCTCCTGGAGGAGCAAGCCCACGTCCTGCAGTGCATGCAATGGCGCAGTGGGGCAAGGGCAACCATGGTTGGCGCAATTCTCGTTCCCGCAGTCGTGGCAATGATTGGCGGGGTCAGCATCAGTCCTACAGCGTGTGCAGCAAGTGTGGCCATTGGGAATGGGATTGGAGAGGTCACGCTTGGTGCAGTGTATGTAAGTCCGCATATAAAGGGTATGAACAACCGCACGGGCTTCCAGGAGGTCTTTCTGAGCATGTTGGTGGAGGACAAAGTGTTGATTCGTCCTCGCTGGCAGATCAAGCCCGTGCTGCACTCGTTCAATTTCCTGAGCTACAATCTCTTCTGGCATCCGCACTTCCCCCTGAGCCGCTTCCTGCAGTTCCTACCAATGTGGAGTTGGAATCACTGGTGGCGGCCAAACGTACGGAGCTTGCCAAAGAAGTTGAACAGGCAGCAAAAGAAGAAAGGCTGGCATGGCAAGACCGCAGTGCTCGACAGGACGCCTTGGCGAAAGCTAGGGAGAAAGTTGCCCAAGCTGAATCCGCTTTCCAAGCAGCCTCCGCTGGGTTGGAAGAAGCACGCAACAAGCTCAACAATGCCAAGGAGAAGCAGAACAACTTTGATGAGGAAGAGTTCAAGTCACGTACCAAAGCTGCTGCTGAATCCGCCCGTGCTGCTGGAGTCCATGCACCAGGAGAAGAACCTCAAGATGTTCCCATGGAACCCGCAGGCGTACCTGTGGGCGGAGGACATCAGGCTCCTGCAGCAGGGGGCAACATGGGCAGTTCTGGCAATCAATCCACATATGATCCTGAGATCGTCCAACGCCTTCACGAACTCTCCGATGATGAACTTCGGAAAGTGGCAGATTCGACAAAGGTCCCCTTCTCCGAGTGGCAGTTGTTACGGTCCGCACAGAAGGCAGCCAAGAACCTTCTTCGTGGTGGTGAGGAGCAAGCTGTTCCTGGCCTGGACGAAGGAGACCAGGAGTTGGATGAGACCGAGAAGGAAATTCGTGAGCTTCGCAAGAGGCCAGCTGAGGAGGTTTCCCCTGAAGATTTGGAGCGGCTGGAGGCCCTCCTCACCAAAAAGTTCGAGACCAAGGCAGACAAGCGCCTTCGAGTTTCGGACTATGCTAATAATCTCTTTGTCAGCAGCTTCGCCAAGCTCGCCGCCCCCCAGGCAGTACCACCCCAGCAGCTACTTTAGTAAGGCTGCTGGAAGCCTTGATGTGAAGTTCTGCAACATTTCGAGTTGGTCTGCGTTGGCCAAGGGAGAGGTCTCGAAAGCTATCGGTCAGACTGACATCTTCTTGTTCGCAGAACATCACGTTAAGCACGAACGTTTGGCTACCGTTAAGAAAGACTGTTCTCAGATGGGTTGGCGCCCACACTTCCAAGCAGCACTTCCTAGTCCAGGAGGAGGTACCCATGGGGGAGTTGGAGGAGTCGTTCAAAAAGGATTCTATTGTAAGAAATATCTTCGGTCGGCTCTTGGAGGTGCCCAGGAATTTGGATCGGGAGAATGTTGGTTCTTCCTTGAGTTGAAGACTCATGGAGTGTCTATGGCTATTGGGGTTATCTATCTCATTTCTGATTTGGGTCTCGTCGGTGACAATTTGAAGCGTTTGCAGCAAGTGACTGATTTCTTGCGCATGATTAACACCCCGTTCCTCCTGCTTGGTGATTTCAATATGCCTGCCGTTGATCTGCATGAGTGCGGATTTTGTGAGCTTGTTAATGGCGTGGTGGTTGAACCCATGAATGTCGACTTCACATGTGATAAAGGCTTTGGTTCGATGATTGATTATGGAGTGATATCTCGTTCCCTTCGGCCGTATGTTTCCATGAATGCTGATCTTACCTCGGGTTTCAAGACCCATGCATGTTTACATGTCCACCTCCCACTTAATATCCTATCGATTCCTGTATGTAAGCGGGACAAACCACCACGCTTCGTTCCTGCCGTTGGGCCTGACCTGCCATGGCAAGTGCACTTGCATCGAGTTCCCCGCCAGCAAGTCTCTGTTCCTGCCGAAGTTCGTTCGGCATTCCTTCCCTTTCATGGAGCTGGGCCTCCAGGACCGCTGTCTGAGGGGTATCAAAAATGGTCAGTTGCTGCCGAAAACCTGATGTTGTCTCGGTCCTGTCAAGAGTCCCCTGGGGGACAAAGAGGTCATGGAGTCCAGTTTCGATTGGGAAAACTTGGCAGGAGGGGTCCCCTTCGGCAAGGCTTTGCGTGCCCGACTCTTGCCTTTTGGTCTTTTGTTTCCTCCAGGCTGTTTGATTTGAAAGTTGCCCTGAAGCGAGGAGGAACTCGGCGCCTCTCCGCCCTCAGGAATGTCCTAATTCAACGAGCTGACGAGGTCGGCCAGCACATCACCGCCCTGGTGAACGCCAGGCAGGCCCAGGTTTGGGCTGAACGTCTGAAGGACCCCCCCCTTGACCCTATCGCCGTTGATGTTATGCAGGAAGGGTTGGAACCCATCCTTCGTCGTGCGTGGACGCAGGCTCGAGAAGCTGGTCAGGGTTGCATTAAGAAGTGGTTGTCTGAGGGCCTCGAAGGGGGAGCCAGACCCATCCATCGGTGGTTGAAGCACGGTTCTAAGCAGGAGGTTGAATTCCTCATTGATCAAGGTAAAGTGGCCCAATCCCCCACCGAGATGCTTGAAGTGCGAGAGCTGTTTTGGGAGAAGTGGTGGACCCCATCAAGTAGTCAAATCGAATCCCTCGTGTATAGCATGGGTCAGCTCCGACACGAGGCGGCCGTTGAGGCCACTGGTTTAATCCCCATCCAACCGCATGATGTAATGCGAGTTTGCAAGTATTTCCCTGCAGGAACTAGCCTTGGAGTCGACAGTTGGTCGCCTAAGGACATTTCGCAGCTGCCGCCAGAAGCGTTGCAGGATCTGAGTGACCTTTTCAATGCGTTCGAATACACCCAGAGTTTCCCTGTTCAGGCCTACTTGTGTCTTGTGGCCCTTATCCCTAAGACCGTGAGCACGGAACGGCCTATCACCAAATGCCCCACCTTGTATAGGATGTATACCAAACTCAGGGGTGACCGTATTTTGGACTGGACCGATTCTCATGTGGCGTTTTGGGATACTGCTGTTAAAAACTCCTCGGCCCTGAGAGCGGCCATGGTCCGCGAGCTGGTCCACGAAATTGCCCGTGAGGAAGGATGTCAGTCCCTTTCGGCCCACTGGGATATGGAAAAATTTTTTGATTCTATCGACCCATCTAAGTTGGTCAGGCTTGCCAGAGAGGTCGATTATTCCGCCCTCATGCTGTACATGGGGCTGCTGATCCACACGGCCCCCAGGGTGCTCGAGGTGGAGTCTGTAGTGTCTCGCGTCCTTGGAGCAGGACAGTCTATCCTGGCAGGGTGTTCCCAGTCTATGCCGTGGATTAAATGTTACCTGTATGATATTTTGGAAACAGCCCACCAGAGGATCCCGAGAGTCCCCATCTTTGCGTACGTTGATGACTTAACCCAATCCCTTCAAGGGCGTGCCGAGGCTGTTGCTCATACTATTGTCCCAGCTATTGTTGAGTTGCACCAAGCTCTTGTTGATAGAGGCTGTGTTATTTCGTCTAAGTCATGTATCGTGGGCTCTAGCGTTGGTTTGACTAGGATCGTGCACCAGAAATGTATTAATCTTGGGCTCCCTCTGACGGTGAGAGATACTACTAAAGATTTAGGCGTTGCTACTACGGCAGGAAGGAGGAGGACCATGTGGAAGATGAAACAACGGCAGGCTGAGGGTACCCGACGCTCCAAAAAGTTGTCCTTCCTGGCTGGCATTAATAAAAAGGCGAAGCGCTTGTTTAAGCCAGCTGTGCAGGCTGTTTCAACTTGGAGTCACCAAGTGCTTGGCCTCCCGCCTTCCCTTGTACAGCGGCTTCGAGGTCAAGCTGCTAAAGCATCAGGCTTGTGGGCTTCAGGTGCATGCTCCACTACGATTTTATCGATCAATAATCCGATGCGAGATGACCCTGGGTTTAGACTTCGTTATGAACACCTTCTCGAGTGGGGGAGAACCTGGACCGCCCTGATGCCAAAGCAGAAGATGAGTATTAACAATGTCTGGAACAACCTCGTGAACAGGTTCAATGGAATCGACCCGACCTCCCGATGGCGACGAGTTAGGGGACCTATTGCTGCGGTTATTGTTTGTATCCTGGACCTCCATGGGCGCCCTGAATCCCCCATATCCTGGAAGTTCCCTGGGCCATATCATGTGAAAGCAGATTCGGGAGATTTCAGATTTTTCTTGTGGCACGCAGTCTTTCTTGCAGTTTCGCGCGAAGTTTGGCAACGAGCTGCTGGTCACTTCTGTGGAGAAGGACTCCGTGGAGGTGTTGATTTTACAGTCTTTAAGCAGCTCCACGCCTCTTTGAAAAAGAACGGTGATGGAGAAGGAGCTGCATTGCTCACCAACTTGATCATAGGTGGGCAGTGGCCTGAAATGAGATTAAAAGACTCGGGGTATGAAAGCAACGGAGTGTGTCCCAGGTGTGGTTTGGCCCCTGAGACCCCCTTCCACCGGTTTTGGGAGTGTGATGACAATAAAAATATCGAGGATTCTGCGATCCGACTCACTGATAGGTTTGCCGATGATGCCCGCCAGGGGGCCAGTGACGCTTCCTGTTTTTGGACCCGAGGGTTGGTCCCCATGGGCTGGACGCTGGATGACCTTCCTGATAGGCAACTTCGTGTCTGGGCCTGGGGATCGTTTTTGGAGTCCATCAGTTCTGGAGTTAAAATCGTCGGAGGAGTGTTGGGACCGACGGGTCCGGAGGAGAACATGGCAAGGATTGGAGGTTGAGGAGATGCGGTTGGTCAGTTGTTCACCTGGACCCCGATTCGCTTGAAGTTCGAGGTATCCTTTGTGGTACCCTACCTACTGTTGGTATGTGTGTGCAGAGCTCTCCTCGAGCAGAACTGTTTGCACTTCATCAGCTCTTGGTGTACACCGAGGGCCCAATTCATGTTTACATTGATTACCAGCCTATTGTCTTGGCCTTCAGAAGAAAGGGAGCACGTGTGGATGACTCTTCCATGCTGGACTTATGGCAAAAAGTTTGGACCACTCTTGAAATGCGACCAGGTGATGCACGTGCGACATGGGTTAAAAGTCATCCTACCAGGAGCCAGATCGAGCAGTACCAGATCTCTCCTCACGGCCTTGTTGCTAATTCGGTTGCAGATGTATTCGCTGGGGTGGCTGCCGAATGGGGGGCCTTAGATCCTGAATTAGTCAGAACAGTGCGTAGTGTTGATTCATGTTGTGGCCTCGTGTTGCAGCGGCTCCTAGCTATCAGTCGTCACGTGTCGTTGACTTGTGGTCGTACCCGCCAGGATAGACTAGGCCGTGAGCAACACAAAGAGAAGGCTAGAATTAATAGTGCCAGCCAACGTAAAGCCCGCCTCGTCCAGCAAGGGCATGTTGTCCTGAAGACGAGTACTGTTTTTAAATGTAAGTTATGTGCGAGACGTTTCCCTGCTTTGAAGGGTCGCTTGGATCAATTTTGGCCAGAGGCCTGTCACGGCCCTGTGGTGTTGGGTCCCGCTTCGAGGGATGGGCCCTCTGCTGGGATCGGTCCGTGGAGGCCTGTCGGGTCAGATGGTGGTCACCATCCGAGCGTTCCCCTGTGCCACTCCTCACACCAGTTGCATGTGTTTCGAGGAGTTTTATTTTGTGCTGCATGTGGAAATTTTTGTGTAGGGACCCCAGTGAATCTTGCTGTGATCTGCCCCCTGCGCGACCAGGCGCACCCCAGGCCCTGTAGCACCACAGGGAAGCAGAATCTCAGCAGGCTGCGGAGGGGTCTCCCGCCTAAATATGGCATGAGTTTCCCTGAGGCGTGAATGGGATGTAGGGGCTGAGCTTGCACTCAGGAGCCCGCCACCAGGAATCCCAGGAATCCTCCTCCTCCTCTCTCCTCCTCCTCTCTCCCTGCCTCCCTCCCTCGCGCCCCCCTCCCTGCCTCCCGTCTCCCTCCTCCCTCAGCTGCGCCCTCTTCCCGGCCTCGTCTCCTGTCGTCCTCCCCCATTCCTCCCTCGCTGACCTGCTTTCCCCCGTGCTTCTTACGCACTCTTCCCCCGCCTGCCTCGTGCTCCTACCCGATCGATCCTTACGCAGTCTACACGTTCTCTTCGACACGCTGGAGCTCCGGCTTTCTCCCCCGATGTACACATCCCCAGCGTCACGCTGCGCTTCTTGCCGTGACATGTCCCCCCTCCCGCCACCCCCCTACGCTCTTCTTCACGACGCTGTATTGATTCCCTTCTTGCCCGCCCCCAGCCAACAGTTCTGTTTCGCCGTCCTGGTTTACAATCCTCCCCAACACGCTTCACGAGCGTCAGGCTGATTTCGCGCGGAGGGTCCCCCCCCGACCCGACAGGTGCCAGCGGAGGAGGGGTTGCCCATCAGGCAGTTGACAATGGGGCGGGAGCTGTTCTTGGAGAGCGAGGACCAGCACTGCCCTGGGACGGGGGGGTGGGCAGGGACGGAGCCGGCTACAGCAGGCGACTCAATTGAGAAATTGGCCTGTCAGCGCGGGCCCCACGGAAGTTCCTTGCCGCCCGATGGCCCTAGGGACCAACAGAAGCTGTGGGGCACTGGAGATCCCTCAACGATAGACAGCACATGCGGCCCCCCCGCCCCAAGCCGCGCATCACAGGTCACGTTCGCCCAGGGTATCGCCTCCTGCTCCTCCTCTCCGTTCTCCTCCGCCTACTCCTCCTCCTCCTCCTCCTCCTCCTCCTCCTCCTCCTCCTCCTCCTCCTCCTCCTCCTCCTCGCGCTCTTGCTGGAAGCCCTCGTTGCCCTGCTCCCCCTCCCCCCTCCTGATTCGTGCACTCCCGTCGGCCCCGCGCCCGAAGGATTTCATGGAGGTCCCCTCCGAGGGGTTCAAGCGCCTCTCCCCTGGCGGCATGGTGAAGCTGCGGTTCGGCCACGTGCTCACGTGCGACGAGGCCCCCCGTGCAGTCACAGAGGGGTGGGGTGGGCTCTTCGGGATCACGCTTCCCTTCCACTTCCAGGCGTGGGAGGAGAGGGGGAAGTTCCCCCTCTCCTCCCCATTCTTGTCCCTCTTCCTGTCCTGTTCCAGAGGGATCGAGGGTGGGCTCCGCACCTCGAATGTCCAAATCCACGTCTGTTCCCTTGACATGCTGCTCTCTGCTCACCCGACTGGCCGCGCCCGTCAGCCCCTCACGTTGAGCAAGATGGAGGTGAGATGGGAAAGAGCAGGATCGACATTCGTCCCTCCCCTTCGGGGTGCGCCCTCCTAGGAGGTGTAATGGCATTGGTATGCAGTCAAAGCGCTGACATAAGGACCACTTCAGGACTCGTTCTCGCGAAGACCTCCCAGGCTCGCCGAGCGCGCTCCACTGCTAGCAAAATGCCTACTCGCAAACGTCCGAAGAAACACCTGCCTGCTTTGATGTAATGGATCGCAGATCCCTGGCAGGGGATCCAGGCCATTTGCGAGTCGTTATCTTCGGGGGCGGAGAGGAGGGGGTGATGACTAGGGGGGGTGGATATCATGGCGTGTGCCATGATCTTGTGCACGCCACGCGGAGGGCGACGGTGCAAATCATGGCGTGGGCCACGATTTGCACCCCCCCCTCTTGGACGCCCCCCTCCTGGCCGCCCCCGATGTTTTGCGAGTAGTGGAACTCGCGCGTCGACAGGCGTTGCTTCCTGAGCTCCCCTCTCCTCACGGCGGCGAGCCCGTGGTGCGGGGGAGTGTGAGAGAGGGCAGGCCTCCTCGGAGAAGGCGGCGGGGCATCTCCTCGCGGGCGAAGAGCGGCATACAGATCAGCCTTTCCGTCACCAGGGGCGATTGCCCCAGGGCGGCCGGAAGGTGCTATATTTATATCTGTATACTCATATCCTCTTGATCTACGATATACTATATCTATACACGATATACTATTTATAAATACGTGTGTGTATATATTTACACACACCCTGACGTGCCAGCGTAGGGGCATCAACTTTCTAGCCGCCCTGGGACAGGCGCCCCCAGCGGCGACAGTGTGCATGTTGTGCTGTGCTTCGCCCGCGGAGTCTCAGAAGCCCTCGCGCGCCTGCTGAGAAACCGCCTGGCGGCTTCGGAGAAGGCCTCGGAGACTTCACGCGAGGCGCGGGGGGTTCTGCGCAGCCCTGCTGCCCTCCGAGAAGGCCTGCACCCCCTGCAGACGGGCCTGGGAAAAAAAAAGTTAACACTCCTGCCACATTCATCTGTGAACGCCTCCCCCTCCCCCCAATGTTCAAAGTGGGCGGTGGGTCTGATGGGTTACACCTCGACCGCAGTCTCCCCCGCGCGTGCCAATTTTGAGTTTAGGGGGGCAGGGGGGGTGTTCACTAATTGTTTCCCTCTGCCCGATTACCCCACAGTTGTGTGTTGCCGAATCTACGCGCAGTGCACAGAGTGATCGCAGATCGACGAGCACGAGGTATGCGCATATCGCTCGTAGCCCCGACGAGAAAAAACAGGTTTGGGGCAACTCAGTTAACCGCAGTCGATCCCCTTCTCGAACATCCCCCCCGGCTGGCCGCCGATCCTCCTCCGCCTCTCTCCCGCCCTTGGCATCGCTCGGACGTGTGCATTTTTTCTCGGCGAGAACCATCGAGGACCATCCTGGACCATCGAGCAACAAAAAAAACACGCACGAAACCGAAACAGGCACGGGAAACGGACGCCCGAGCGACGGCAAGCTTCTGCCCCAGGCCCGATGCTAACGAGGAGGCCTCGGGGAGACGAGCCGCACGCCATCGAGGACCATCCTGGACCATCGAGCAACAAGAATCAGGAGGGAAAGAAACACACAGACACAATTAATCGCCGAGTCCCAGGAAAATATAGGAAAATATGGGAATTGGGCGGGAAGACAAAAACCCAGAAAATATGGGAAAATATGGGGAAACATTTTATTTGTGTGTATTTATTTGTGTGTCCCAGGGCTCCTTCAAAGAAGCGCGCACGAAACCGAAAAAGGCACGGGAAATGGGCGCCCGAGCGACGGCAAGTGCCGGGAAGGCGCGGCCCCGGCGGCCTCTCCGCGGCGAGGGCGGGCCGGGCCCATGGCCGGCCCCGCCTCGCCCACCGCCTCGCGGGCTCAAGCAGTGGCGAAGCGTCCTGGCGTGCCTGATAGCCTCACCAGGCAGTGTTCTGAGAGCCTCTTGTGGTTTCCACGAGCTGTTCTTAGACCATGTTTGGCTGGGAGTGTCTTGTTTTCTTCACACATCGGGTGCATGTTCTCAGACATTGTCTTTGTTCTTAGATTTTTTGGGGGCTCTAGGAACATCTCGTGGTACGACTATAGGAACGCTGGGACGGTATCGAGGCTCCCGGGTCCGATGGTAATTAACGAGGAGGCCTCGGGGGAGGCGAGCCGCACGGCGCCCGTGCGGCCGCTCTGGCTCGAGGCCCCCCCGGGCGCGAGGCGGGCCGCCTCGCAGGCTCAAGCAGTGGCGAAGCGTCCTGGCGTGCCTGATAGCCTCACCAAGCAATGTTCTGAGAACCTTTTGTGGTTTCCACGAGCTGTTCTTAGAACACTTTTTTGGCTGGGAGTGTCTTCCCTGACTCCGTATCCGCCCTACTTTGGCTTTTTTTTCCAACTTAGAATTGCGTCGGAAATCCACCTATAAGAGGCCGAACAAGTAGGGCGGAAATTGCTGCACCCAACATAAAATAGGGCGGAAATCCAGAGAAACAGCAACAGAAAAGTAGGGCGGAAATTGGCATCAGCAGGGCTTGAAAAGTAAGGCGGAAATTCCAAGCCCCACATACGAAGTTCACCAAAGTAGGGCGGATCCGGAGTCAGGGTTGTTTTCTTCACACACACCGGGCGCATGTTCTCAGATCATCGTCGTTGTTCTTAGAATTTTTGGGGGCTCCAGGAACTGCCCCGGGTCCGATGGTAACGAGGAGGCCTCGGGGAGACGAGCCGCACGGCGCCCGCGCGGCCGCTCTGGCCCGAGGCCCCCCCCGCGGGCGCGAGCCCGGGGCCCCCCTCTCGGCGCGCCCGCGCGGGCCCCCCCCCCCCGCGGCTCAAGCTCCGAGGGGAGGGGCGGCATGCAGCACGAGGCGCCGGAGGCCCTGGAGGACCCGCGCACCGGGCGGGAGGTGAGGAGCAGCCGGGACGCGGGGAGGCCGCCGCCCTGCAAGGCCCCAGGAGGGCGAAAGCGCACACGCACACACACACACACACACACACACACACACACACACACACACACACACACACACACACACACACACACGCACGCACGCACGCACGCACGCACACATACACACATACACACAAAAATTCGACGTGCTGCACTCGCTCTCGTCGAGCTCACAAGGACTCGGGAGGCTCCGTAGGTCTCTGCGGCGCCCGTGTGGACCCTCCTTGAGTACGAGCGACACACACACAGGGACACACACACACACACAGGGACACAGGGACACAAAACTCGCCGTCGCCTCCCTGGAGAACATATGGGAGGAGGCGGGGAGGGGGGAGGGCGAAAGCCCCCCCCCCCAAGAGTGCATGGGGAAGTGCGGGGGGGCAGCCTGGGAGTCGCGTCTATGTGGAGCTGCGCTCTCCTGGGCCCCCTCTCTCGGAGGCCCCGGGGCCGCGCAGAGGTGCCCGCGACGGGTGCGGGCGCCGTCGGCCCGGGGCCCCCGTCGGCTCGCGGACGAGGCACGGCGGGCAGGTGTTCTCCAGGCGTTCGGCCCCTCGGGGCCCTCACTTTGGACGCCCGCAATGGGCCACGCGTGGTGCCGAAGTTCTTCCTCGTGTTTGTGCTTTTCCTGGTCGGGTGCAACTTCCTGTTCATCCTGCTCCTGGGCTTGCTCATCACGTACTTCTGCCTTGCCTTCAGTGCGCCTCTAGCTGACTGTGCAGGGGCATGAACGTTGCAGTCAAAAAAAAACGCCCAACAGCAGTTCACTCTTGAACAGGACTCGCTGTCCACGCCGCCGCGGCCTGTTGTGTCCACTCGAGGCAGGAGGCCGCCTGCCCAAACAGCGGCCGCTGCCGGTTTGGGGCCAACGTTTGCGGTTGGGCACTGTACCCATTTTTGCCGTGCCCATTTCGGACGTCCAAGCTTACAGTGGGGGCGCGTGCCAAGAAAGCAGCTGGATTTTGCCAGGGCGCCCTGGGTTCCTCGGATTTCGAGGGGCCCCCAGTCAGATCTTGACGATCTTCGAGCGACACGTGTGGATTTTCACGGAACAAATCGCGGATTTCAGGGTTGGGTTTTTGGCGGAGGTTTCTTGTGGCCGAGCCCCCACTGCACCGAGCCTCGGGGCCGTCAGCAAAACGGCTCGGGACGGAAAACCGGTCCCAGGGAACGGGTCGTGACCTCTGGGGGTCGCCGTCGTGAGAAAAGATCATGGCGTCGTCCCGGAGCTTTCTGGAACGCTCTCGGAGCCTTCAAGGCTTTCTGGAACGCTCTCGGAGCCTTCCAGAATGCTCCGGGAGGGCCGCGGCGCCAGAGACACCCTCCAGAGCCGCCGGATCTCAGAAATTCTCGATCCATCTTCTCTTGATTCTTCTGAAAGGAGATCGACTACAGAGTTGACTGCCCCGAAGAAGAATTTCCCAGCGAATCGAGAACAGATACGTAGAGTGCTCCGTAGATCTACAGAGCTTCCTACGCCTCTCTCGTAGCTTCGACGGCAAAAAGAGTCAGAGGTAAATCACTTTTGTAGTCGATGCCCCAGTCGATGTTAGTCCTCGTCCGCGCCGACACTGGCGCTTAAGCTGCTCGCGCAAAATCGCGCGCAAGCACCCTCGTCTCCATGTTGGCGTGCCGCGCGGGCGGCCCGCACTAAGCAGCCGCGTAAGGTCGCTACGCCAACTCGCGCAAGACGAGTTTGACGAACCAACAACACACACCCATCCCATAGGGGGATCGGAGAGGGCTATGGGTGCGTGTTGTCGGATGGGGGTCCCCGCTCGAACGGGAGCGTTCCCCAGGGTCCGACAACCCGCACCCATACTCAGACCCAGTCCTCCTCCCAACGACCTCCCTATGGGTATGGGTGTGTGTCGTTCGTTCGTCAGAGTTCTTGATCTTCGCTCACCCGCCGTGTGCTCCTCGCTCTGGCGTCACCCTGCGCTGTCGCTGCCTTTGAGCGCCGGGCGCCTTCGCCCGGCCGCTTGGGCCCTGCGCCGTGGGGCCCCGGGGGGCGCGCGCGGGTGCGTACAGTCGGGGCGCTGAAGCAGGAACCCTTTTCGTTGGGGAGGGGCTCGGTGTCCCTTGATTGTTTCAGAGTTTGTCTCGGGTTTTCCTGAGGTTTTCCATGGGATATCGAGGTTGAACTGATGGGTTCCATGGGGGGGCGCCCGACGAATTGAAACGCACGGCGACGGCGACGGCGCTGGTGATTAGCGCCGACACAAGGCCGACAGCAGGAGGGCGACAGGCACGACGCAAGCGGGGCCGCTTCAGCGGAGAGGGACAGCAGCGCTTCCGATATATAGCGGGGCGGTTGGTACAACATGACTACAGACAGGAGAAAAAAAAAGAGGCGGTGGAAAGAGGTGCCTCGGCTGGCGGGCGGTGCCGACATGGCTATAAACACGAGGAGGAAGAGAAGGGAGGAACGGAAGAGGCAAGCGGAAAAGGGGCCTCGCTCCTTATGTAGGGTCCCTTACTTCGGTCAACGCCCCGACTGTGCCTGCGGGGCTGCTGCCCGCCCGCCCGAGGGCCCGGCCGGGCCCGCATATGCCCACCGCCACCAAAGGGGGGTGCCTCGGGGTCGGAGCGCCGAGGGTCGGCGGCGCGGAGGTCTCTCAGAGCCCCGAAGCAAGCATCCGGGGTAGCTCGGGTCAGGGCCAACGCGGGTTCCTTTTTCGGGACTCCGAACCCGAGGCACCCCGGGCCCGAGCTGCCCCGGATAACTCGGGCGTCCAGAGCCCCACATCATCAGGGGTAGCTCGGGTCAGGGCTAACTCGGGTTCGTGTGTTCGGGAATCCGAACCCGAGTTACCCTGGACCCGAGTTACCCCGGATAACCCGGGCGCCCAAATGGGGGCGAATAGGTGAGAGGCGAGCAGAGGGGGGACGCTTCAATCTATTTGACGCGCTCGGGTTCTGATCATGCAGAGCGCCCTGGAAGAGATAGGCTCGCGGAGGTGTTTCGAAGGAGTGCCTCATACGTTCTACTCTCGTCCGCCACGAAAAGGAGTCTGCTGCAATCCTCCACAAAAGGAATTCTCTGATAATCTGCCACAAAAAGAAGCCCTACGTAACCCTTTACCAGAGGAGTCCTTTTGATATTCGCCACAAAAGGATGTCATGTGTGGCGGGCGCACTAGGCAAACCATGGCCAAGGGGGGCCCAGCCAAAAAAACAACAAAAAAACGCAACAGAAAAACACACAAAAACTGATACTCTCTACGGTTCCTCAATTTTCTATCAGACTATAGTTCAATCAATTGTGTTAGTCACAGAAGAAATCCCTGTGCTATTCTCCACAAAAGGAATCCGTTTGCAATTCTCCACAACAGGAGCCCGTGGGTAATCCGCCACACAAGGATTCCTTTGGTGACAGATGCACAAGATGACCGAGGGCCCAAGGAGTTGCCAGCCAAAACAAAAATCACACAGCAAAACATCAAGACAAAAACAAATCAAAACAAATCACATATGTTAGTTGTTATGATTCCGCACGTTACAAACACCATTCAAACAAAGCGAGTTGCATTATGGTTGTACTTTGCGGTATAGTAGAGAGTATCAGTTCTTGTTTGGTTCTGTGTTGCTTGGCTCTTGCTATTTTTTGGGTTTGCTTGTTTTGGCTGGCCTCTCCCTGGGCCCTTGGTCATCTTGTGCGTCCGCCACAAGGAATCCTTGTGTTGCGGATTACAGAAGGATTCCTTCCCTTGAGGGGTGACACAAGAAAGTCCTTCTGTGGGTATTCCAAACGGATTCCGTTTGTGGAGGATTGCAGCAGGATTTTTTTTGAGGAGGATTATACATGAATTCCGTCGGTGACGGGCACACTTTATTTCTGACGGATTCCCATTGAAAGTCCAGGAATCGTAGAGACTATCAGTTGTTCTTGTTGTTGTGTTTGCGTTGTTTTTGACTTGTTTGTTTGTGTTACTTTTGCCGGCTGGTATTCCCTCGGGCCCCGAATTGTTGCAATTCCCACAAACTGATCTCGCATGCAATCCGCCGCATAAGGGATTTGTTTTGGGTAGTCCATAACCAAGTGATTCTTCTGTAATCCGCCAGAAAGGGATCCTTGTGTAACCCCCAATCCTGCTGCAATCCGTCAAAAGGACCCCTTTTGTGATCCTCTGTGCGCGTGCGCACCGCATCCCCGCAAAGCATTTTCTCGCTCGCGCAATTGCATAGACCGCGCGCATACTTCACGACTGCAAGCGCCTACGCCGCCCCACGAGATAGCGCTGCGAACCTGTGCGAATGTCAACGAGAACGAGACAGCGGTGCGGAAGAGGCCCAACAGCAGGTCGAGCGCAGTTCTCGCGACCGTTGCCACCAAGATCAGACGCGTATGAGCAGGTCTTCTCTAGCGGCCATGGAGACATGCGGGAAACAACAACAATTCTCTTCTGCAGCGACTTGCGCTTGCGTGGGTTTGTCCGCGAGTGAAGACATACAAGCACAGTGGTCCATGCGACCACTGCCAATCGAATCCGCGTGGAATCGCTTGCAGACAAATCACTGGCGCGTCGAATTGAAAACTCACTGCGGACTCCGTCGCGTTCTACTGGGTTTCTTTGAATGTCGATGGAAGGTATTCGGTGTATGTGCGCGTGCTTGTGTGCGGACATGCTGATATGCGTTGTAGGTTGGTATGTGCACGTGCTATGGATGCACGTGTGTGGTAGATATATGCGCGTGCTCGCGTGAGTGGTTTCGAATGTGTACAGTCCGCGGTCCGTGGTGGAAGATAGCTTGTTGCAATATTAAAAACCAAGTCAAATGGAGTGAAGTTCCTCCTCTCTCTCTCTCTTTCTCTCCCTCTCGGGGCGTGCACTACACGTATCCGCCCGGGAGCCTCGCCGAAGACACGGACCATCGGCGCCCCTGGATGCATGTGTTGCTTTCCCTTGGGCTATTCGCCCTTATCGTCGCTTCCAAATGTCTCTGGACGGAGCGTGCGCCAGGACCGGGAAGGGCTGGGGTTGCGCGCTCTGGTGCCGCCCCCCCCCCACCGCTGCGCCCCTACCCGATCCCCATACCCACTGGGCCCCAGCACCAAAGCCCCACCAGCTATCGGGCCCAGGCCACGCCAGAGGGGATAGGGATCGGTTAAACGATGCTCACAGATCGATCGGGCAGGAAAGGTGCAGCAGAAAGACGGGGTCTGAGGCTGAGGCTCTGAACTTTCTTTGTCGCGCTGTTGTTGCATCATTTCGCAACGTCGGATCTCAGGGTCAGAAGGGGGAGAACATACCCATGCCGCTGTCCTTCCCCTCGTCGCCACGGCTGGATTCGCGTCGGCATTCTGGTCAGAACGCACCCCGGGAGTGGTCTGGGGAGCAGCGGTATCGGTCTCTTTGCGTTTCCCCGTAAACGGGATCCGGCGCCGCATTGCCGATACGTCGGCGATGGGGCGCGCTCAGGAGCCAGAGTTGTGTCCACCCCGACGCCGCCGATACATCGCCGGTGCGCATCAGCAACGTGACTCGGTCCTCCGACCAATCTGCTCCAGCCCCATATGAACAACGGAAGGAACTGGGGCCGATGGTGCCGACACTCGCGCGTAAGTTACCCGCGTAAAGCTGCGCGTGAGCGCCCTCGTTTCCTATGTAGCGTGCCGCGCTGGTGGCCCGCGTAAACCACCGCGGAAGTTCGATATGTCATCTCGCGTCGAGCCCGTCTCTGTTCGTCGATCATACGGTCAAGGTTCTGAAATAAGGACCACCTTGGCTCAGCAGTGGCTTTCGGGCCGCTTCTTAGATCCAGGTAGGGGAACATCTGCGTGGCCGAGGCTCGCTGTGGCCGGGACAACTCCCTCGTTCCCTCTTCAGCTTCCCTCTCTATTGTGGCACGATGGCTGCACCACGGTGGCCTCCCCAAAGGTGGCGGTCCTGACGGCCCTCTCGCTCGCGGCGTGCGTCGCCTTGCTGTGCGGCGCCGCGGTGCTGGCGAAGCGGCTGCTGGGCCCGAGCGGCGGGGTCGCGTCGCTGCGCCCGGCGCCTTACGCAGCAGCGGGCCGTGCGCAGGGCGCCCGAAGCCCGCCCCTGCCGCTGGCCGAGCCTGTCGAGCCGGCGCCCAACGGCACGCTCGGTGTGCAGGCGTCAGCTAGACGTACAAATTCTAGACGCTTCGCGTATCCCCACCAGCCCATCCAGAAACGACGCCCAGGCGAGTAGAGGGCCGTCCTGAAGGGCTTTTCGGCGTCTGGGGTGCCTCGGGGGGGCCTCTTTGGGCCGCTTGGGATCCTCTTGGGGGCCTCCTGGGGGCCTCTTGGGGGCCTCTTGGGGCCATCTTGGGGCACTCTTGGGGCCTCCTGGGCGCTTCTTGGGGCCATCGTGGAGGAGATCGATCACAGGAGGGGGGGGCACTAATTAGCGTCCCCCCCTCAGGAAGCCAAAATGGGGCCCAAACCCTGGTAAGATCAATGATGTTGGCTTCCTCGCCGAGGCCGTTTTGGACGCCCTGACACCTCCCCGCCCCTCCCGTCCAGGTCCACGGGGAGGAGGTAATTAGGGGGAGGGGTAAACCCCTCCCCGAAGGGGAAGAGGGAGGGGTGGAAGAGGAAACGCCCTAAACCACCGACGCCCAGAGGGCTGGTGGGATTACCTTTCGTCGGAGGGACTTGTGTCGGCGGCGAGCGAGGCGGGGAAGTGAGAAGGAGAATGCCTTCTCGGAAGGCGGCGGGGCTTCTCAGAAGGCGTCTGGCCTTCTGAGAGGTTTTCTGTCCCTGCGGGGAAGGCTCAGAAAACGTGTCAGAATGCTGGGGAACTTCCGAGCCGTCCGAGAAGGTCTGCCCCCTCTCGCTTCCCCCCTGGCCCCGCCGCCGACGAATGCGATGCGATAGCAGCGGTTTGCGCGCTCGGGTTCGGCCTCCCCCCCCCCCTCGAGAGCCGCGTACCAGAGGTCACTCTTGCCTGGGGTCGCTCCTTTTCGGGGGGTCCTGGAGAGAGGGTTATCCCAAAGTGGGGCTGGGGAGCGGGCCCGGCTGGATGCTCCCGTTTGCCGCGGTTCTCTCTTCCGGGGGCCGTTCGGAACGATTTTCCTTCCAACCCCACCTTTGCCCGAACCCCACCTTTGTGCCCCCCCGAAGAGTGTGTAGTCGGAAACTGGAACATATACATTACCAGTGGCAGGCGGTTTTTCAATCCCAGGACTGTCTTGAGGGTCGAGGACGACGCTGGGGTGGTGTGGTGCATACTTTCTTCCCGTTTTCCCAGGGAAGCGGGACGAAAGTATACACCAGGATCCCGTATATAGACCAGGCTCCGCTCTCCTGTGCGAGATGCAGTGCGAGGCCAGAGAGAGGCGTCGGTGTGTATAGAGTTCGGCTCCTCATATGTAGCCGAGAAGGCGGGCCCGGGCGCGGAGTGCCGCGGGGGGCGGGCCGCCGTGTGCGAGTGCGTGCTGAGCTGCGCGGCCTTCGGGCGCCGGCGGGAGGAGTCCCCGCGGGAGGAGTGCCGGGGCGCGGGCGGCTCGGCGCGGGAGGTCGCGGAGGCGGTGCAGGCGAGGGCCTCCCGAGAGGTGCGGGAGGGGAAGAAGCACGGGCACAACTGATCGTCAATCCCAGAAAGAAAGTCGAAGATACGGGAATTGTGTGGGGGGGAAGACGAAGCCCAGATAAGCTCTGGGAATATATGGGAAAATCCTGGCACATGTGTGCACTCATGTGTGTGTGTGTCTGTCTGTCTGTCTGTCTGTCTGTCTGTCTGTCTGTCTGTCTGTCTGTCTGCCTGCCTGCCTGCCTGTCTGTCTGTCTGTCTGTCTGTCTGTCTGTCTGTCTGTCTGTGTGTATGTGTGTTGTGTGTTGTGTCTTGTGTGTTGTGTGTTGTGTCTTGTGTGTTGTGTGTTGTGTGTTGTGTGTGTGTGTGCCAGTGCGTGTGTCAGTGTGTGTGTGTGTGTCAGTGTGTGTGTGTGTCAGTGTGTGTGTGTGTGTGTCAGTGTGTGTGTGTGTGTGTCAGTGTGTGTGTGTGTGTCAGTGTGTCCGGGTGTCAGTGTGTCAGTGTGTCAGTGTGTGTCCTTAGGCCCCTGGAGAGGTGAAGGACCTCTCGCAGGTGTGCAGCGGCATGGCCTGCGTCGTGCGCTGCGCCCAGGAGCTCGGGTGCTACCACGACCGGCTGCGGAGCGACTGCGCGAGAGTGCAGCGCCTCTCCGAGGCCAGCGGGGCCGCCTGCACCCTGAGCTGCGAGGGCCCGCTGCGTGCGGGGGCGCCCGGGGAGGAGCCAGAGGAGCCCGCAGCGCAGCACGACCGGCGTCGGCCGCGCAGGCTGCTGGCCAGCTGACGGCAGGCGCGGCCAGGCCGAGGGTGGAGGGGCGAGGGAGATCGAAGAAGAGGACACGCCGTAGACATAAACTTTTGGCGCTCCGCGCGGATTTCTTGGCTCTGCGCTGGGCCCCCCCAGCGGCGCCTCCGCCGCCGCCCCTGGCGCGCTCCGCGCGCCAGGGAGGGGGGCCCGGCGCAGATTCAAGAAATCCGCGCGGAGCGCCAAAAGTTTATGATTATGGCGCTGTGTTCTTTTTCCAGGAGAGGAAGGTGGAGGAGGCCTTGGCAGCTGAGCTTCCTGTTATCGCAGGATCTGCAATCTGGCCAGTCAACGATCAACGTTCCGATGAATCAGTCGGCGTACCATGCGTAGTGCTGGAATTGTCAAGCAATTTCGGCAGGGCGCGGCTGGGGAACACATCTAGCTAGCATTGAGTCGGGCCTGTCCCTCGACAGGATATATCCAAAAATTGTCAAAATAGTCTGGGGACTAGTTTGCAGGTATGTTTGAATATTTGTTGAATATGTGTCTGATTAGTTTGTTCGTCCAAGATCCGCCTGTAGGGGGACATGCCCGACCTAAAGTTGGCAGGGCAGAGCTAGGTGACAGCCAACACAGCTGGCCAGGCGATTGCGTGCGAATTCAAAATTCCAGTCAGAGCCCAGTATCCCCACACAGCGCTTTCTGAGCGAAGGTGGTTCCTATGAGTATTCGCGCGTCCTCCTGCTCCTAAGCCGCATGCGCCTTCGGCGTCATCCTCGAGCTTTTCGTCATCGTCATGGTCGATGTCGTCGGCCTCCTCCGCATCCATGTCATTCTCCTTCTCGCCCTCGCCCTCCCCCCATTCCACCACATCCTCCTCGTCCTCCTCATCCCCCTCATTCCTTCCTCCCGCTCCTCCTTCTCCTCGTCGTCCTCCTCCTCATCCTGATCCTCCTGATCCCCCCACCTCCTCCTCCTCCTCCTCCTCCTCCTCCTCCTCCTCCTCCTGCAACCTCCTCCTCTTCCTCCTCCTCCTTCTCGCAATTATCCTCCTCCTCCTCCTCCCCATCCTCCTCGTCCTCCTCGTCGTTTTCCTCATCCTCATCATGTCCTACCTCCTCATCGCACTCGTCCTTTTGTTGTTGTTCCTCCTCATCCTCCTCCTGCTGCTCGCCGTCCTCATCCGTATATACTCCTTCTCGTGTTTCTCGTCCTCCTCCTCCTCCTCTTCGCAGTGCTCCTTCTCCTCCTCCTCGTCCTCCTCCTCCTCCTCCTCATCATCATCGTCGTCGTCGTCGTCCTCGTCGTCGTCATCGTCATCGTCAGCATCAGCGTCAGCATCAGCGTCAGCATCAGCATCAGCATCATATCATCATCGTCCTCATCCTCATCCTCCTTCTCGGCCGCGCATTGCTTGGGCCAGGAACTGTGTATGTGCTTCGCTGAGCTCGAGGTTTCAACGTCAGGGGGGCCTCGCGACACGACAGGCTTGATGGCATATGCGCCTGCGGCAGGGAGTGCAGGCCCTTTTCAGCAGCCCGGCTCAAGCGGAGCTGAAGTTGAGGACCAGGCGCTGGCCGAATATCAGAGAGAGGCTCGGGGTGGGGAGGACTTGGGTTCGGAGTGGATGACGTTATTGAGGTTAGCTTTTAGAGGCAACGGCCATGCGTGTCTGGCTTGCCCCGTGGTCGACCGCCTCGGACTCTCCTTAGAGAAGGATTCCGTTGTTTCGTCGGTGCGTCACATTCTTTTCGGGCTCCCCCAGCGCGGGGGCCACCGTGACGGAAGTGGCTGAGGTGCCCGTGGGCCTCCGTGCGTGAGTAGCGTGCGGAGTGGAGAGTGGGCTTCCGCTGGCGGGGCAGCGTGGGCGGGACTTCGGCACCAGCCGCTGCAAGACGTGAGTGAGCAGCAGCATGCCAGTGCGAACCCGAGGGCCACTCGAGCTCTGGGAGCGCGCCCCACAGCAGGGTGCGCGCTGACATCTGCAACATGCTTTTCCCCTCGCATGTCCTCCACACGTTTTGGCCCTCATGGTTTCTGCTGCTGCGCCGTGTTCGAGTCTACTTGCCAGGGATGCGGCAAGGGTTGGAGTCCTGTCGAGGTTGTCGGCAGAGACCCTTGGCGAGTTCCGGGGGCTCTCGCGTGGGTCCTGCCTGGGGGTGGGGGGGATGCGGCCCCTTCGGGGTGGGACCAGTAGTCCTGCCCTTCGGCTGGCCCGCCTCCGCCGCTCCCTGGGCCTCAGTGGCCGCCCCGGTCGGTTCGGCTCCCTTTGCCTCTGAGGCCCCACCATACCGTACCGTACCAGAGAGCGCGGGGCAGACCGCAGGAACTGCGGCAGACAGGCACGGCAGGCTACGGGAGCACGGCAGACCAGCACGACAGACCACGGCAACACGGCACAGCTCCGTAGCCATTTTGGCTCAAGCGCCAACTCAGCTCTGGCCGCCGCCTGGCGCGGAGGCTTGCGAGTCCGCGCTAGGCGGCCCGCGGCTGCCGCCCCCCCGCGGGCCTGCTCCCTTCCTCCGCGGCTTTTCCCCTCCGCGGCGCGGGATGGCGGCCCCGCCCTGGTTCGCCGCGGGCGTGCCAGCGCGCCCACGGCGTTCGGCGGCCGAGCGCTGGGCTCAGGCCAGTCGCTGCTCCGCGCCTTCGGCGCCCTGCCGCACTGGGGGTGCCGGCCTACGTTTGTAGGTACGGCGCTGGCGGAGGCGCTCGGCGAGGCAGTGGCTCGGGCTCCTCGAGCGGCCGCAGCCCCGCCGCCTGGTGCAGACCAAGGGGATCCTCATGTCGGTGCGGCTGGCGCTGGGGGCCTTGGCGCGAGGGCCGCTGCGGCGGCTGGTGGCGCGCCCGCGGGCGGCTCGGCGGAGGTCCGGCACTCGACGCCCATGGCGGAGGACCCGGCGCCGCCACGCGTCTCGGCTTCTCCAGCGTCTTCGAGGGGGACGGCAGCTGCGAAGGCCCGCGAGCGCGACGTGGCACGGTCTCCGGCCCCCGTGCCCTCGGGAGTCTGCACTCCCCTCGGCGCGGGACTGGAGCGGGCCGCGGGCTCTGTCAGAAGCGGTGAGCAGGTTCCCGCCGCCTCGTTGTCGAGACCAGCCGAGGGAGATGTTCGCACGCGGCATGCTTTCTTCGACCTCGTGCAGGTGCTCCAGCGGCAGGCCAGCGCGCCCCTGCGCTTCAGCGACGCCTCATTCGGGCTCCTGCGGGCCATGGGCACTGTCGATGTCGTCCTCGCGGTCACGCAGCTGTTCGTGTTCCATCAGCAGGGCTCGGCCGCAGACCTTTGGATAAAGAATGTCGCCACTTCCAAGGAGTTGCTCTGAGGCCGTTGAAGCGCGTTGCTTGTCGTGTATGCCCCACCCAGGCCTCCTGCCCCTGTCAGCGTGCACGTTTGCGGCTCGCCTGATGTTTGATTTCGCGTTGAGTTCAACTCGGGTCCGAGGGGTCTTCGAGGAGCTCTTCGGAAAGGGGAGGGGCTCGGCGTGGAGCGTGCGGGGCCCAAGTCGCGCGTTCGGCTGGTCCGCCTCCACCGTCCCCTGGCCGCGGCGACCTCCCCGTGTGTAGTGGTGGGTACTCCCTTGAGCCTTTAAGGCCCCGGCTTTCACTTTCACTTTCAACACGGCACAGCAGCACAGCAGACCCCAAGAGCACGGTAGGCCACAGGAGCACGGCAGACCTCAGGAGCATGGCAGACCAACACAATGAACCGACAGCAGTTCTGCTGTTCGTCTGCACGTCGTCTCAGAGTTTGGGGGGCCTTTCAACAGGATGCGGTGTGACAAGCTTCGCGGACAAAAACGACGCTTCCCGTTTCTCTCCGGTCATGTTTTCTCAAATTAAAGGCTGCGCAGCGCACCCGGGAACGTGGTGGCGGAATTCTGAAATCGGCCGCGCGTAAGAGTGACCTTTCGCCGGGGTGACCTTTAGCGCGGGCCCACTGGGGTCCCCCGATCGCCGAACTCGATGCGGTAGTAGCGTCTTGCGCTCGTGTTCGGCCCCCCCGCGGCCCCCCCCCAAAAGCCGCGCACCAAAAACCGATGAGATACGGCCTTGTCGCTCGGGACGCGCGCAAACAGCGGTTTCGGAGGGGGGGTCGAACCAACATCGTCCTTGAATCGCCCGTGGGGAGGCCCGCCGTGGCCCAAAGGAGACGGCCCAGGACCACCCAGGATGGCGCCAAGAAAGCCTGAGAGCTCGGCATCGCTCGGACGTGTGCATTTTTTTGTCGGCGGGGACCATCGAGGAGCATCGCGGATCATCGAGCGAAAAAACACGTGCGAAAGCGGTAAATGCACGGGGAATGGACGTCCGAGCGATGGCGAGGAGAGGGCCTCCCCAGAACCCCAAGACACGCCCAAGCAGCCCAGCACACGTTAGAAACAACGTGCCTTTCAAGGGGCGTCGGTCCGATTTCTGAAATGCCTGCGCGCGCACTTCCTCGCCACCGCCCTCATCAGCGCCCCCGCATCACGTCATCGACTATCGCCGCCATTGCTGCCCGCATCGCCCAAGCACCTTCGTCACCGACACATTCATACGGTATCATCATCATCATCATCATCATCATCATCATCATCATCATCATCATCATCATCATCATCATCACCATCATCATCAGCAGCATCATCATCATCGCAATCGTCGCCGCCGTCATAGGCGCCGTCAATGGCCTTGCCGTCGCCGTCGTCATCATCGCCGCCACCGTCGGCACTATCATCATCTTTGCCGCCTTTTCCGACGTCATCATGGAGCCGCGCCCGCCCGAGTCACCGACCCGCATTGAACTGCCCGCGCGCCAGCGCGGCCTTCGAGATGCGGCGGGAAGTTGCCATCCGTAAGTGACGTCGCGGCCGCATCGGTTGCGCCCAACCAGCTGACCGTTGCGTGTGCCAGCGCGGCTGCAGAGATGCGCCAGCCAGGGCCAAGCAGTCATCGCAATCGCGCCCGCATGGGTGTTTCAAAACATTGTGCGGGTGATTGCGCGAGCAGTGGGATATTCAGGCTGCACCATCTAGCACCACACAGCTCACACCACATATATGAAAGAGCGTGTTCTACCGCTGCTGGCGGAAAGCCGGAAGGGGTCACTGGGGGTTCCTGACACGTCCCCCCCCCCCCATCGAAAACCGGCGGGGGGTCACTACTGGTTCGAGGCCCCCCCCCCCCCCCCAGTCCATCATGAAAAGGGGGGACGTCACTACCGGTTCGAACCGTCCCCCCCCCCTTCTGGAAAACCGAGGGAGGGTCACTACCGGTTCGGACCCTCCCCCCCTTCGAAAACAGAGGGGGGTCACTACCGGTTGGACCCCCCCCCCCTTCGCCGCCGGCAAACGATGTCCGCTCTTCGGGACAGTTGGAGAATGGCGGGGATTTGGGGACAGTGGTTGGAACGGTGGTGGTGGGGACAGTGGTGCGGGGACAGTGGGACAGTGGTGGGCACGGTAGTGGTGGGGACAGTGGTGAAGGCGGTGGTGAGGACAGTGGTGGGACAGTAGTTCAGAGTGGGGACAGTGAGACACTGGCGGGGGGACTGGTGGGGACAGCGGGGACAATGGTGGGAATAGTGGGGGCAGTGGGACAGTGGTGGGGACGCTGGTGGTGGGGACAGGTGGTGCGGGGACAGTGGGAATGTGGTGGAAACAGTGGGACAGTGGAGGGTACAGTGGTGGTGGCGACAGTGGTGAGGGCGGTGGCGAAGACGGCGGTGGGATAATGGGACAGAGGTACAGTTGGGACAGTGGCGGGGACAGTGGGGACATTGGTGGGAACAGTGGGACAGCTCAGTGGGACAACGGCGGGGACAGTGGGACAGTGGGGAAAGTGGGACAGTGGTTGGGGCCGTGGAGAAAGTGGGGAGTGGAACCGTGGTGGGGACAGTGGTGGGGACAGTGGTGGGGACAGTGCGACAGTGGTGGGAGCACTGGTGAGGACAGTGGTGACGGTGGCGGGAACAGTGGGGACAGTGGTGGTGAGGACAGTGGTGCTGGGGACAACAGTGGGGGATGTGGTGCGGACGGTGGTAGGGACCCAGAGTTGTTTGCTGGCGGTGAGCATGTGGGAGGGGGGGGAAGGGTTCGAACCGGTAGTGACCCCCATCGGTTTTCGAGGGGGGGGGAGGGGTTCGAACCGGTAGTGACCCCCCGCGGTTTTCGAAGGGGGGGGTTCGAACCGGTAATGACCCCCCCCCGGTTTTCCGGAGGGGGGGGGATTTGAACCGGTAGTGACCCCTCTGGGGGGGGGAGGGGTTCGAACCGGTAGTGACCCTCTTCGGTTTTCGAGCGAGGGGGGGGGGATTCGAACCGGTAGTGACCCCCTGGGTTTTCTGGAGGGGGGGGGGTGTTAGGGGAGGGGAGGGGGTTTTGCCGGGAGGAAAGGGGGGGGTCCAGCAAGGGGGGGGGGAGGGGCATTTTCGGAGGGAGGAAGGGGGGGACCCCCGGGTTCCGGAGGAAGAGGGGGGGAATTTTCCACAGTAAAGCGGCGGTGGATCACGCTCTCTCACATATATTGTATTACATCTACGGCACCACACAGATGACACCACGTAGTTCATACCACATGGATCGCACCACATAGCCTTTACAACATACCGCACACAACATATGTGTGTTCACCACATCTGTAAATATATGTTCATAGATGTACATATTACGCCACGTAGCTTGCACCTCGCAGTTCACACTCGGAGGTTGATAGACCTCCTACCCTGACACCTCGATTGGCGAATTGGCCGTTTTCGGTTTGCGAGAGGGCGTCGCGGCTGCCATTTTTTGTGGGTCCAGGCCCGTCGGTTTCGGTCCCAGGCCGTTTTCACTAAGGGGAGGTTTACGAAAGGGAGGCCTGTCCACCGCCGACACACCACACCGATCGCACACCACAGCTCACGCCCCGTAGCACCCACACACATCCACGGTCCAACACCTCACTGCGTGGGGTCCACGCTGGCCAGCAGTCTGCCAGGAGAGAGGACATATCCGCACGTGGTGCACCGCCGGCGTGCGCCCGGAAAAACCCCAGCCAGCGCAGCGGGCGGCCACGGGCGCCCAGACGAAGCGCTGGGAGTACCAGCCACCGCGCGGGGAGGCGACGGGGCGGCCACGGCCTCTCACCACGCGGAGATTCCAAGCGCGCCGGGCAGCTCACTCGAGGGCTCCCAGATGGGGTCGGAGTGGGTGGGGTCGAAGAGTTGCGCCGCATCGCTGGTGCATCAACGATGCGGCTCGATGCGGAGTCCGATTTTCTCCACGCCGACGGCGCCGAGGCATCGCCGACGTCGACGATGCACCGCCAGTGCATCACCGATGCATCGCCGATGTATCAGCGATGCGGCGCGATCCTGCGACCCCATCTACTCCGACCCCATCTAGGAGGCCTCTACTCACGGGGCGGCCACGAGGCGGCCACGGGCGGGGGAAAATCAGGAAATGCCAGCAAATGAGTCAAACACATGTGATGTTTCTAGGGGCAGTTAGTTCTACACGAAGATCTCACCCCCCTCACCTGTCCCCATATATATATATATATATATATGTTCCCTCGTTGTCATCCTCCACCTCACCCCCTCCCTCCTGCTCTGGCTCGTCTTCCCTTTTCCGGGGAAAGGGAAGGAGAGTCTCCTCGGCTCCCCGCCGAGGTTGTCAAGGACGAGGGCGGTAACGTGACCGAACTGAAGTGCCGCTCGCTTGCTTTGTTGTCGCGCGGAGTGGGAGAAGGCGCATGGTCAACGGGATGAGTCGCTTTATCCTCCCCCCAACTCGCCAATCTCCTCCACGTGATCCCTATCTCCATCCTTGCGTCCTCCTGCTCTTCCTGCTTATCCTCACTCTCGTCCGCCAACTCCTGCCGCTCCTTCTCTTCTCTAGTCCTCCCCCTCCCCTCTCCTCCCTCATTCTCCCTCCCTCCTCTCATCTCCATCCCTCTCTCCTCGTCCTCCTCCCTCCTCGTCCTCCTCCCTCTTCGACCGCCGCCCTCCGACCTCCCTGACTTCCCCTTCCGTTTCCCTCCTCCGATTTGTCCCAACTCCAGACATGATGGTTGGTGCCCTCGCAGGGCTTTCCCCTGCTGCGCGTGCGCGCCTTCGGGCCAGGGGCCCTGCCTCCCCCCAGCGGGGGGTCCGCAGACATGTGTGCTGCTTCTGCCGGGGCGCTCGCCGCGCAGGGGCTCGTCTGTGACCGCGCATGGCATCGTTTGTGACCGCCCCAGGGCCCTCTGAGCTGCGTGTGCTCCCAGCATTCGTCACTCCTCTTCTTTCTGCGCTGGCTCGGGCGGAGGATTCAGACCCTTCTGATGGTCGGCACGAGTGCGCGCAGCAGGAGATGCAGAGGGAGGGAGGGAGGGACGAGCGTTCTAGAGCAAAGAGTCCCAGAGAGAGTTTCTTCTACGCTGGATCATCCGCCCGTTCTCTCTTCTACAGATCGTGCGCCAGTTCCCCCTCCTCCTACCCGCCTTTCTCGGGCTCTTCCGCCTCCCCCTCCTCGTCCTCCGACCGGGTAGGCGGGCAGCGGGGGCAAAAGGGGCACTCCTGTCCAAGCCCGAGCGATCTCCAGGATGTCGGATGCGGCATCGTTTTGGGGGGCGCGCATTAGGGGTGGGCGATCAATGGAGGGGCAGCGAGGGCCCTAAAGGGACCCTCTAGGGCCCAGAAGGGGGCCTCTGGGGCCCGAGAAGTGCACCTCTCTTCCTCCCCCCCTCCTCCTCCTCCTCCTCCTCCTCCTCCTCCTCCTCCTCCTCCTCCTCCTCCTCGTCCTCCTCCTCCTCCTCCTCCTCCTCCGACCCCCATTGCGCGACGCCCAAGCGTTGGGGAGGGCGCGCCGATCCACCTCCAGACGTGGGGCCCGGGAGCGGCCGAGAGAACCCTCGCGCCCCTCGCTTCCGTCCGCGTCTTACCCAAAAAATGCCGCCAGCGTCGAGCAGACAGTCATGCACCCTCATCTTCCTTGTCGCAGGCTCAGAGGTTGGCACCAGCACCAACATCGGCGGTGTGCCTCCACCGAAGAAAGAAGATCCCGATCTCGGTGGTGGTGGTAATATTCTGGCTTCCAAGGTGACCGAAATATTACCACCAACACCGACATCTAGGATCATGTTTCTCCTGTGGAGGCAGCCCCCCTGTGTTGGTGTTGGTGCCCATGTCCAGGCCTCAAATCATCAACCTTGGCCACGGTCCCTGTCCTGCTCCTCTTGACCCTCCTCCCTGTCGCGTTCTTCCCCCAGCCCACCACACTTTTCTGCCACCGCTCACGAGCCCGGCCTGCGGGTCCGCTCGACGCTGGGGCATCGGCCACACCCGCGGGGGGTTCGCTTGGCTGCACACGTCCTTCAAAATCTGACTCCCCTCTCGGCGTTTCAGCAATCGGACTTGCAGGGTTCGGATACACGTGCGATGGCTACTTTCCTTGCCCCCTCCCCCGCTCGGCATGTGCCAACCGATTGGGCAAGCTCGGTGCCGTCTAGCTTTGGCGCTGGCTGCCCAGCGTCGAGCTGCAGCCTCGCGTCTGTTGGTGCAGCCGAGCAGTCGAGGCGCGGCAGAGTGGCCAGCCAATCAAGTCAATCCAACCAGGTGCTCTTACGACCCGGAGTCGTTCGGTCGGCGGGGGACGCCGCAAACACACACACAGACACACACACACACACAAATCTGCAGTCATCGAGGTGCACCCACGACAGGATGAAGGGGGAAGGAGAAGGAGGAGGAGGAGGAGGAGGAGGAGGAGGAGGAGGAGGAGGAGGAGGAGGAGGGGGAGGAGGATCGAGGACCGAGGATCGAGCATCGAGCATCGAGCATTGAGCATGGAGGATCGAGGATCAAGGATCAAGGATCGCGGAGGAGCATCCAGGTATTCTTTCGCGCGTGGGCCTCGAGAGGCCTGGCGGAGGGGGGGGGGGGACAGGGAGAGAAGCCAGGAGCGCGACCAGCAGGGAGGATCACCAGCAGGGAGGATCTGTCGGAGGCAGGGAGGTTGGCACCCAGACCAGTGTCGGTGGTTGTCCACCGAGGGAAGCTGGTCCCGATCTCGGTGATGGTGGCAATATTTTCCGGGCTGCAGAGGTGGCCGAGCAAGTTCCACAAGCACCAAGATCTGGGATCACCGCTTCCCCGGTGGAGGCAGCCCCCTTGTGTTGGTATTGGTGCTTCTCGGACGGAGCTGGGACGAGGATAAATCCGTTCCAGAGCGTTCTAGAACGCTCTCAGAGTTTCGGAGCGCTCTGAGGGGACCGCGGCGCCCGAGACATCCTCCAGAGCCGCCGGATCTCAGAGACTCTCGATTTAGCTTCCTCCGAATTTATCCTCTTCCTGGTTTCGTCTCGACCGATTTCCAGGCACCTGGATTTGCTCACGTGGAGAAATCATCGGCCCCCGGTGGCCCCCATCGTTGCCGTTCGGGGCCGGTGGCGCGCCGCGCCCACCCTGCTCCAGGGCGTGCGGTTTGTCGCCAACGGCGGCCCCTCGTGGACGCGTCGGCGGCACGTTGTGGATTCGGGGCCGATGTCAACTGCAGTGGGGAAACCCATGCCTACAAACACCTTGCTTGCCTCCAAGGTGCCCCGGGTTTCTTGGGTTTCGATGGTTTTGCTATGGGAAGCGTGACGCTCCCACACCAAAAAACAAAGGACGTCCTGGGGTCTCAGGGTTGGGTTTCTCATGGAAGGCTTCTTGTGCTCGAGGTTCTACTGTACCCCCTCTGTCGGCCCCCCAGGGAGGATCGGGAGAAGGAGGGGAGGAGGGGGAGATGAGGAGGGAGAAAGTTTTGAGGGGTGAGCAGTCGGAGAGAAAGGTCGGCGTGAGGAGGATCCGAGGGCATGATGTGCGAGGCAGGGGTGGGGAGGGAAGACGGAACGTGAGATAGGGAAGGAGATCGGATCAACGAGTCAGTGGGGGAATGATGGTGGTACGGTGTGGCGGAAAAACTTGGTTGATAGCACAGCTTCTTGAGTGCGCATTGAGATGGATGTGATGAGGAGGGAAAAGAGGAGGAGGGGGAGGAGGAATGAGCCGAGGCAGATGAGGAGGATCAGGAAGAGGAGGAGAAGGAAGAGGACAAGGCAGGAAAGGGGCACGCCCACCAGTGCCGCGCAGAGCTCGCGCAGAGAGGGGGGGGGAAGAGGGTGGAGGACGATGAAGAGGAGGAGGTGGGAGGAGGAGGGGAGATGGGGAGGCGCCAAGAGGAGGAGGAGGGAGGAGGATGACGAGGAGAGTGAGGGACCAGGGCAAGCCCAAGACGCACCCACGACGATGTAATAAGTCCTCTCTCCAAGTTCCCACTTCACGTGTCCCTACACAGAAATTGTTGTCATTGCGGGAAGTGCCCCATTGAAAGCCAACCGCCCGAGAATCCTCAGTCGTGGTAAGACACATTCATGTTGACTTCAACGCTGCGAATCCACGTGACTGTTGCGTCCCGAAATCCTGCCAAATATTCCAGCACTGCGAATCCACGTCACGGTTGCGTCCTGACAACACGAAACCGTGCCAGAACACAGTTTCTGGGATTTCAAACCCTACGAATCCTTGAGCAACTGCTGCAATCGCGTAAGACGAACGCGCGCTTCGCGCTAAGGCGAGAGCCGCAGGTGGGAGAGGAGCCGCCCCCCATCGCCGAAGCCGTTGCAGAAACGTTTGCGCAAATGCGCGCGGCGCTGAGGCGGGAGCCACAGTTTGAAGAGGGCCCGCCTTCCTCCTCCTCCTCCTCCTCCTCCTCCTCCTCCTCCGCCCTCCTCCTCCTCCTACCGCGCCCCTCCCCCCCTCGCGCCACCCCGGGCTCGACGAGCACCTGGAGCTCGCACGTCTGGTCGACGTGGGAGCTCGGCCGCTCATGCGCAGCACGTCAGAGTGACGCGCCCTCCTCCTCCTCCTCCTCCTCCTCCTCCTCCTCCTCCTCCTCCTCCTCCCCCTCCTCCTCCTCTTTTGGCGGATGTGCCAAGAGTGAGGGGGGCCGCACGGTCGTTCCTTTTGTTGTCCCTGGGTGCGTGGCTGCAGTGGGACTCCGTGGCCCGCATGTGTTGATGTCGTCGTCGCCGCCCTCGCCCGCGACCCGCCCGCGACCCGTGCCTCGACCCGCCCGCGACCCACCCCGCGACCCACCCCCTCGCTCATGTCCGCACCTGGTCACCTGCGGGGTGCTACGCAAGGAGCAAGACTGGGAGATCGAGTGAGCGGGGCGAGGAGGGAGGCAGGGAGCGGACGAGGAGGATCGAGGCCCGTGGACGCCTTCGGCAGGTCCTTTGGGGCAGAGGTCCCCCAAGACACGCATTTGCAGACGATCTCTGAGTGCGTAGATGTGCTCGAAGATCAGACAACAACGTCAACATAAACGTTCGGAGGTCCGCTCGGATTTCTCGGAGCGGCGCTGGAGCCTCCTGGCGGCGCCTCCGGCGCTGCACCTGGCCGGCGCGCCAGGGAGGGGGGTCCAGCGCAGATCCAAGAAAAATCCGCGCGGGATCTGTCATTACGCTTGTGTCAGAGGGCTTGTGGTAGAGGATTGGTACCATAGTGTGCATAAGACGTTCGGGTGTCGCCGAAAGTCTGGGAGGTCTTCGCCCCCAGGTCGCGTTTGAGGGGCCCTCGCCTGCTGTGTCTTCATCGCAAAAAAAAAGATCCAAGAAATCCGCGCGGACCTTCAGCAGTTTGTATGCTTATGACGCTTGGGGTTCTTCATGTACGCGCACGTGCGCAGGCACATCCCCCAGCGGAAGAGGGCCCACGGTGGGCCACGGGTGCCCAAGGACGGCCCAAGTGCGGCTCGAAGGGGCCCCCGAGAGGCATTCGCGCACGTCCCCTGGGGCGTCCGCCCACACGTCCCCGGGGGTCCCCCTTTATGCTGCTCTCAGACAGGCCAAGCAGGCACCCAAAACAGCCCTCCCTCCCAAGCAGCCAGCTCAGTGATTGCGGCAGCTCCGCCGCCATCGCCTGCTGACCAAGGCCAAGGTCTCCGAGTAACGTCCGCCCCGGGGCCCGAGAGCCGTGGGTTCAGGTGTCCGCGGGCCTCTCCCTGCTCGCTGTTCCGTCCGACCGTTCAGGAGCATGTTCCGAGCGAGCTCTTCGCACTTCGCACGTCCCCACCAGCCCATTCAGCAACGCGGTCCACGAGAGCTGACGGGGAGTGGGAGGAAAAGAGACACATCTAGGGAACCAGAGCGGGCAACACTGGTGAACCGAGGCTGTGGAGGAGGAGGAAGGAGGAGGAGGACATGGACGACGACGAGAGGACGAGGAGGAGGAGGAGAAAGAAAAGCAAGAAGAAAACAAGGATGAGGAGGACGACGATGGTAAGGACGATGAGGAGGGCGAAGACGAGGACGAGGAGGAGGACGAGGAAGAGGACGAGATCGAAAAGGATGACGAGGAGAAGAACGAGGAGGAGGAGAGAAGGACGAGAACGAAGAGGACGAGGACGAGGAGGATGATGCCGAGAACTCTGGTAGCTGGCTTGGGGTCTTTTTGCGGTCCTCTTGGAGTCGTCGTGGGGCTCTCTCGGGGCCCTCTTGAGGCTGTTGTGAGGCAGTTGTGGTCATCTTATGGCTCTGGTGGGGGGTCCTGGGCTCCTCTTGCAGCCCTCTCTTGGAGGCCTCTTGGGAGCCGTGGAGGGCCTCTGGGGACCATCTTGAAGGCCATCGATCAAGGGGGGTCCTTTCATGCAGGCCGCCCTTCGAGAGCCCCCAAAACCCTCTCCTGGGGCGCTCTTGGGGCCGCCTGGGGGGGGGGGGGGGGCTCTCCAGGGGGCTCCACGGGGGCGGGGGCGCTGAGAGCACGTGGGACCGTCTTTGAGCGGCAGCTGGGGGCCTTGGGAGCATGGTGGAAGCAGGACTGAGCGACTTTCGGGTACCTGCAGCCAGCGTGGAGCATCTGGCGCCCTCTTGGAGCCACCTGTGGGCTCCCTGACCGCTCGCGGAACCCCGGCTAACTGCTCCAGGAGGGGAGCGGGAAGGTATGCCTCCAAGAAGGGAAGAAAGGGCTTGGAAGAAGAAATGCGAATGTCGTTAGACAAACTATGCCCAGAGGGCTGGTGCGATTCAGAACTTCTTCTGCGCTTCCAGCTGTCCTCGAGGGATAGGCAATTCAAACATTCAAATGGTATGCCGAGCGAACGACTTGTCTTCTCCTTCCTCTTACTCCTCCTGATGCTCGTTCGCCTTTCCGCCCTGTACCAGGACGCCTCAAGACGGCCGAAGAGGGACGAATGACCGCTCCAAGGCGGCGCAAGTGGGCCCCGATATGCCCCCAGAAGTGCCCAAGGCGGCCACAAGATGCCCCGCGGTGGGCTCCCGTGTGCCCCGACTGTGGAGCCAAGAGACCCCCGAACGGACCCAGAGGAGCCCAAGGGTGCGCCGGAACGGGCGTAGCGCCGATTTGCAAGTTCCTCCACTGGGGCCGCACTTGGGCCTCTCTATGGGACGCGGCGGCGCCAGTTCAGAACCTCCGCCCGGGCCACTGGTGGAGCAACAGCAACAGCTGGCAGTGGCTGGCATTCGCTTGCGCGATCGAGCCGCACACCTAAACTCGACATTGGTCTGAAGGGCGCAGGGGCGCCTTTCTGAGGCCTGGGCGGGGGGTGGGGAGTTCGTTCCGGCCAGGGCCGTTGATCGCCCTGGATCTGTGGAGCCTTGGAGCGTCGGAGCCTGCAGCAGGCAGCGCAACCACGTGAGCGGCATGATGGAGGGGGAGGGAGCGGGAGGCCGAGGAGGCCGGGACCCGCGTCGCAGTGGGGAGACATGGGGGACCCAAGAGCACGGAAGCGTTGGGAGAGTCGGGACAGAGTCGAATGTTGAGGAGGAAGAGCAGGGGGAAAGAGAAGAGAAGAGACAGACGAGGAGGAGGACAGGAGGATGAAGAGGAGGAGATGGAGGAGGAGGAGGAGGAGGAGGAGGAGG
>CAUYUJ010010137.1:0-17500 GCA_963575745.1 Prorocentrum cordatum
CTCCTCTTCCTCCTCCTCCTCCTCCTCCTCCTCCTCCTCCTCCTCCTCCTCATCCTTTTCCTCCTCCTCCTGGCCATAATATGCTCCTGCGGGGGGCTTTTGGCTGTGTTCGGTCATTCCAGGTACCCAGAGATCCGAAGCCGTGTTTTTTTTGTGCGCGGTCCCCGGATCTGTCGACCCATTCCTCAGGACCGGCTTTTCATCCTGAGCCGTCTCTCGACGGTCCCGGGACCCGGCGAGGGCCCGTAGAGGCCGAAAATAGCGAAAAAACACCGTCTCGATTTTTTTATGCCTTGGACCTCTGGCTAAGCCGCAGGCGAGGAACGCGTACATGTGCTCAGGCTGACTACCTACCAGACCACCCCAACCCAACCCGAAGACCCGAATTTCGGGGCTTCATATGTGATTGTTCGACGCTCCCCGACCCCCCCCGCTGGAAATGGAAGGCACATCGGGGCCTTCGGGCTGGATTAGGGTAATTTGGTGGGCGGCGACAAGCTGCGTGCGATAGAGCCGGCTGCCCACCTGGAGCTGCTGCAACCCATCGGCACCTGAAGTGCCAGAGTCCCCGCAGCGCCCGGCAGGCCCTGATGGGTTTGGGAAGGGTGCCTCGGCATCAAAAGAGCCCAGGGACGCACAGGGAAAAAAACAACAACTCTGGATCCCCCATATTTTCCAGGTCTGTTCCCAGGCATGCTGCTGCCATCTGTGCCTTGACCATGAACCCTGCTCGTCTCAATACCCTCGACACTTTGACTGCACCCTTGAAAACCGAACACGTCACAACACTCTTCTGAGCCACGCGAAGATGCAACCGAGCAAGGCCACGACACGTATCCCTCAGACAATGAATGAGGTCACTCACAACTGAAGCACTGGAGCCAACCACCCGCTGCGATGGGTCATCGACCCATATTATGCGGCCCGCCCTCGGGCAGGCCTCGCATACGCGCTGCAAGGGGACACGCACATCAATCCGCGCGAAACGCGTGCCAGAACGCAGGCCCTGCACGATTGAGTTGGAATGAGAGGTACCGCCGACGCACCTAGCTGGACCAAAGCGCGCACTGACGTGCACTAGAGCGTCTCCAAGCACAACGCTGCAGCTGGCAACCCCAACTTCAATCCATTCGGCAGGAGCACCTGCCAACGAATACTGCCACAAAAAGCCTCAATGTCCAGTGGCCCATGGCCCGATGGAATACTCAGCACCTGCCCGATCTCTTCCTGGAGCGCCCTCACGAACGCTTCTCCCAAAGCGGCGCTGCCCTGCACCGCCGGGCCCCGGTGGGCCGCCGAAGCCTCGCCCCAGTCCCCCGCGATGGGCTCGCGGACGAGCGACCAGATCCCGGCGAACATCGCCATCAAGCCGATGATGCGATCGCCGCCCCCTTCCTTCGGAAGCAGCCTGCCTAGGATCACCGGCACCTGGTGGGGCCGCGCCACTTGCCCCCCGCACTTGCCCCCCGCAAGTTCGCCCAAGGCAGTTCGCGGCAGCCTCCCGAAACCGAGAGACCGAGAGGCGACATCTGATCAGCCCCCGTGCCAGAACGCGGCCGCATGAGACGGGCAGCCGCTCTGACCATCTCACCTGTGATCTCTGGAAGGGTCTCAAGTTGAGCACGCTCGCTGGCCTGCCGAAAGCATTCACGAACTGCATTGATGTCGTCGCGGGTGGGACACCACGACTTGCGCCACGTGCCCGCCTCGTGGTCGAACACATCCTTGGGGTGAATGAGCGCGGCGCCATCCAGCTCGGCCTCCAGCGGCAACAGCGGGTCGCCCGCGACGCCCTTGCGGGGCTTCCCCAAGGCCGGGGCCGCCCCCATCCAGTCGCTGAGCTCGCGGAGAGAGGCAAACAACGCACGCCGCTGGCACCCACTGGCTACTCTGCCTGCACGGTCAGCGAACATCTCAATCTCACCCCTCTCGGCGACACGGATTCTCCCGGAGAAACTCTGCCGTCGCCGCCACGATGGGTCGCCCCCTGACTGCACTCGAACTCGCAACCCCGCGTGCGCCTGCTCTGGGCACTCTGAGGCAAACTCGCCAACTGGCGTGAAATATCTTTCTCTCTCTCTCTCTCTCTCTATCTCTCTTTTCCTGAGCTTGTGTTGTTCTCTCTCTCTCTCTCTCCCTCTCTTTCTCTCTCTCTCTCTCTCTCTCTCTCTCTCTCTCTCTCTCTCTCTCTCTCTCTCTCTATATATATATATATATATATCCGTCCCTTTTCTCTCTCTCTCTCTCTGTTCTCTCTCTCTCTCTCTCTCTGTTATATATATATATATCCCTCTATATACCTCTCTCTCTCTGCTCACTGCCGTTCTGACGCTGAGAATGACGCCCCCGACAATGAAGTAGCGAGCGGAGTCGATCGAGCCCACCAGCCAGCAATCTGGTCGGGAAGGGCCGCCGCACGATGACGCGCAGAGCGGTGCACGACGCTCTCTCTGAACTTTGGCCCAACGCTGGCCCTCAGAAGCGCCCCGACAATCGCGGCGCTCGCGCAGTGAGATTTCTACAGATCGCACCCAATAGGGGGCAGACAAACCTACCTCGCTTTTGACCACCCTCGCTTCCAAAAGATACCAAGCGATGCTAAACTACGGCCTGTACTGGCCAGGCCGCTTGACGAGGGGGCGCGTGGCATGACTTGGTTTTGCCTGGAGGCGAAAGTGGGGCATGTAATTCACGCTCTGACCGAAGAAGCATACAGGGAGCTGACTGCGCGAGCAGAACCCCGATCCATAAGCCGAACGTCCACGGAGGAGAGGACCGAGGGGCGGGGGGGAACACTGGGCAACAGGCGCGCACCCAACCTCGGCTCCGTTCCGAGACCAGACTACCCCCGACACACGAAACTCCACAGGTGACGGGTCACTGACATCACCCTGGGATCCGAATTGGGTTGCCGAAGCGGGGGGCGGGGGCCGGGCGCTAAGATCATGGGGCATCGGAAGATCGAACCCCTGCCCACAGGCAAACGCCCCCACCGCGAGGACACACGAGCTCCGCCCCCGGCTCGTCGCAGGGCCGACCTTCCCCGAATTGCCCGAATTATCAACCTCGGCCGCGCGCGCAGCCTTCCCAGAATAATGAAAATGGGGCTCTAACGGCACGGACGCGCTGGGCCCAGAGGGCTCAGATATGCGACCGCCATTGTTAGCAAACTCCGGGGCTCTAACGGCACGGACGCGCTGGGCCCAGAGGGCTCAGATATGCGACCGCCATTGTTAGCAAACTCCGCCTCGCGGGCCCGGGGGCCCCCCTCCTCCCCGGGCGGGGCCTGACCAGGCTAAGCCGCCGAGAAACGCCCGGGGCCCTGACCAGGTCCTCGCCGAGATCTCGGGAGCTCCGGACAGCGCAACCACCCTCCGCACTGTCTCCTCCGAGGCCCTCCAACATATAAAAGATATAATTCTCGAAACACCGTCTCCGAGCCCCCTTCAGTCGGGCCCGTTTCATCCGCCTTTTCCTCGCGAGCACGACTGGACTTCGAGCCCGGTTGCGGAGCGGCTCGCGGCCGCCCAACCCGGGGCAGCGGCCGCGGCACCTCCAGGAGGCGCGCGAGCAGCTGCTCGCCCGAGGCCCGCAGCGACACCAGCAGCCCCGCGCGGGGCTTCCAGGGCGCCGCCGGCACGCCTGTGACGGACTGAATGCATCCGTCGGCCGACTGGGAGCAGATGACGCAGTCGATGATAGAGCCTGTCTCGCCAGACTCGCAGGCGACCGCCAACATCTCCGCCCCCAGCAAGCACGGATCGCCGAGCAGACGACCAAAGAGACGGGAACGTCGCACAATGTCGGACGTGATATTCTAATCACCGACGGCAATCCACGGCAATTGAAGTGAGTTGAGCATGGCGCCCAACCTCTGGCAGCGACTCATGCTGCCTCCTACGAACTACACGCTGGGGGGGGGGACATAAAACACGACAATGATCACGCTGCGCCCGCGCACGTGGGCGACGACCGCCTGATAGCCGTCGAGCGCTGCATGCCCTGAGGCCCTCAGCTTCATAGCCGCGGACTTGGTAAAACCGTTCTGCACCTGCAAATGCTGCCGAGACAAGAACCCACCCATCTCCGTCACAAGACCGATGGATCATGGCAGCACTGACTCGTTGTTTCTTCTTCGCCCTCGCATGATTGGCAAATGATAGCAAGACCCCCTGGCATCGTTGCCCCATGTCTTGGATTGAGACTCGACAGCGAGAGTCTCGCAAACCCCGACTGTTATCGCAGCTGGACCTAAGCAAGAAAGAACAAAAAAAAAAAACGGCAGGCATCATCGCCACATTCGAGAAGAAGCGCCCGAGGCTGCTCAGGCTGCAGGGCCACTGCCCTCCTCGGCCCTTGCAGGGCCTAGTCGCAGCTCGTCGGTCTCGCTCGCGGCAGCGGTCCCGCCAGCTCCATGCGCGCCTGGAGCTCCGCTGCCCCTGCCCTCGGGGTTGCCGCTGCCCTTGCCCTTGCCCATGGACTTGCCGAGGGACACCGTCTGCTCTTCCAGCGCTGCCCGCCGAGCTGCGAAATTGGCCGACGACAGCTTGGCCGCCTCCCGTTCGATCTGCTCCTGCTCGCGCTGCTCGGCCACTGCCTTGGCGGCGGACGCGGCGGCCGCGGCAGCTCCCGCCTCGACCGCCCGAGCGCCTCCAGGCGCGGAGCCGCCGCCCGCGGCGCCTTCGCCGAAGCCGCGTCCACCACCTGGGGCCGCCTGGTCCTCCGTCGTCTTCCTCTTCTTCGCGAGGCGGTCGTCGACCTCCTTGCGCGCCGCATCGGCGATCTCCAGCATCGCCTGAGTGTCAGCCTCCTTGGCGCTCAGCGTGTTCTGCAGCTCCTGCAGCTGGGTGCGCACGAGGCGCAATTCCTGGCGCTCCGTCTCCTCGCACTCCAGCTCGTCGAGCCCCTGGAACAGCGTCTCGTTCCACGTGACCTTGAACTTCAGCTGGTTGGCGGCCCCCTGGCTGGCGTCGGCAGTGGCGGAGATGGCCGTGATGCCTTCTGCTCGCGCCAGCGCCTCCGTGGCCGCCATCTTCGCCTTCTCGGCCTGCGCCAGCACTTGCGCGGCCTGAACCTCCTTCTCCATGACAATGGTCCCAATGTCTTGTAGTCGAACAACCGGTGCTACTGCTTGCGAATGCTTATGATCTGCGTCGCGCCACGCTCCCGTGGCGCGCATGAGTGCCTCGGCCTCCGCGCCCAGTGCGATGGTCTCGTGGCTGGGCGCCTGGAGCTGGGCCAACTCCGCCGAGACCGCTACCTTGAGCACGGCTGACTCCGTCTTAGCCACCACCTGCTGCAGCAGCCGATCAAGACCGATCTCCTCTGCTCAGACTGGGCTCCCTTGCCGCCCTTCTGCGACTTGGGAACATAAAGCTTGACCCTGCGGTTGCAATGGAAGCAGCAGGTACTATTCTTGAGCAAGCGATCGTTCCACCCGAACTTGTGGCACGCCTTGCACTGAGAGTACGCACGGCTGGTGGCAGTCATGATACTATGAGCCCCCTGTTTTCGTCAACGCCAGCAAAAATCCTCTGGAAAAATCTCTCTGGGCGTTGAACCCCAAGCACCCCGTGGAGGCACAGGCGAGCTGCTCGCGCAAAATGCTAGAGCAAAAGTGGCTTGAGAGGAGGAAGAGGAGGAGGAAGAAAGAGGATGAGGAGGAGGAGGAGGAAAGGGAGGAGGAAAAGGAGGAGGAGGAGGAGGCGGAGGAGGCGAAAGAGAGACCTCGCCGAGGAGGGACAAGGGAGGAGGAAGGAGGGAGGGAGGAGCAGGATGAGGAGAGAGGCGGAGGAGCCTCCCCTCCTCCTTCGCCGACGACGACGCTGCACGCTGAGGCGGCTCCTCGATCAGGAGGTGCACCGCGCTGGCGGCGGGCGACCAGTGGTCGGCACCTCGGCCAGCCGCCGAGAATGCTGGGCACCCACTCCCCGCTGCCCGGGCGAGCGGCTGATCGGCACGCCCCGTCGCCCACCCACCCACCTCTGGCGGCACCCCTTCGGGGACCTACTGACCGGGTCAATTCAGTTCCGGGTCAGTCAGGCTTGGCAGGATCCTGCAAAAGGGTGCGAGATCCTGCAAGATCCTGCACCCAAGCCCGGGTCAATGCAGCCCTGGCTCTGCAGCATCCTGCAAGATCCGGCGATCTGACTGACTCCCGTTTACATTGATCCCCGTCTCTTGAGCCCCGACCCCTGGCGCATCTGGCGCCTCTGGCGCCTCCGGCGGCGCCTCACGCACTGCTGGCGGCGCCTCCGGCGCCATCCCTGGCGAGCTCTGCGCGCCAGGCAGGGGGGTCCGGCGCCGATCCAACAGATCTGCGCGGACCTCTGAGAAGTTATGTCTACGCCGCTTTAAACCCACCAGCCCCCTGGGCGACAGGTGGTCTAACGATGTCTTTCTTTCCTCTTCTACAACCCCTTCTTCCCCTCCGGGCAGGGTTTTATCCCTCCCCCTGCCCCCTCCCCGAGACCTGGACGGGGCGCCCCGCGAGGTGGCAGAGGGTTCTTTTTCGGCCCCTGGGAGGGCAAATCCCACCAGCCCTTTAGGGCGTAGGTGGTCTAGAGCGTTTCCTCTGCCAACCCCCCTTCTTTCCCTTCGGGGAGGGGTTTACCCCTCCCCTTACCCCTCCCCACTGACCTGGACGGGGCGTTCCGCGACGCGTTGGGACGCCCAAGATGGCCCAAGACTGCTCCAAGAGCGAAAAGGCGAGAAAGCACAAAACATTGATTTTCCTTAGGTTTTGGAAGGATTTTGGCCTCTTGGGGGGGCCCAAGAGGCGATCCGAGGCACTCTAGAGGGGCGAGGCTAATTGAGGCTCCCCCCTTCTTTGATATATATTCCCAACATGGCCCCAAGAGCGCCCCGAAGGCTCCCAAGAGCGCCCCAAGAGCGCCCCAAGACGGCCCCACGAGGCCCCAAGAGGCCCCCAAGATGCCCCCAAGATGCCTCCAAGAGGCTCCCAAGAGACCCCCAAGAGGCCCCAAGAGCCTCCCAAGATGGCCCAAGACGGCTCCAAGAGCGAAAAGGCGAGAAAGCAAAAAACAATGATTGTACCTAGGTTTTGGAAGGATTTTGGCCTCTTGGTGGGCCCAAGAGGCGACTCGAGGCACTCTAGAGGGGCGGGGCTAATTGGGGACCCCCTCTTCTTTGATCGATCTCCTCCAAGATGGCCCCAAGAGCGCCCCGAAGGCTCCCAAGAGCGCCCCAAGAGCGCCCCAAGAGCGCTCCAAGAGGCCCCAAGAGGCGCCCAAGAGGCCTCCACAAGGCTCCCAAGAGACCCCCAAGAGGCCCAAGAGGCTCCAAAGACGGCTCCAAGAGCGAAAAGGCGAGAAAGCAAAAAACATTGATTTTCCTTAGGTTTTGGAAAGATTTTGGCCTCTTGGGGGGCCCAAGAAGCGATTCGAGGCACTTTAGAGGGGCAGCGCTAATTGGGGACCCCCCCTTCTTTGATAGATCTCCTCTAAGATGGCCCCAAGAGCGCCTCGAAGGCTCCCAAGAGCGCCCCAAGAGCGCCCCAAGAGGGCCCCAAGAGGCCCCAAGAGGCCCCCAAGAGGCCTCCAAGATGCCTCCAAGAAACCCCCAAGAGGCCACAAGAGGCTCCCCGAGATACGCAAGAGGCCCCCGGGACCGCCAAGAGGCCCCAAAGACGGCCCAAGAGGCCCCCAAGCTCGCCATTGTCCTCCTCCTCCTCCTCTTTTTCTTCCTCCTCCCTCCTCCCCCTCCCCCTCCTCCTCCTCCTCCTCCTCCTCCTTTTCCTTTTCCTCCTTCTCGTCCTCCTCGTCCTCGCAGTCCTCCATATCCTCCTCCTTATCCTCCTTCTCCTCCTCCGCTTGCTCCTCCTCGCGCTCCTCCTCCTACTCCTCCTCTTCCTCCTCCTACTCCGACGACGACGGCTCCTCCTACATCCTCCCCCTCTTGGGGGATATGGCGGCTCACCCCGCCCTTTGTTCTTCTGCATGCTCCCCCGCTCGCCCCAAGAGGGGCCCCAAGAGGCTCCAAGAAGCGCCCCAGAGGCTTCCAGGATGATCCCAAGAGACTCCCAAGATGCCAAAATCCATCCCAAACTCTGCAAATCAACGTTTTTGGCTTTCTCGCTTTTTCGCTTCCGATGGCCATCCGAGGCCTGAAGATGGCTCCAAGATGGCCAAGAAGGCACCAAGAGAAGCCCAAGAGAGCTCCAAGACGGCCCCAAGAGCGCCCAGGAGCGCTCCAAGATTGCCCCAAGAGCGCCCCAAGAGCAACCCAAGAAGGCCCCAAGAGGCCCCAAGAGGCCCCCAAGATGCCCCCAAGAGGCTCCCAAGAGATCCCCAAGAGGCCTAAATATGCTCCCAAGATGGCCCAAGACGGTTCCAAGAGCGAAAAGGCGAGAAAGCAAAAAACATTGATTTTCCTTAGGTTTTGGACGGAATTTGGCCTCTAGGAAGGCCCAAGAGGCGATTCGAGGCACTCTAGAGGGGCAACGCTAATAAGCAACCCCCCCTTCTTTGATAGATCTCCTCCAAGATGGCCCCAAGAGCGCCCCGAAAGCTCCCAAGAGCGCCCCAAGAGCGCCCCAAGAGGCCCCAAGAGGCCCCCAAGAGGCCTCCAAGAGGCCTCCAAGAGACTCCCAAAAGGCCACAAGAAGCTCCCCGAGATACGCAAGAGGCCTCCGGGACCGCCAAGAGGCCCCAAAGACGGCCCAAGAGGCCCCCAAGCTCGCCATTGTCCTCCTCCTCCTCCTCTTTTTCTCCCTCCTCCCTCCTCCCCCTCCCCCTCCTCCGCCTCCTCCTTCTCCTCCTCCTCCTCCTCCTTCTCGTCCTCCTCGTCCTCGCCCTCCTCCATCTCCTCCTCCTCATCTTCCTCCTCCTCCTCCTCCTCCCTCCTCCCCCTCCTCCTCCTGCTCCTCCTCCTGCTCCTCGTCTTCCTCCTCCTACTCCGACGACGACGACTCCTCCTACATCCTCCCCCTCTTGGGGCGTATGGCGGCTCAACCCGCTCTTTGTTCTTCTGCATGCTCCCCCGCTTCCCTCATCACCTCCACTCCCCTGGGGCTCATTTCTGGACGGGCTGGTGGGGATACGCGAAGCGTCTAGAATTTCTGAGACCTCTCACGAGGATCGTGGCCCCCGAGGGGGGGAGGCAAATCGAGGACACCCCCTCCTTTGATCGATGGTCTCCAAGACGGCCCCAAGAGGCGCTCCAGGGCTCCCAAGAGTGCCCCAAGACAGCCCCCTTGGGCCCCAAGAGGGTCCCAAGAGGGTCCCAAGAGGGCCCCAAGACGGCCCCAAGAGGCCCCCGAGCGGCCTCAGAGAGCCCAAGATGACCTCCAAGATGGCCCAGATAGCCCAAGCTGGCTCAAGATGGCTCCCAAGACGCTCCAAACGGCCCCAAGACCGCTCCAAGAGCGCCCAAGAGCGCTCCAAGAGAGCCCCAAGAAGTGGTTTGCGGGCTCCTGAGGGGGGAGCTGAGTTGGGGACCCCCCCCATCCTGTAATCGATGGCCTCCAAGATGATCGCAAGAGGGTTCCAAGAGGGACCCCAAAACTCCCAGAGAGCACATGGTTCCATGAGTCCTCGCCCGCGTCATCCTCATCCTAGTCCTCGTCCTCCTCGTCCTCGTCCTCCTCCTCCTCCTCCTCCTCCTCCTCCTCCTCCTCCTCCTCCTCTTCCTCCTCTTCGTCCTCCTCCTCCTCCTCCTCCTCCTCCTCCTCCTCCTCCTCCTCCTCCTCCTCCTCCTCCTCCTCCTCTTCCTATTCCTTCTCCTCCTCCTCCTCTTCCCCTCGCCCCCACGCGGTCCCCAGGGATGGCCCGAAGAGGCCTTCCAGGGTCACCCCCTTGCTCGCAGAGATCTCTCGGTTCACCCTGGTTGCTCGCTTTGTTTCCCTAGATGTGCCTCTTCGTCCCTTTTCCCGTCAGCTCTCATGGTCAGGGCTTCTGAATGGGCTGGTGGGGACACTTTTTTTTTCTCGCGGGCGCAAGCGGAAGCGCAGGCGCCGAGTTGAAAGGTCCGGGCCACGGGCCGATCTAATTAGCGACGCGCGAGCCTAAAAGCACAGGCTGGTGGGGACACTTTTTCGGTCGCGGGCGGACGCGGATTCGCAGTCGCCGAGCTGAGAGGTCCGGGCCACGGGCCTGTCAAATTAGCAACGCGCAAGCCTAGAAGCACAGCGGCCGCGCCCGCACTCAGAAGCAGCCGCCGGTGGGGCCGCAGCTGGTGGGGACATGCGAAGCGTGAAGAATTGTTCCTCTAGACTGTAGATAGGGAAGGGGGGCTTGCGACATCTTCGGCGTGCCGCCGGTGTTGGCCCCGCCGCCCAGGGCCTACCTCGATACGCTGGCACATTCGGCGCCAGGATGCGCCAAATAAAACAGCAACGTGAGCTGATTTGCCAGACCCCCCTTCCGTCCGACCCGACAGCGCGTCAACGTCGTCGTTGCCGTCGCCGACGCCGCCGCCGCCGTCGTCGTCGTCGTCGTCGTCTAGGTTTGTGGGCGGTTTCGGCCTCCTCTGAGCCTCCTGCATGCTGCCGTCGCCACGGTCGCATCCGCCCCGAGGTTCTGGCCGGGACGCGCTCCGGGAGAGGCCCGGCCGCGGCCCTGGCGGGCGGAGCCCCCAGCGATAGATATCCCGAGGCGCCGCGGACGGACCACGGCACGCGGTTGCCGCAGCCCTCTGGTGACCGGGAGCCGTCTGCGCGGCCCAGGGTCCGCCAAAAACGGTCCGGCAACTCCGCGCGGGAGGGAGACGTACAGTGAGGGCGCGGCCGCAAGAAACCCTCGCAAGGAACCCAACCCTGACAACCCGCGCGCGAGGCGCGCCTGAGGGGAATCCAGGAGCGCCCTGAACGCAGCAGCTTCTTCAGCGGCTGCGGGAAGTCACCGCGCAGCGGGCGGAGCGAAGAAACCCAGGATACCCGGACGAAAAGCACATGGTTTCTTGATGCGCGCCCCCACTGTACAGTGGGAGCTCGACCACAAGAGACCTTCCACGAGAAACCCAACCCTGAGACCCCAGGACGTCCAGCGACTTTTGGTGTGGGAGCGTCACGGCTTCCGCCGCAAAACCATCGAGCACCAAGAAACCCAGGGGCACCCTGAAGGCAAGCAGGGTGTTCCTTGGCATGGGTCTCCACTGTATCCACATCCACGTGCCTCGCGGCCTGGACTTCTCGGCCGCGACATCGTGGGCCGGTTCGCTGAGCCCCCCCTTGGCTACGGTACCTCCTCCTTGCATCCGGCCTGGCAGCGCGACAACCTCGTCGTTGCCATGGCCGTCGCCACCGTAGCTGTCGTCGTCGACGTGTCGTCGTCGTCGTCATTGCCGTTGTCGGCGTCTGCGCGGATGCCCTTCGCGTGGCGCACCCGTGGGATCAGTTGCTTGCCGTCTGCGCTGGGCTTTCTCAGCCCACAAAGACGTGGGAGCTCGTCGTCGTCGTCGGCGTCGTCGTCGTCGTTGGCGTCGTCGTCGTAATCGTCGTCGGTGTCGCCGTCGTCGTCGTCGTTGGCGTCGTACACGGAGACGTGCGGTCTCCCCTCTCTCTTGCCCTCGCCCCTTGCCTCTGCTCCCTGTCCCGCTACCCCACTGGGGGCTCAAACCTTTCTAAGTCGCGGACGCCGTCGTCGTCGTCGTCGTCGTCGTCGCCGCCGCCGGGAGGCGCAGGTGGCCCTCTGCAGGCCGAGGCCGGCGCTCTTCACGGAGCTGCGCACGTCGTCGCGGAGGGCGGCCTGCCGCGGGCGGTGGAGCACGCGAGGCGGGGCCGGGGCAAGCGAGGGCCGAGGCGGGCCAAGGTCGAGCGGAGCCAGCGCGATCCAAGTTGGGCTCCCTGCTCCTCCTCCTCCTCCTCCTCCTCCTCCTCCTCCTCCTCCGCCTCCTCCGCCTCCTCCGCCTCCGCCTCCTCCGCCTCCTCCTCCTCCTCGTCCTTCTCCTCCTGCTCCTTCTCCTCCTCCTCCTCCTCATCATCATCATCATCCTCATCCTCCTCTTCCTCCTCCTCATCCTCATCCTCCTCCTCATTATCACCCTTCTTCATCAGCACCCTTGTCCGCCCATTCCTGCTCCCTGGCTGCCCCGTCTCTGTTCCTCCGCTCTCATCCTGCCTCTCCTCTTCTCCTCCATAGTCAGTCAGTCAGTGGCCGTGCATCCTGTGGGCGCGTAGGCAAGAGACCACGTAAGTGCATGGGTGCAGCCAGAAATCTAGGCACACATGCATGCACACGAGCCTCCCCTCATCCTGCCATTCCCCCTGCCCCCTCCTTCAACATCACCATCACCATCACCATCCCCCCCCCGATCCGCCCGAAACCAGACAAAGCATCCCTCCTCCTCCCCATTCCCCTCCTCCCTCACATTCCCCTCCTCCCTCATACCCCCTGTCCACAACCAAGGAGAGGAGAGGAGGGGCGAGGTCTGAGGCACAGTACCCGGCGGGGGGGCCTCCTCACACTAGAACTCCGCCCCCTCCTCCTCCTCCTCCTCCTCCTCCTCCTCCTCCTCCTCCTCCTCCTCCTCCTCCTCCGCCGCCGCATCCGCCTCCCTGCTCCTCCTCCTCCTCTCCTCCTCCTCCTCCGCCTCCTCCTCCTCCGCCGCCGCGCCGCATCCGCCTGATCCGCCTGAGCCTCCGCCTCCTCCTCCTCCTCCTCCTCCTCCTCCTCCTCCTCCTCCTCCTCCTCCTCCTCTTTCTCCTCCTCGCCGCCTCCGCCTCCGCATCCGGCTCCGCCTCTTCCTCCTCCTCCTCCTCCTCATCCTCCGACTCCTCCTCCTCCTCCTCCTCCTCCTCCTCCTCCTCCTCCCTCCTCCTCCTCCTCCTCCTCATCCGCCTCCTCCTCCTCCGCCTCCTACTCCTCCCTCTCGGCCTGGGTGCGCCCCCGCACCGACACGAGGTGGCGGTCTTCCAGCGGCGCGGAGGGGCCCGCGCAGGGCAGCACGACCTCCTGCCGAGCAGCGGACGACGACGACGACGACGACGACGACGACCTCCTGCCAAGCAGCGGACGACCTCCAGACGACGACGACGACGACGACGACGACGACGACGACGACGACGACGACGACGACGAGGACGATCCACTAGCACCACCCCCCTTCGGAACCACTGGCGCTGTTGTGTGTCCTTGCGCTGCTGTGTTCTGGAGCTCGGATCCTCTTCTAATTCTCGGCGTCCGCCTCCCTGGCCGAGTCGAGCCCCCGCCTGGCCCAAGGTCCAGGATGCCAGCCCCGACAGGGCCGACGAGACCCCGAGGTAGCACCCAACTTCCCCCTCTTTCACCATCCTCGTGCAAGATACAGGGCATGCGTGCCGCGTGATTTTGGGCCGTCCAGCTCTGAAGCCTTCAGGCAGCGCGCTGCGCAGCGCTGCGCAACCACGCTGCGGCAGAGTGCGCAGCGGCGCAGCTGCGCGCGGGCCAAGGCCCGCAGCGCTGACGCGTCGGCACCGTGATGGAGAGGCCCGAACCAAAGAGAATAAGAGCCCATACCCGCCTACCTAAATAAATGGAGGCCAGTCCACAAGAAGCCTTCCACAACAAACCTAACCCTGAGACCCCAGGGCGTCCATCGGTTTTTGGTGCGGGAACGTCACGCCTTCCATGGTAAAAACATGTAAACCCAAGAAACCCGTGGCACCCTGGAGGCAAGCAGGGTGCTTCTTGGCATGGCACAGGTCTCCGCTGTATTGGCAGGGGAGAAGAAAACGAGGACAATGATCAACGCTGATCGCGGAAGCGGCGGTACCTGCCCTGGTAATCGTCCATCTTGGTCCTCGTCGATGAGTGGATCGCCGTCGCGAATCGGCGACGGCTGTTATGGACCAGGACCACGATCGGCGTCGACAGGATCCCGCGACATTGCTCATGGTCGTCATGATGGCTCTGCACTCGAAAGATGCTGTCCGGTTTGCGAGGCCGCCCTTGTGTAACCGGCGTTCGCGTTAGTGCGCCCTCTCTGAGCCAGGGTGGAATCATGGGCGCGGGCGTCTTCGCTTCGCTCCAAAGAGAAAACCCATCGCGCCACGGAAAACAACACGACGGGATACAAACAAACGGGCCCCCGGGGGCCTGACCGGGCCTCAGGACCATCAAAAACGGCTCGGGATGACAGTGGCAGATGGAGGGAAAGGAAAATGGAAGGAGCAGTCGCAGACGGAAGGTACACGTGCACTTCTCAAAGCAAGACGGCGCCAAGGGGGAGGTTCAGAGGTGCGAGTGTGGCTTTCGTTCCGAGCTCCCGACAGAAGCGGGCACTTAGATAGAAGGTACTTGAATCGTTAGTCTGGTGGAAGCTAGTTGAGTCGGTGCGTAGGTGATGTAGGGAGCATCAAATACGAATTAGAGGTCCCTTGCACACCCGTTATTCAAGATATGCGTGTGCACTCTTGGGCGCTTCCAGGGCTTGAGTCGTGATTTGTTCCAGGTGCCAGCGACGCTGTTCGACCATCGATAGCCCGTTGTTGGAAAGAAGCCACGCTCCATCTGGGTATTTGCCGCAGTAGGTCACACCGAATGTGCGCGGCGCTTGAGGGCGAGAGCGACAGCATGGCAATAACCTCGAGCGCATCTGGCGACGGGTGTAGGCGGCATCATGGCAAGGCCCACGGAGGAGGAGGAGGAGGTCGAAAAACGACCCTCTGTTGACCCGCGCAGTGGTGGAAGCATTCTGCACGAGTGTGCGCGGCGCCGCGGCGGGAGCGACAGATGGAACGCGATCCGTTCTCGCCGCCCTCCCGCCGTCCAGCTTACGGTAAAGCTCCAGCACTCAACACCACAGGCTGCGGAAGACGACTCAAGCTGTCTGGGCCACCGTCTGGCGGCGCGACGAGGAGGAGCTGGCGCTGTTCGAAACGAAAGGGAGTGGCCGCCATCATCATCATCAGCATCATCATCAGCAGCAGCACCATCATTATCAGCATCATCATCATCATCATCATCATCATCATCATCATCATCATCATCATCATCATCATCATCATCATCATCATCATCATCATCATCATCATCATCATCATCATCATCATCATCATCATCATCATCATCATCATCATCATCATCATCATCATCATCATCATCATCGCATCATCATCATCATCATCAGCATCATCATCATCATCATCATCATCATCATCATCATCATCATCATCATCATCATCATCATCATCATTATCAGCATCATCATCCTTCTCCTCCTCCTCCTCCTCATCATCATCATCATCATCATCATCAGTATCATCATCACCAGCAGCAGCATCACCTAAGTACCGACGAGTCTGGCGGCGCGACGAGGAGGAGCTATTCGAAAGAAAAAATGAATGGCCAGTTGAGAAGGGGTGCGGCCTTTCAGACAGAAGTGATTGCTTTGTCTAAAGTGGGACGACTGCGTCTCATCTGAAAAGCCTGCAGAAAGCGCATCGGACACTGTAGAAACACAACCCAGTCAACACATTCGAGGAATGACCATTCGCTGGTCATCCTCAAGGCCTCCCACCGCTGACGATGAGGAAGAAGCGGAGGAGGAGAAGCTGGTGGTGGGCTCCCACCACTTACTTCGTGGGCGCTGTGGATGTCAAGCTGGGCAGAGGAAGGAGATCAAGGAGACGGCTCGCAGCAGAAGCACCTGTATACTCGTGCCTGCCCTCTTGGATCGAGTGCTCTTCTCTTCGAGCTCCCGTGGCCCTTCCTCCTCTCACACGGCCGCCGCACGGCAGCTCTGACCCTGCTCGCGTAGCTCGACAGGTTGCACCGGCGATCGGCCGAGGTGAGAAAGGAAGGGGCGGAGGAGGACGAATCCGAGCGGATGCAGGCGGAGGAGGAAGAGGAAAATCCGCCGACACTGTCGGCGTGCGTGGGGGGTCTGTCTGGCCCCGTCGACGGGACGCCTTTTCTGTTGATCCTTCCCTGTCGGGAGGGAAAGGGCACTCTCCCGTCGTCGGGGGAAGGGGTCCGGGAATTGAGGGAAATCGACCCACGTCGTAGTCACGTCAAACGTCAAAAGGAAGCCCCTTCCCTTTGTCCCTTCCCCGGTGGGGGGGTGCGGGGTCCCGGGGGGGGGTGGGAGGGGTCAGATTCGCATCGCTTCTGGGGATCCTCTTCTCCCACGCCAGTCCTTCTCCAGCGCGCCGGTCCACGGGTCCTCCTCCCCAGGTGGGGAGGAGTCCCAGGGGGGGGGAGGAGAGTCAAATACGCATCCGTCCCTGGGGATCCTCCTTTCCCTCCTCTCCCCTCTCCCACGCCGGTCCTCCTCCGGTCCTCCTCCCGAGGGGGGGGTCCCAGGGGGGAGTCCTCTTCCTCCTCCTCCCTATCCTCCTCCTCCTCCTCCTCCTCCTCCTCCTCCTCCTCCTCCTCCTCCTCCTCCTCCTCCTCCTCCTCCTCCTCCTCCTCCTCCTCCTCCTCCGCCTCCTCCTCCTCCTCCTTATCTCCGCCTCCTCCTCCTCCTCCTCCTCCTCCTCCTTCTCATCCTCCTCCACTTCCTGGTCGTCCTCGATGTCTTTCAGGGTCGGCGGCAGCGGCCGTCAGGCCTTCACAATATGCACTACCAGGCAACTCCTGGGAGGTCATTGCGGCCACGATTGAGGACGTCTTGGCTGGACCCAGGGGCGACGATTACGCCAGATTCGGCCAATCATCACGTCAGGTTAGACCAGACTTCAGCCAAGGACGTACAGGGGCGATGGCCACAGCTGCAGTGTAAGTTGGAGAAGGGGGGCGGCGGAAGCGTCTAGAAGAACGAAAAACAGTACAAGTATAAACTACTGGAGGTCCACGCTGGTCACTTGGGCCGTCACTGAATCTTCCCCTTCCTGGACCAGCTCCCCGGCACCCAAAGCGCTCCTGGGGCGGCGCCTGAGGCACCGCCAGGTGTGTGGGAGGGAGTCGGCGCCGAGCCAGTATAAATCCGATCAAACCTTCGACAATTGCGCTCATGCCGTTCCCTGTCCTTCTGGAGGGAGAAAACAAAGATCATGGAAACAACTGAGCGCGGAAACGTCGGCCTCGATCTTGGTCACCGTCCATATATCTTGGTCCTCGTCAACTCGCGGATCGCCCTCACGAAACGGCGATGGACCACGATCGAGAGCGGCGTCGACAAGATCCCGTCATGGTCCTCGTTTTCTCCCCTCGATACTCAAAGGGTTGGATGATTAACCAAAGAAGGACCCCTAACCCTTGGGGAGGGGACCTAAGTTAGGAGGACCAAAAACATTAGGGATTGGGGGTCTTTTCTGCAGATGTGTCGAACCAAACCGCCCAGACTTCTTACCCCTGATGCGAAGACGGGGACCTCAGTGAGGCTACGTCTTCATCGTGTTATTAGGGTTAGGGGCTCTTTGATCCTCGATGATTGGAGGGGGGGGGAGCGAGGGGGGGGAGGGCTCCGAGAGGACGGCGGGGCTCTGAAGGAGGCACGAGGGCTTCCGGGAAGCCCTCTTGGAAGCATCGGGGGGGGGGGCTCCCGAGAGGCCCCGCCATGCCTCCCTGCGAGCCCCGCCGCCTTCTCTCGGAAGGCCGCTCCCCTCGCGGGTCACTCCATA
>CAUYUJ010010137.1:22500-30152 GCA_963575745.1 Prorocentrum cordatum
CGACTCGAAGGGGGGAATGCAGAGGGGACGGGCCTTCTGGACAGGCTCGGACGGCCTCCAGGCGTCTGAGAAATTGGCCAGGCTTATGTTGCTCCCATCGTCCTTACGAACCATATCCCAGAAATGATTTCGAGCACCCGGACAAGTGTCGAAAAAGTGTCGAGGCAGTGTCGAAGCAGTGTCGAACCAGTGTCGAACGAGTGCCTCCCAGGGCCCGACACGTGAAAACCCCAAGTTTCGGTGCTTTCTTGGTGCTCGAACTTCTTCCTGGCGATCAAGGCTAAACGTAGGCCGGAACATCATAAGGCCAGGCCTTCTCTCCGAGGTCGGGGGACGGCTTCGCGGAAGACCGGAGGGCTTCTGAGAAGCCCCGCCGCCCTCCGGGAGGGCCTGCCCCAGCTCGCCTCCCCCCGCCCAGGAGCGCCGCCGAGGGGCGCCCGCGGGACCAGCAAGAAACGATCTGCGCCCCCCCCCCTCCCGCAGACAAAGACAAGCATTGTGTCCTTGTCTGGCTCGATCGGGCTCGACGTTCGGTTTCGGGAATGATGAGTGCGAACTGTTGCTTTCGCCTCCGGGACTACTGGCTTCACCCTCGGGGACTGTCGGCTTCGCCTCGGGGACTGCTGATGCGATCTGGTCTTGGCCAACATTGATCTTGGACTGGGTCTGGTCGCCTACGACAAAAACGAGACGCTGCCAGGAGCTTCATAAGGACAGGAGGCGAGGGTTAAGTCGGGCGTGTCCCCCTACAGAGGGATTTTCGACGAAAAATAGAAAATGCCCAAAAAATACTCCAACATGGTCAAAACATATTCAAAAAATAGTCCCCAGACTATTGTTTTACCATTTTTGAACGTGCCCCCTGTAGAGGGACAGGCCCGACTTCAGGCGAGGGAGGCGAGGGGCAGGGGGGCTTCCAGGGAGCCTCAAGAGTTCCGAAAGGACTCGGAGGGCTCAAAGGGGGCTCTTGGTCCAGAGGCTACCCCTGCCTCTCGGAACACCTCGGGGGCCTCCAGGGACATCCGAAGGCCGCTGGATGCCGCAGAAAGCCTCCGAAGATCCTCAGAACGCCGCCGGAAACCCTCCAGAGATCTCCCGAAGCCCTCCGAGAGCTCGGAAAAAGAAGAAGAGGAGAAAAAAAAAAACAAAAAAAAAAAAAAAAAAAAAAAAAAAAAAAGTGGAACGCGTGCCCTGGCTCTTGCACAAAGGAGCTGCGAAGGACTGGAGGCCCGCGCCTCCTTCTTCCAGGGGGGGTGGCCCAGGGGGAGTGGCCGAGGGGGACGAGCCACGACGAACTACGAACCACTACGAAAATTAGCGGGTGGCCCAAGGGGGGGGGGGGGCCCAGGGGAGCTGGGGCTCGGGGGTGGCCCAGGGGAGCTGGGGTGGCCCAGGGGGAGTGGCCGAGGGGGACGAGCCACGACGAACCACGAACCACTACGAAAATAAGGGGGGGGTCCAAGGGGGGGTGGCCCAGGGGAGCTGGGGCTCAGGCTCAGGGGAGGGGCCGAAGGGGACGAACCACGACGAACCACGAACCACGACGAACATAAGGATGTCCGCGGCCCAGGGGGCTGTCCTGGGAAGCCTGGACGGAGCAAGCCTCCGAAGGGTGGGTGGCCAAGGGGAGCTGGGGCTCAGGTTCAGGGGAGGGGCAGAGGGGGACGAACCACCACGAACCACGAACCACGACGAAAATAAAGATGTCCGAGCTCTAGAGCACAGCTGCGCAAGAGAATAATAACGCCCGACGGCCCCAAACCGCCCCCACCTCGAAAGAACTCCGAGCTCAGACCCGTCGGAGCCCACCCAAACCCGCATGGCGATCTCAGGGCCAAAGCGCTCGAGGTGGCGGCGGCGTGCAAAGAGACAGCAGGCAGCACACTGGCGGCGTGCGAGTGGGGGGGGAATGAGAAGGAGAAGGCCTTCTCGGAAGGCTCGGAAGTCCCACGCTTTGTGGGCCCCGGAAACGGCAGGGCCGTTTTTTCACCGTTTCCAAAAAAATGTACCTTGAAAATGGAAACGGCAAAAAAACGGCGACCAAAAACGGCAAAAAAACGGCTCCAGGATTGGAACCTGAGCCGGGACCGGTCAAAAAACGGCGACGGGACCTGTAAAAAACGGCGTCGGAACCGGCAAAAAAACGGCAAAACAGAACCGGTAAAAAAACGGCCCTGTCGTTTCCAGGGCCCACTAAGGTCTCACGGCCTTCTGAGAAGTGCTTCTCTCGTCTCCCCTCTCGCTCGCCGCCGAGCACGAACAATGCCGACGAGGCTGCGAACACGAGCCCTGCGGAGCCGGTCTCCAGGGAGCCGCAGAGGCCTCTCCGGAGACCGCCCGATATCCCCTGGAACAAACAAGCATGTTGTGAACTAAGTCTGAAAGATACCCATCCCCCCGCCCGAACAAAAAAAGTCCCAAGACCCCCCAAAGGTCCTCCATAGACTCTCCGAGACTCCCCCCACCGACCTCTCGAAGCCGCAGGCGGAACGACCGGACAACCAAAACACGACCGATCGACAGACGACGCGACGATTGACAGCCGCACAAAAAGAGATCGACGAACCGACGCACGACAAGACGACGGACCCGATAGGACCCGACGAACGATCCGACCGAACGATCCGACGAGCGATCCAATAAGCGATCCGACGGTAACAACGACGACGACATATGATCGCCATCCCTGCTTCACCGAACCTGCGGCTACCTTTTCTCGGGGCTCCCTCTCCTGGAATCCGCCCGAAGACGGAGGAAGAGCATCGAGGCTTCGGAGGGGACGTGGAGGAGTGGGAGGTGGGGCAGGAGAGGGGGGGGAGACAGAGCGAGGGAGAAGAATCAGCATATGGGGCACGAAGGAGGGAGAGAGGAGGAGGTGGGAAGAGGAGGAGGAGGAGGAGGAGGAGGAGGAGGAGGAGGAGGAGGAGGAGGAGGAGGAGGACGAGGAGGAGGAGGACGAGGCCCCTTTTTGGCGCCAACAGCTCCTCGGTGCACGAGGAGGCCTAGAAGAACAAACACGGGATGACCTTGGGAACAGCGAGTCCCTTCCGAACCCAAAGCGGTCCTCGCTTCAGCGTCTGAACCGTAAGCCCCCCCCCCTCGGGGCCGACTCCGCAGGCTCCAGCGGCTCTGGGGCCCTCCACAGCGGCGGCCGGCTGCGGGTGCTCCCGCCCAGGCCGTGGCAGCAGTCCAGCACCTGCCGCAGCGCGTCGTCGGCGTCCACGAAGCGGCCGCCCTGCGCGCAGTGGAGAAAAAACGGGCATCCAACAAGGTGAGGGTTGCTCGATCCTGGCGTTGATCCATCTGTGTTGAGAGATCAAGCTCCACAAAGCTAACCTAGAGCTGAATTTCACAGCAGAAAAGAATGCACAAAAAAATGTACGGACTCTCACCCACTTGCACCTGCACCACCGTAACATCGCCAGGGCGGCGCTTTCGAAAGCTACTGCTTCAGCAAGGAAAGATCTGATCGGGTCCTCGAAAATTCGTTCCGGCTGCGACTGTGGGGACGTGCAGTACCTTTCCACTCCAGTGTGTCTCGGCCTCCCGGGGGGCGCTTCCTCCAAGGGCCCCGAGGCCGTGTGGTGACGGACCGCGTGGTGGCCTCAGACTCCGCAGCGACCTCGCCGCGTGATCCGCCGCTGCGCGGGTTCGGGACCCTGGGTAGACGAGCGCGCTCCGCTGCTCGCAATATTCGGCGTTTCGACATTGGGGGGTGTCTGGCTCCGGACCTCTGCGTCGTGCGACTACTTGCGACAGTGCGTCATGTGGGGAAGCCTCCACCCGCTCGAAGCAGGCGCCAAAAACAGCCAAATATATCTGCCCCTGTGGGGGGGGGGGGAGGGGAGGGTGCGAGGGCCCGCGCCGATCGGCAAAACAACGAACAAGAAAACAGCCAAGTATCTACCCCAGTGGGGGAGGGGGGAGGGGGGGTGCGAGGGCCCGCGCCGATCGGCACAACAACGAACAAGAGAAGGACCACCACCTCGTCGGAACGAACAGACGTGTTTCGGACGTCTGCGAGCGGGCACTCTGCGAGGAGCGCGCTCTCGGGGCCCTGGATTGAGCAGGGACCGACCGTCCCGGCAGTCCTATAGTCCTGCCACGAAATGCTCCCAGAACCCAAACATGCTCTCGGAACAAGAGCAATGCTCCTGGCACATTAGCCCAGCGTGTTAACACAAGACAGCCTCAACCAGGAATGCTCTGAGAAGGCCACGGAAGGCTCTCAGAACATTCGGGAGCGGCCAAGAGGGGGGTGTCCAAGAGGGGGGGTGCAAATCATAACCGGCGGCACGTGCGCGGCCCAGCGCGGGGGTAATGAAATGAGAGGAGGCGCCATGACATCTCGGGAGATATCATGGCCCACGCCATGATATCCACTCCTCCCTAGTCATCACCCCCCTCTTTGCCGCCCCCGAAGACATGCTCTGAGAACGCCACGGAAGGCTCTCAGAACATTCCCTGGTCATCACCCCCCTCTCTGCCGCCCCCGAAACATTCCTTGGTGAGCCTGTAGGGCGAGCCGGGGCGCTTCGCCACTGCTTGCCTGGAGGCCTGGAGGCGCCGGCCGCCCCGAGGCGTCCGATCGGAGAGCGGCCCGAGCCCACGGAGCCGCCCCGCGGCCCCGAGGGGCCCCCGCGGCCGCGCCGCGCGGCGGGGTCACCGCACCGCTTTCTGGGGGGGGGCCCACGACTGGAGCGGGGACCGACCGTCCCGGCACCTCTGGTTTGGACGCCCGAAATGGGTACGGAAAAAATGGGCACAATGCCCAGCAACAAATGTTGTCCCAAGCCAACAGCGGCCGCTGTTGGGCAGGCGGCCTCCTGTCTCAAATGGACACAGGCCGCGGCGACGCCGACAGCGAATCTTGTGCAAAATGAGCAAGAACTGCTGTCGGTCTTTGTACCCATTCTTTCCGTACCCGTGTCGGTCGTCCCGATTCTGGGGGGGCCCACGACTGGAGCGGGGACCGACCGTCCCGGCACCTCTGGAGGCCTACCAGAGAAGGTTCTTTTTGCGCGGGCGCGGCCCAAAATAGGGGGGTCCAGCTGAAAGGGGGTGGTGCAACAAATTTCGGGCAACTGTGTTGCAAACGTGCTGCGCCGGAGAATTGTATTGCAGTGGGTTACAAGTAATGTGCTGCACGCGATAACCCAGCAATACATTTGCGCCCCGGAATGCATTGCACGCCCCAAATGTATTGAAACCCACAAATCTATTGCACCAAATATATTGCACCACACCCTTGTCGCTGGACCCCCTGTTGGGTCAACCCGATTCTTAGAATCCCAAGATGTCCCAGGAACAGAAACAGTGCTCTTGGAGCCTCAGCCCGACGTGCTGCAACGAGGCAGCCTCCCAAGCCAGGAGTGTTCTCTGAGAACACTTCGTGCAGACCACAAAGGGTTATTAGAGCAGTCTTTGGTGACCCTACATGAAGGGGTCCTGGGACACACAAATAGTTACACACAAATTATAAGATTCCCAGTCTGTTGCTTTCCTGGGTTTTTGTCTTCCCCCCCACTTCCCATAGTTTCCCATATTTCCTGGGGAATCGACGATTAATTGTGTCTGTGTTTTTTTCCCTCCTGACTAGAGGAAAGCCAGGACGCTTCGCCACTGCTCGAACGACGTTCGGGCCCCGGGGCCATCGACCACAGGGCACCGGGGCGGAGGACTGCCCGCCTCGGGAGGGGGCTGGGAGCTCTGGGGCCGCGGACCTGCGAAAACGGCACAGCGCATGGGACGACGACGACGACGACGACGACGACGACGACGACGACGACGACGACGACGACGACGACGACGACGACGACGACGACGGCGGCGGCGACGACGACGACGACGACGACGATATCTTCGCCGGGTGTCAGGAACCAGTCCCGGCAAGCCGTCGGCCGGCCGTCGGCCGCATCTTGAGTGAAGGTCGAGGTGGAAGCGCGCGTATGCGTAACTTGAAGCTTGGTCCACTGCAGCCGCTGCTCGCCCAAAACTCCGGATCCTGACCCTGGCCCTCGCAATCATGACCTAACGAGTGTACGACGACAACGACGACGACGACGACGACGACGACGGCGACGACGAAGACGACGATGACGACGACGACGACGACGACGACGACGACGACGAAGACGACGAAGAGCGGCGCTCCCAACAGTTGGGCGCTGGAGGTCTCCAGAGGCTCGGCTCACAGAGGCCCAGAGGTCCCCAAGGGCCTTGAGATCCCCAGAGGCCTCCGTGAGCTCGCCAGGGACCCGAAGGGAAGGCCAGCAGCAGAAACCTCGGCCCGCGATCAGACGAGGAGGATCCCGAGGACCACAACGACAGCGATGCCGAGCGGCTCCTCCGCCTCCTCGACGGGGCTGGTGGGAGGAGGAAGAGGAGTACCAGCGATTTAGGACGTGAGTGGTTTAGGCTGTTTCTTCTTCCAACCCCCCTTCTTCCCCTTCGGGGAGGAGCTTACCCCTCCTTCTCCCCCCCCCCCTGAACTTGGACTGGGCGTTTCGCGAGACGTTGGAGCGTCCAAGATGGCCTCCGCGATGAAGCCAAAATCACTGATGTTGCTCTGAGGTGTTGGCCACAGGTTGGCCTCTGGGGGGGTGGGGCCTCGTTGAGGAGCTCCCCTGCTTTGATCGGTCTCCTCCAAGACGGCCCCAAGACAGGCCCCGAGGCTCCCAAGGGTGCCCCACGACGGCCCCACGAGGTACCCAGAAGGCCACAACCAAGAGGCTCCAAGAGGCCCCACATAGGCACCAAGAACACCGCAAGAGGCCTCGTCCAGAAGACCAACATCATTGATGTTACTGAAGTGTTGGCCACATGTTGGCCTCCTGGGGGGGAGGGGAACCCTGATTGAGGAGCGAGCCCCCCTTCTTTGATCGATCTCCTCCAAGGTGGCCCCAAGATGGCCCCCGAGGCTCCCAAGGGTGGGTGCCCCAAGAGGGCCCCAAGAGGTGCCCAGGAGGCCCCAAGAGGCCCCCACGATGTCCCCAAGAGAGTCCCAAGAAGCTCCCAAGGGATCCCCAAGAGACCCCAAGTGGCCACCCAGAGGCACCCAAGACGCCCCAAGAGGCCTTGGCGAGAAAGCCAAAACCATTGATTTGACAAGCGTGATGGCCATATGTTGGCCTCCTGGGGGGGCCTATGTAAGGAGCCCTCCTACTTTGATCGAATTCTCCAACGATGGCCCGAAGATGGCCCCCGAGGCTCCCAAGGGTGCCAAGACGGCTCCACGAGGTGCCCAGGAGGCCCCAAACGGCCCCCCGCTGTGCCCCGAAGATGCCCCCCAAAGGCTCCAAGAGACAAGAGACCCCAAGAGGCTCCACGAAGCCCCCCATAGGCACCCAAAAGGCCCCAAGAGGCTCTCGGGACTGCCAGGAGACCCCCAAGACGCGCCAAGAGGACTCCAAGAAGCTCTCGAAAGAAATCCGAAAAAGACCCCGAGAGGCATCCAAGAGGCCTCTGGCCATTCTGCTCGCCCTTCTCCTCGTCCTCCTTTTCACTCTCGTCCTGCTCCTGCTCCTCCTCCTCCTCCTCCTCCTCCTCCTCCTCCTCCTCCTCCTCCTCCGCCTCCTCCGCCTCCTCCGCCTCCTCCTCCTCCTCCTCCTCCTCCTCCTCCTCCTCCGCCTCCGCATCCGCCTCCGCCTCCG
>CAUYUJ010010138.1:0-20000 GCA_963575745.1 Prorocentrum cordatum
GGGGGAGGAAGGGGAGGAGGAGGAAGGAGGAGGAGGAGGAGGAGGAGGAGGAAGGAACGCGGGGCGACGTCTCTTCAAAACGAGGACCCAACACCACAGGATGGTTGGGAAAAATAGAAGTGGGACGAAACAGTGGGAAGTGGGGGGGCCCGGGATTTGTGCACCCTTGGGCCCCTTCATCCACGCAGGGAGGAGGAGTAGCCTTGAGACAAATCCAGACTTCCGACGCTCCGTTTTTTGTTGCCAGGCGGTGTCCCTGGATTTCGGCCTCTGGGGGCCGTCTTCGGGTCCGGGGGCTCTCAAAGACAGATCCAGCGCGACAGAAACGCCTCTCGGGAGGTGGTTGGGAGATCGGGGGCCGCGCATTGAAAGCATCACGTCGTCGCGCGCGACGTTTTCGCACGTGTTCGGAGAGTTCCCAGCCTCGGGGTGCTTCTCAGCAGCTGCGCCCCGCCGGGGGGGGGGTCGCGGGGTGCCCGGCTCGCTGCGGGCGGGCGCCAGAGGCCCGAGCCGTGGCCCGAGAGCAAGGCGTCCCATGAAGCAGCACGGGCCCTGGGGGAAGCGGGTCCCCCGAGGTTTTCTGTCGCCGCTGTCGCCTCCTCCTCCTCCTCCTCCTCCTCCTCCTCCTCCTCCTCCTCCTCCTCCTCACTCTCCTCCTCCTCCTCTCCTCATCATCCTCCTCCTGCTCCTGATCCGCTCCTTCTCCTCCTCTCCTACTCTTATCCTCTCCCCCCCCCCCCCGCCCCCCCCCCGGGGGGGCCCCCGCCCCCCCCCCCCCCCGGGGGCCGTCAGGAAGCGGCCCGGGATGCAGACCTCGCCATGGGGAGGGCACCGTTTCGTTTTGGCCCCCTCCACCGTGCCGGGCTCGGCCGTGCGGGGGGGGGGCAGGATTGGTGGCAGCGATCTTCGACGTCGAATGCCACGAGTCAGCGAGTCAGTCAGTCAGTCATCATGGGGATGGGCCCTGGGGTCCGGGACCCGCGTCCCTCGGGACCTTTTTTTCGCCCCACGTGCCACAGGAGGTGCATGAGATTGTCGAGGGGAGGAGAAAACAGACAGCGAGCAGAGAAAGAACGGAAAAGAGAAAGAGGAGGGACAGAGGAGAGGGGCGCGCGCGAGGACGACGGACGAACGACGACGACGACGACCGCCGCGCGCGCCCGGCTCAAACAGGCGCCGCCCCCTCCTCTTCCTCCACCTCTGACCGTGGCAGGTTCGTGTCGTGGCGACGCGGCGGCGACCCCAACGCACGGGTCTTTGAAGGTTGCGCGGTCCACGCGGTGTCCGAGGCCGGCGCGCAGGTCGTCACGACGGGCGGGGGGTAGGATTTGGAGGCCTGGAAATTGACACCCACGCCAACACAGGGGCTTGCTTCCTCAGAGGGAAATTGATTCTCGATTTCGCTGTTCGTGGTCATTGTTCGGTGACGATTGTTCATGCTCGTTTGACTTTTGTTGTTTATGTATTGTGTATGTTTTGACGCGTCTTCCGAAACCCGCCTGTAGGAGGACATGCCCAGCCTGACTCCAAGGTTCCCTCCAGGGCCCACTCGGCCAGCCGCCGAGTTGGCAGTCGAACCAGCTCACAACTTCAGCAGGGCAGGCGGGATGTTTTTTTGGGCACGGATGTTGGACGGCGCACTGTTTTTGGTCGGCGGTCGGTCGAGAGGGAAGGAGGGGGCGTTTAGTAATGCGGCGCAGCGGTAAGCCCTTCTTTGAAGGGCAGGGGATGAAGGGCGTTGGAAGAACGACATCGCACAACCGCCCACGCCCAGAGGGCGTGTGGGATCTCGTGGCGACGAGGGCGGTCCGCAAGCGAGGCAGAGTGCGCAGCGAAGCGGAAATCGTTGGGTGAGGGACTCCTCCCCTCCTCCCCTCCCCATCTCTCCCAAGCCTGTCGCTTCATAGTGTTAAGTCGGGCCTGTCCTTCTACAGGGGGAAAATCCAAAAATAGTCCAAATTTAGTCAGGGGAGTAAGTTTTGTCGTGTTTTTGTTCTCTGTTGTTTTTGAATTGTTGGGGAGTATATTTTATTTGTCGTCCACAAATTCCCTGTAGGGGGACACGCCCTATTGTGCAGCCTTGCCACGTCTAAGCCAAGCGCTTGCACGGAGAAGCCCTGGCCGATGCTGCAGGTAGAGGGGTGGAGCAGGGGGAGGACGAGCAAGATGAACAAGGGAGAGCGGGAGGGAGGCCGAGAGAAGCAGGAGGAGGAGGAGGAGGAGCACGACGGCGAGGACGAGGACGAGGAGGAGGAAGAAGAGGAGGAAGAGGAGGAGGAGGAGGAGGGGGAAGAGCACGAGGAGGAGTAGTAGGAGGAGGAGAAGGAGGAGGAAGAGCAGGAGACGGAGGAGGACGAGGAGGAGATGAAGAGAAACAGTAGGCCTCATAGGTTGGGGGTGGGGGAGCCCGACCAAGTGCCTGCGCGGATCGGGCGCCTGCTGCTGCTCCTCCTCCTGCCGTTCCTTCTCCTCGCCTTCCCTGCCACGATGGGCCCAGAGCCAGACCGACGCGAACAGTCTGTGCAGCGAGCAGTCTGTGTAGTCCAGTTGACGGCGAGCCAGACTCGAATCAAATCGTCTGGTCTTGTCCTCACCTTCCCTGCTCTCTCCTCGCTGCCCCTTCCTCGTCCCTCCACTGCGTCTCGAGGATCGCCGTGCTGAGCATGCTCGAGGATCGGGGCCCCGGGGTGGTCCTGGCCTCTCGGCCCCCAGAGGCCCTCGGGGTTCCTCCCGGGGAGCCGGGAGGAACGGGGAGGGCGAGCCCGACCACGTACCTGCTCGGATGGGGCTCCTGCCCCTCCTGCTGCTGGTCCTCCTCCTCCTGATCCTCCTCCTGCTTCTCCTGCTCCTGCTTTTGCTCTTCCTCCTCCCTCCCGCTCCTCCTCTTCCTCCTACTGCTCCTCGCTTCACCCTCCCTCCCGGGAGGTCCCTGGCTGCGTCTCCGGGGGTCTTTAGGGGCATCCCAGAGGTCCCTGGAGGCCCTCCGGGAAGGCTGAGACCATACCAAAACCCGATTCTCGAGATGGAGGTGGGAGGAGGAGAGGCAGGATGGCGAGAGGAGGAAGCAGGGAGGAGCAAGGATGAGGAAGAGGAGGAGTAGGAGGATGAGGATGAGGGCGACAGGAGGATCCTCCTCCGTTGGCCCGCATCCTCCCCCTTCTCCCCTCCTCTTCCTCCGCGGCGGAGGGGCAGAAGCAGGAGCAGGGGGAGGCAGGAGGACGAGGAGGAGGAGGGGGAAGGGGAGAGAGAGGAGGGAGCAGGAGCGGCGGCAGGAGCAGCAAGCAGCAGAGAGTACCCAGCCGAGGCACCTGGAGCAACCTCGCCGTGGTCTACGCGTACGGCGGCGCCGAGCAGCAGGCGGTGGAGGCCCTGCAGAGCGCGGGCGCGCTCAACGCGAGCCACCCGGCGGTGGCCCGCGGCCCAGCCGCCGGCCTCGGGGCGCCGTCAACGTCGACGTCGGCGTGGACGTCGGCGTCGGCGTCGGCGTCCGCCTTCTCCATGCCTCTGCCTTATATAAATGACTCCTCCCTGTCGCGCCCCCAGACGTGTCAGCAGGACGGGCCCAGCGTTCCGCCCGAGACTCCCCCGCCGCATGTGACCCTAAGGCATGCAACGTGCATCAGTTTAACGGAAAATGGCGGGTTCGTTTTCACAACGTGGTTCTCGCTTTACCGCTGCGCACCCTCGACTTAAACAATTTTACAATTTCCCGGTTGGAAGGCGGCTCGTTTTCAACATGTTTGCCAGCGCTGACCCTTAACAGTGTTTTCACAGGAAAGCGCCGGTTCGGTTCGGTTCGGTTAGGTTCCGAAGCGCTTCCGGTTCGGTTCGGTTCGGTTCGGTTTCGTAATCTTCCGGTTCTGTCGGTTCGGTTCGGTTCGGTACGTTTATTTTTTGTTTCCGGTTTAGACTTTGTTCCTGTTCCGGTTCGGGGCCCCAAACCCCAAAGGGGCCCCGAAGGGGACCCCGAAGGGGCCCCGAGGGGGCACCGAAAGGTCGCCAAACTTCGAAGGGGGCCCAAACCCCAAAGGGGCCCCGAAGGAGCCCCAAGCCCCAAAGGCGCCCCGAAGAGGCCCAAACCTCAAAGGGGTTCCAAACCCTAAGGAGCCCCGAAGGGGCCCCAAACCCCAAATGGGCCCCAAAAGGGGCCCAAAGAAGGCCCACAGGGGGCCCAAAGGGGGCCCAAAGGGGCCCCAAACCCCAAAGGAGCTCCAAACGGGCTCCAAACCCCAAAGGGGCCCCAAAGGGGCTCCAAACCCCAAAGAGGCCCCGAAGGGGCCCCCAAAGGGGCCCAAAATCCCAAAGGGGCCCCAAAGGGGCTCCGAAGGAACCCCAAAGGGGCCCCAAAGGGGGGGTCTGTCGGGAGAGGTTCGGCCCGGTTCGGAGTCCTGGTTCGGTTTGGTTCGGTATTGCAATTTTCCGGTTTGGTTCGGTTCGGTTCCCATTGACAAAAAATCAGATTCGCGCCGGTTCGGTTCGGCCCGGTTCGGTTCGGCCGGTTCGGCTCGGTTCCAGAACCATCCTGTAGCAATCGATGGCTTGCGATAGATGTAGGGTAGTTTAGGTGGTGCAATATATGTGGCACAGGCTACGCGGTACAACCGATGCTGTGCAATCTAGAATTCACAATATTGGTCAGCGTGGACCCGTGGACCCCACACAGTGTGTTTCCAGCAGTGGTATATGTTGTGCAATCTGTGTGGTGCCATACATCATGTGCAACCTATGTGGTGCAACATGTGTTCTTCAATCCATGGTGCAATACCATCCAGGTCCATCTATGTTGTGCACGTTGCGGTCTAGGTGGTGCAATTGAATTTACGCATGAGTTGACACATCCCACGTTCATGCAAACATCCCACCCACCCACCCGCAACTTGGTTTGCAAAACCCATTCGGTGGCGATTGCGATGCATGCTCGGCGATGGCTGGTGCATCACTGTGGTCGCGCCAACCCTAGCACGCGCGCGCAGCGGCCAGCCAGTTTGGCGCCACCGACGCGGCCGCGCTGGCGCTGAACGCTGGGCGCATCCCAGCGGGCACTTCACTGTGAGTCGGCGATTTGGGCGGGCGCGGTATCATGGCAACGCCGACTACGGTAGACGCGATGATGATACTAGCGATGCTGGTGACGATGTTCGCACCGACGACGGCGCGACCAGTGCGGGTTCCGATGCTGATCACGCCGACGACGATGGCGGCGTCCTCGCGTAGGTGATGAAGGTTTTGGAAAGAGTTCGACATGCGCGCGCGGCCGACGCGCGAGAGTGACCCGCATGGTGTTATTTGACATGGATCGTGCCCCCCAGCATGCGCGCAAGGGCGTGCGAATAATGTCGGCATGCGGCGCCAGAGGCCCGTTTGGCAGAATTCCATGAATAGTTTGAAGCACCTATGGTTGTTGCAAGAGTTCGCAACAAAAATCGCGCGCAAGTTGTTTGGCTTGTCTCTCTTTTTTTTGAATGAAAAAAACTGATGTTGCTAAACCTTGTGTTTTTGAATGTGTTTTGGACACCTGGTCTTGACCCCGCTACGACACCGACGGTTTTTGGCGGATTCCGGCATGCGCGCGCGACGACGCGCGCTTGTGCACTTCGTCACATTATGTTGCAAAGGATTCTCGCGACGGCACGCGCGAAACGGCGTTCGAACGATTTCGGCATGCGCGCGCGAAGCCCGTTTGGTAATATTGCGTGAAACTGTTGGAAAACCATGTTTTTTTCCCATCAAAAGAATCGCAAGAGCGTGCGCGCACGTTTTTCTTGAAAATTTGGTTGCGGAACCCTGGTTGGTATGCGTTGTGTTAACGTTCGACATTTTTTTAAAACAAAAAATAATAATAATAATAATAAAAAAAACGAAACCAAAGGTTTGTGAAGGATTGCGGCATGCGCGACGACGCGCGCGTGTGAATTCAGTTTGTTTGTTTTCTTCCTCCGGGGGGGGGCATTTTTTTGAAAACTGCTAATTCTTGATAAACGAGTGTGGGCGCACAGCTTCTTTTGCAAAAGGATTGCGGAGGGTCGATACCGGTTCGGCTGGGATGGTACGAGCTCATATGTAGGATTGGCGATGGGGCGAACACGTATGTAAATTGCGATATGTTTGGAAGAAAACCGAATATATGTGGTAATATCGATGTCGCGTGATATAGAGTATGTGCGAAAGAGCGCCAGTGGATCACCTGGTAATTGAAAAGGGGGGGTGCTCCCACCCACCCCCCCTTCAAAAGGGGGGGACTTGTTGGGACCCCTCCCCCCCCCTTCAAAGGAGTGGGGGGTCCTGACCCCCCCACTCCCCCCATGGCGCTGGAGACGGACGGGGCGATTTCGGACCCCCCCCCTTGGCCAGGCAAGGGGGAGGGGGCAGGTGGGGAGTCTCTTTCCGCTCCAGAACGCTGGAGGCTGGAGAGGTTAGGGTTAGGGTAGGGGTTGGGGGAGCGTTTAGGGGTTAGGGTTAGGGCTTAGGCCTAATATTAGAGATTAGGGTTAGGGTTAGGGGTTGGGGGAAGGTTTATGGGGTTAAGGTTAGGGCATATGGCTGGGGTTAGGGATTAGGGTCGGGGTTCGGGGCGGGGCTAAGGGTTAGGGGTCAGTTTAGGGTTAGAGTTTGGGGTTTAGGGTTTAGGGTCGGTGCTAGGGGTAAGGTTAGGGATTATGGATGGGGGTGGGGATGGGCTGGGGGTTAGGGTTCGGGTTTCGGGGTTTGTATTAGAGCTCAGGGTGAGGGTTAAGGATTAGGGTCAGGGGGTTGGGTAGGGTTTAGGGGTTCGGGTTCGTTTTTAGGGTTAGGGTCCGGGATTCGGGTTACGGTTAGGGACTAGGGTTAGGCGTAAGGGGTAGGGTTCGGGTTTAGGGTAGTGGTTAGGGTTAGGGTGAGGGTGAGGGTATTCGGGGTTAGGGGTTCGGGTTGGGGTAGGGGGTAGGGTTACGGCAAGGATTAGGGTTAGGGGTTAGGGGTTAGGGTTTAGGGTTTAGGGTCGGCGTAAGGGTTAGGGTTTAGGGTAGGGGTTAAGGGTAGGGGGTAAGGGTAGGGATTAGGGTTAGGGTAGGAGATAGATTGGGGATTAGGGGTTAGGGTTAGGGTTTAGGCTTAAGGTTAGGGGTTAGGGTTCGGGTTAGGGGTTAGGGGTGAGGGTTTAGGGTTGAGGTTCGGTTAGGGTTAGGGTAGGTGTTAGGGTTAGGATTGGGGGTTAGGTCCTGGGTAGGCTTTAGGGTAGGGATTAGGGTTTGGGTCTGGGGTGGTGGTTCGGGTAGAGGTTCGGGTCAGGGTAGGGGTTAGGGTAGGGTTGAGGGGTTAGGGTTAGGGCTTAGGGTTAATAGTTGGGATTCGGTTTACGGTACGGGTTAGGCTAGAATTTAGGGTTTAGGGATAAGGCATAGGGTTTGGGGTTAAGGATTCGGGTCAGGGACAGGGGTGGGGGTAGGGGTTAGGGGTTAGATTAGGGTTAGGGTTTAGGGCACGGGGTAGGGTCAAGGTAGCCAGCTCTAACGAGCCAGAGGGCTCCGTCCACTCCCACCCGCCCTCCCACAACATAAGAAGCAAGTGCGTCGCGTCCGACGCCTGTCGCTCATCTTATATCGTGGGCGGCTAGACGTTCAGCGCGCGACATGAGCTGCGTCCTATTCCTGCCGCGTGTCGAACAACGTCGACGAGAAACAAAACCGCGTGCGATGTACGCCGCGCCCCGCTCTGGCCTCTCACGTTGCCTCGTCGGCGACAACATGTCCAGCGCGCGAAGTGCGGCGAACCGCATTTGCTTGAGGCGTTCTGACTTGCCGCCCGCCCATCTCCTCAACCAGACGGGCCGCAGCGTCGACGACAAGAAAGTCCATGTTGACAAGCAGGCGTCCCCGTGCGATGTGCGCTGCATCCCATTCCCGCTACGCGATTCGCAGCGTCGACGAGGAGAAAATACATGTTGGCAAGAAACACGTCGACGTTGCTGTGTGTTTTCCGGCAGGTAGGACGGGGGGTCCCGCGCAGGGTTGGCCAGGCGGCCGCGCGCGATGCGCGCCGCGTCCCATCCCTGCTTCACCTTTCGCAGCTTCGACGACAAGAAAGCCCGTGCTGACGAGAAAGACGTTGATTTTGCCTTGTTTTTTCGATGGGTGGGACGCGACCGCCCGCTCGGGGTCGCCCGAGCGATGTTCATTCCGTTTCATTTTTGCTACACTTTTCGCAACTCGACGACACGGTGGCGAAAAAATCGTTGAGTTTGTGTCGTTTGTCTTGACAGTTCGGATGGCGGGTTTGCTATCGGCCGGCTAGGTCGGGATGTGGGGGCGTTTAATCATAGGACGTAAGGATTAAGGTCAGGGGCAGGGAAGGGGTTAGGGCAGGGCTGGGGGTTAGGATGAGGGTTTAGGGGGTTGGATTCGGGCTCAGGGTAAAAAGGGGTAGGGATTAGGGTCAGGTCTAGGGTTAGAGTAGGGTTAGCGGTTAGGGTTAGGCTTTTTAGGGTTAGGACTTAGGGTTCGGGTCAGGGATTAGGGTCCCGGGCCAGAGTTAGGGGCAAGGCGTAGTGTTCGGATTTCGGGTAGGGTTTAGGGTTAGTTAGGGGTATGGTAGGGGCCAGTTTAGAATCAGGGCTAGGGTGGGGGTTAGGGTTCGGGCCCACTTAGCCAACTCGAACGAGCCAGGGGGCTCCGTCCACTCCCACCCGCCCTCCCGCAACATAAGAAGCAAGTGCGTCGCAACCGACGCCTGTCGCTCTTCTTATATCGTGGGCGGCTAGACGTTCAGCGCGCGACATGAGCTGTGTCCTATTTCTGCCGCGTGTTGAGCAACGCCGACGAGAAACAAAACCGCGCGCGATGTACGCTGCGCCCCGCTCTGGCCTCTCACGTTGCACCGTCGGCGGCGACATGTCCAGCGGGCGAAGTGCACCGCGTCTCATTCCAGCCACGCGTGTTGCACTGCCAATCGTTTCGCTCCTGCCGCGCATGGAGGAGGGGGAGGAGGAGGAGGAGGAAGGGAGGGAGAGAGGGAAGGAGGGGGAAACTGAGGAGGATGAGGAGAATGCTTGTTGGGAATTCGCGGGGCTGTCCCATTCCCGCTATGCGATTCGCAGCGCCGGCGAGGAGAAAGTGCATGTTGGCAAGAAAAACGTCGACGTTGCTGTGTTTTTTGTTTGGCAAGTAGGACGGTGGGTCCCGCGTAGGGTTGGCCACGTCTGCGCGCGATGCGCGCGGTGTCCCATTCTTCCTACAGTTTCCGCAGCGTCGACGGCAACAAAGTCCATGTAGTCGAGAATAAACGTTGATTTTACATTGTTTATTGATAAGTCGGACGCGACCGCCCGCTTAGGCTTAGACAGGCGATGTTCAATCCGTCATATTCTGGCAACACGCTTCGCAGCGTCGACGACAAGAAAGCCCATCGCGTCGAGAAGCAAGGTTATTTGTGTATTGCTTTTAATGGGTAGGACGCGACCACCCGCTTAGGGCCACTCAAGCGATTTCAATTCAGTCACTTTCTTGTTACACTTTTCGCAAGTCGACGACATGTTGGCGAAAACCAATTGAATGTGCATTGTTTTCACGGTTTGGACGGCGGGGCTGCTATCGGCCGGCTAGGTGGGGGGTGGGGTGGGGGTGTTTAGTCATAAGATGTAAGGGTAGGGGTTATGGTTTACGGTCAGGAATTAGGGTGGGGGTTCGGGTGGGGATTCGGGTTTGAATTCGGGCTTCGGGTCGAGGTTTAGGTCGAGACTCCCTCCTCGCCCGCAAACCGTTTCGCTCACCCCCACCCGGTTCCCAACACATACGTAGCACCCGGGCATGGCCCAAGCCGCAGCATATTCAGCAGTCGTCTTTGTATGGGCAGCGATTTGGGGCGAATCCGCCGCCGCCGCCGCCGCCGCCGCCTCCGCTGCCATCTCCGCCGCCCGCCGCCGCCGCCACCGCGCCGCCGCCGCCGCCGCTGTCCGCCGCCGCCGCCACCGCCACTGCGCGCCCGCCGCCGCCGCCGCCGCCGCCGCCCCCGCTGCCGAATCGCCGCCGCCGCAGCCGCTGCCGCCGCAGCCGCTGCCGCCGCAGCCGTTGCCGCCACCGCTGCCGCCGCCGCCGCCGCCGCCGCCGCCGCCGCCCCCGCCGCCGCCGCTACCACCGCCGCCACCACCGCCGCAGCCGCCGCAGCCGCTGCCCCCGCCGCAACCGCCGCAGCCGTCGCCTCCGCCAAGTGTATTTTGCAATATGTTTTGACAGGGGTGGTGGGGGGAGGCCGCATTGGGTTCGTTGCGCATGCTCCGCATTTGGAGGCAGAGTGAGTTTTATATTGTTTTTTTCCCAGGGATGGCGGGGGGGGGTCCGCATGGTTTCGGGTTGGCTCCCAGTCGCCTGGGGGGGGTGTATACTAATAGGGAACAGTGATAGAGGGAGGTTAAGGTTAGGCGCAGGGTAATGGTCAGGGTTAGGAGTGAGGGGTTGGGTTAAGGGCTCAGGGTTAGGGCAGGGGTCAGGTTGAGGGTGAGGTGTGGTAGGGATCGGGTTCTGGAACCAGGGGGCGGCGTGGCGGAAGGAGGGGGGGAGGGGGGGGGTCCGAATTTCACGCTCAAATAGGTGGATGGGGGGGTCCGCCGGCGACGGATCGGGAAAGGGGGGGGTGTTCGCCGACGATGGAGTGGGAAGAGGAGGAGGGCGCCAACGACGGATCGGGGAAGGGGGGGGGGGTCCCAGACCCCCCCCATTTGGGGCATCCAGCAGCGCGCCCTCCATGTGCAACATGTGTGGTGCCATATATGTAATGCAAAATGTGTTGCGCATTCTGCGCAGTGCTATACATCCGCGGTGAAACAACTTGTGGTGCAATCTACGTGGTCCAATCTATGTTGGGCGAGCTATATGGTGCACTCTAAAGAATGCAACCTGTGTGGTGCTATGTTATGAGAGTGATGTTTACGAATGGTTTGACACATCGCACGTTCGTGCAAACATTCCACCCACCCACCCGCAACTTGGCTTGCAAAACCCACCGGTCGCGATTGCGATGCATGCGTGGCATTGGCTTGTGCATCCCTGTGGCCGCGCCGACCCTAGCACACGCGCGCTGCGGCCAGCCAGTTTGGCGCCACCGACGCGGTCGCGGTGGCGCTGACCGGTGGGCGCATCCCAGCGGGCACTTCACTGCGAGTCGGCGACGTGGGCGGGCGCAGTATCATGGCAACGCCGATTACGGTAGACGCGATGATGACGCTAGCGATGTTGGTAACAATGTTCGCACCAACGACACGGCCAGTGCGGGTGCCAATGCTGATCACGCCGGCGGCGATGACGGCGTCTTCGCGTCGACGATGAAGGTTTTGGAAAAAGTTTGACATGCTCGCGCGGCCGACGCGCGAGAGTGGCCCGCATGGTGTTATCTGGCACGGATCGAGCTCCCCCAGCACACGCACAAGGGCGTGCGAATGATGTCGGCATGCGGCGCCAGAGCTCCTCTTGCCAGAATTCCGTAAAGATCTTGAAACCTCTATGCTTATTTTTTCTCAAGAATTCGCATGAAGGCGCGCGCAAGCTTGATCGAGGCACGGATGTTGCGAAACCTTGTGCTTTTGAATGTTTTTGTTGGGCATTCGGTTTTGGCATCGCTACGAAACCGAACGTCTCTTGAGGATTCCGGCATGCGCGCGCGACGACGCGCGCGTGTGCGCTTCGCTTCAAATTCTTCAAAAACGGATTCTCGCGACGGCACGCGCGCAAGGGCGTTCGAACGATTTCGACATGCGCGCGCGAAGCCCGTTTGGTTGTATTTTTTGAACATGTCGAACAACTTTCTTGGTTTTCCCAAGAATTCGCAAGAGCGCGCGCGCGCACACTTCTTTTGAACATCCTTGTTGCGAAATCATACGTGTTCATATGTTGTTGGAACATTCGATTTTGAATTCTTTCCGAAATTTGAGGTTTTTGAAAGATTGTTGCATTCGCGCACGACGACGCGCGCGTGCGCATGTTTTCTCTGTGCGGGATTATTGGGAACTGATGGTGTTTGATAAACGAGTGCGCCCGCATTCCATATTTTGCAGAGGATGGCGGGGAGTCGATACCCGCTCGGCTGGGATGGTACGGATTCGTATTTAGGTTGGACAGTGGGGCAGGAACACATGTAAGTTACACTACGAAAAGGTGGACCGAGAGACCCGAGGTGGGGAGGGGTTAGAGCCGATTTCATTCTTAGGAGGAGAAAACATGTGGCGCAATCTATGTGGTGTCAGTTATTTTGTGTACGTTCAGTTGTGCAACTCACGTTGTGTAGCCCATGTGTTCTTTTCAATGCGTTGCAATATGTGGTGCGCTATGTTGCGCAATCCACGTTGTGCAATGTATGCTGTGCAATGTATGTGGTTACGCAATGGATGTTGTACTGTCCATGTGGTGCAATCCATGTTGTGCAATCGTCATGGTGTAAAAGACGTGGTTTTGCTATACATGTTGTGCAATCGACGTGGTGCAACCTATGTTGCGCAATACGCGTGGCGCAGTCTATGCCGCGAGCGATCGAAAATCGCGCTGCAGGCGCGATGTCTTGCTCGTGCAACCTACGTGGTGCAATTCAAAGGCGGCGATGGGCGGTGGCGAGGCGACGCGGAAGCGGCGGCAACGGGGCGGCGACGGCCGGCATTTATCCTCCAGACCGCCCAGCCCGCTCAGACGACGGGCGGCGACGAGGCGGCGACGGCAGGCACAGAGCCGCCAGTGTGCCCAACCGGCCCAGTTCCTCAGAGCAGAAGCAAGAACCCCGAAGAGCGAGCACTGTTTGGGGAATATATGCTGTTCAATATACGGTGCGCGGTCTACGGTGTGCAATCAATGTCGTGCAACCGACGTTGTGCAATGCATTTTGACTGTCTTCAACCTGTCCTCTCCACTGTTCGTTTACACGTCCCACCCTCCCACCCGCAATTTCTTGGTCGCAAGACCTCCTAAGATCGTGACGGTAGGCAACACATGGCACTTGTAACCGACGCCGACAACGACAGCGACAACGACGACGACGACGCCGACGACGACTACGACGACACCGACGACGACTCCGACGACTTTTACGACGACGACAACGATGGCAACGACGACGATGACGACACCGACGACGACGACGACGCCGACGACGACGATGACGACGCCGACGACGACGACGACGACAACGCCGACGCCGACGCCGACGACGACGACGACGCCAACGCCGACGACGACGACGACGAAGACGACGACGAAGACGACGACGGACGACGCCGACGACGACGGAGGAGGGAGGACAACGACGGCGACAACGACGAAGGACGGCGACAACGACGACGACGACCACGACGACGGCGACGAAATAGGACGGACGACGACGAGACGCCGACGACGGACGACGACGAAGAAGAAGGGAGGAGGAAGGACGACCACGGCGACAACGACGACGGAAACGACGAGGACGCCAAAGAAAACGACGACGACGACGACGAGGAAAGACAGAGGACGACGACGGCGACGACGACGACGAGGGAGGAGGGAGGCCGGCGACGACGACGACGACGACGCAAGAGCGCGCGCGCACGCTTTTGTTGAGCATTCGTGTTGTCAAACCTTGTGTTTTTTTGTATGTTGTTTGGACACGGTTTTGAATTTGTTTGAAAGATTTCGGCATGCGCGCGCGACGACGCGCGCGTTTGCACTTTGTTCCGTTTTTTGCAGAGGATTCTCGCGACGGCACACGCGCAAAGGCGTTCGAAAGATTTCGACATTCGCGCGCGCGAAGCCCGTTCAGTTGAATGTTTGATCATCTCGAACCCCTATGATTTTCTTAAGACTTCGCACGAGCGCGCGCGTAAGCTTTTTTTGAAAAAAAACCGTGCTGCGAAGCATGTGTTTGGTCTGTTTTTTGGAAACTCGATTTTGCAATCCCTCCGGAACCGGAGGTGTTTGAAGGATTCCGGCATGCGCGCGTCACGGCGCGCGCGTGTGCACTTCGTCTTGCTTTTTGCAAGGGGGTTTTGAAAACTTATGATTTGTGATAAACGAGTGCGCGCGCATAGGATTTTACGCAGAGGGTGGCGGGGGGGAGTGATACCGGCGCGGCTGGGATAGTCTGAGATCAGATTCGGGATGGACGATGGGGCAGAATCATATGTAAATTGCAATACGTAAAGGTGCATCGTTAATTCCAGGGGGGGGGGTCGAGTTCATTCTTTTTTTAATAAGAGAATTCACGCGCCGAACTTGAAGTTGTCAGCTCCACTGCTCGCGCAGTCATCCCACCCGCCCACCCGCAACTTGGTTTGCACAACTTATGCAGCAGCGATTGCGATGAGTGCTTGGCGCTGGCTTGTGCATCTCGGCGGCCGCGCTAGCCCGCGCATGCTCGCGCGCGCGCAGCGGCCAGCTACTTTGGCGCGACCGACGCGAACGCGGTGGCGCCGACCGTTCGGCACATCCCGACGGGCTTTCAGTGCGAGTCGGCGACTGGGCGGGCGCGGTATCATGGCAACGTCGACAACGGTAGACACGATGATCATAGTAGCGATGTTGGTGACGATGCTGGCAGCGACGACGGGGCAGCCAGTGACGGCGCCGGTGCTGATCACGTCGACGACGATGACGGCGACTTCGCGGCGGTGATTCAGTTTTTAGAAGGAGTTCGACATGCGCGCGGCAGACGTGGCACGTATGGTATCATGTGACACGGATCGCGCCACCCCAGCACGCGCGCAAGGGCGTTCGAACGATTTCGACACGCGCGCGCGAAGCCCTTTTGGTTGCACTTTATGGCGATGTTGAAAAACTCATATTTTTTCAAGAATTCGCAAGAGCGCGCGCACGCTTTTGTTGACAATCCGTGTTGGTAAGCCATGTGTATATATATTCATATATCGGATACTCGATTTTGAAATCCTTCCGGAACTGAAGGTTTTCGAAGGATTTGGGCTTTCGCTCGCGACGGCGCGCGCATGTGCATTTTGTCAGAATTTCTCATGTCGTTTTCACGGAAGTCTTGAAGCCTTATGGTTTGTGATGAACGAGTGCGCGCGCATAGTCTTTTTTCCAAAGAAGCCGAGGGGGGGGCGATACAGGCACGGCTGGGAAAGTACGGGCTCAAGGGTAGGATGGACATAGGGCCTGAATCGTCCACGTCTTGCATCGGTTCCCGGGAAATCGATGCGTCCGGGGGGGTGAGGGTGGTAGAACCTATTTCCTTTTGAGAAACGGAGAATTATCAATGCTCAACTCGAAGTTGCCCATTCAATTGCTCGCGCAAACATCCCACCCACCCACCTGCAAGTTGGTTTGCAAACCGCATGCGGCGGCGATTGTGATGAATGCTTGGCGCTGGCTGGTGCATCCCTGCGGCCGCGACAGCCCGCGCACGCTCGCGCGCGCAGCGGCCAGCTACTTTGGCGCGGCCGCAGTGGCGGTGACTGCTGGGCACATCCCAGCTGGCACTTCAGTGCGAGTCGGCGACTTGGGCGGGCGCGGTATCATGGCAACGTCAACGTGGGTAGACACGGCGATGATAGTAGCGATGCTGACGACGATGCTGATAGCGACTTCGGCGCGGCCAGTGGCGGCGCGAGTGCGGATCACGTTGGCGACGAAGACGACGTCCTCGCGTCGGCGATGAAGGTTTTATACAAAGTTCGACACGCGCGCGCGGCCGACGCGCGAGAGTGGCCCGCATGGTCGTATCCGGCACGAATCGCGCCCCCCCCCCCCCTACCCCACCCAGCACGCGCGCAAGGGCGCGCGAATGATGTCGGCATTCGGTGCGAGAGGCACGTTGGGCAGAATTCGTACTCATGTTGAAAACCGAGCGTTTTTTCTTTTTCAAAACGGATGTTGCGAAACCATGCGTTTCTGGCATCTTGCCTTGGGCGCTCGGTTTTTAAACCGCTGCAACAATGTTTACGCATGTTGGCATTCGCGCGCGACGACGCGCGTTTGCACATTTTTTCTGGTTGCAAATAATTTTCGCGACGGCGCGGGCGCAAGGGCGTGCGAGCGATTTTGACATGCGTTTGCGCGAAAACCGTTTGGTAGCCTATTGCGAAAATGTTTGCAATTTAACAAATAATCATATGAAAAACGATGGTTGTTCATAATATTTATCAAAAAAAAAAACACGCGCACAAAAGGCTTTGTTTGAACATCTGTTTTGCGAAGCCATGTGTTTTCGTAGTTGTTTGAACACTAGATTTTGAGGTTCTCGCGGGGCCGTCGGTTTTTGACGGATTCCGGCATGCGCGCGAGACGACGCGCTCGTGTGCACTTCGTGCATTGTTTTGCACGGGATTTTCTGAAAGTTCATGATTGTTGATGAACGAGTGTGCGCGCATAGCTGTTTTGCAAGGATGTTTGGGGGGGTCGATACTGGTTGGGTTGGGATGGCATGGGTTCATATTGCAGATGGACGATGGGGCAAAATCGTATGGTTTTTGCAGTACGCAAAGGGGTGCCGATAATCCTTGGGGGGAAAGAGTATATGATTTCTGTAGAAAGTCAAGTCTACGTATGTTGGACAATTCACCCTGCCAGATTTGAGGTTGTCGACACCACTGCTCGCGCAAGCGTCCCACCCACCCGCCCGCAGCTTGGCTTGCAAAGCGCATGCGGAGGCGATTGCGATGAGTGCTTGGCGTTGTCTGGTGCATCTCTGCGGCCGCGCTGACCCGCGCGCGCGCAGCGGCCAGCTAGATCGGCGGTACCGACGCGAACGCCGTGGCGCTGACCGTTCGGCAAAGCCCACCAGACACTTCAGTGCGAGTCGGCGACTTGGGCTGGCGCGGTATCATGGCAACGCCGCCAACGGTAGGCACGATGATCATACTAGCGATGTTGGCGACGATGCTGGCAGCGACGACGGGGCAGCCAGTGGCGGCGCCGGTGCTGATCACGTCGACGACGATGACGGCGTCTTCGCGGCGGTGATGCAGTTGTTGGAAGGAGTTCGACATGCGCGCGAGAGTGGCCCGCGTGGCATTTGTTAACGCGGGTCGTGCCACCCCAACGCGCGCGCAAGGGCGTTCAAACGAATTCGACACGCGCGCGAGAAATTTGTGTGGTAGCATCTTATGATAATATCTAGAACCGATGGTTTCGTTTTTTAGAATTTGCAAGAGCACGCGGGCTTCTTTGGTTTGGAAAATCCGCGTTGCGAGTCCCTGTTTTTTTTGGACGTTCGATTTTGAAATTTTTGCGGAACTTTCTGTTTTGAAACATTATGGCACGCGCGCGCGATAGCGCGCGCGTGTGCACTTCGTGCCACTTCTGTTGCAAGGGATTTCTGGACACTTAAAATGTTTGATAAACCGGTGCGCGCGTATATTTGTTGCAGAGGATGGCGGGGGGGGTCGATACCGGCGTAGCTGGGATGGTGTGGCTGGCTTGTTTTTTAGGATGGACGGTGGCGCAGGACCACGTGCAAATTGCAATACGAAGCAGGTAATCCCAGGGGGGAAGGGGGGGGGGTAGAGTCTATCGATTTTCTTTTTATAAAAGGAGAATCTAGGCGGCGACGGGGTGGCGAATGGGCGGCGACGGAGCGGCGACGGCGGCCACATACCCGCCAGACCAAATATTCGGCCCAGATGACGGGCGGCGACGAGGCGGCGGCGGGGCGGCGACGACGGCCAAATAGCCGCCAGATTGTCCAATTCATTAGAGCAGCAGTAACAAAGAATCTGTGCAAAAACTGTATGGAGAATATGGTTCTCGCCTTCGCGCCGCGCGCGCGCGCCCGAAACAATGCAACAGCTTCGCGGATGGAGGGCCTTTCGGTTTCAAATAGCGGCTCTCGCTTTCGCGCCGCGCGCACATTCAAAAATTATCTTGGCGAAGGACCCAACCATATGCAATCGTGAATACTGCAATTGTGAATATCTTCTCGGTGGAACCCCCTACGGGGCCACGAAACGTACGAGGGGTGTGCCGAAATGGGTGTGCGGGACGCACGCGGGCACACCCACTAGGGCCTTCGGTGGAGCTCCCTATGCGGCCACGAAACGTGTGAGGAAGTTGACGAAATGGGTGTGGCTGACGCATGCGGGCGCGGGCACTGGGGCCTTCGGTGGAGCTCCCCATGGGACCACGAAACGTGTGAGGGGTGTGCCGAAATGGGTGTGGGTGACGCATGCGGGCGCGGGCACTGGGGCCGAGGGGTGTGCCGAAATGGGTGTGCGGGACGCATGCGGGCACACCCACTGGGACCTTCGGCGGAGCTCCCTATGGGGCCACGGAACGCGTGAGGGGCGTGCCGAAATGGGTGTGGCTGACGCATGCGGGCGCGGGCACTGGGGCCTTCGGCTCCCTATGGGGCCACGAAACGTGTGAGGGGTGTGCCGAAATGGGTGTGGCTGACGCATGCGGGCGCGGGCACTGGGGCCTTCGGTGGAGCTCCCTATGGAGCCACGAAACGTGTGAGGGGTGTGCCGAAATGGGTGTGGCTGACGCATGCGGGCGCGGGCACTGGGGCCTTCGGTGGAGCTCCCTATGGAGCCACGAACGTGTGAGGGGTGCCCGAAATGTGTGAGGGGTGTGCGAAACGCATGCGGCAAATGGGGCCTGTGAGGGGTGTGGACGCATGCGGGCGCGGGCACTGGGGCCTTCGGTGGAGCTCCCTATGAGCCACGAAACGTGTGAGGGGTGTGCCGAAATGGGTGTGGGGGACGCATGCGGCCGCGGGCACTGGGGCCTTCGGTGGAGCTCCCTATGGAGCCACGAAACGTGTGAGGGGTGTGCCGAAATGGGTGTGGGTGACGCATGCGGGCGCGGGCACTGGGGCCTTCGGTGGAGCTCCCTATGGAGCCACGAAACGTGTGAGGGGTGTGCCGAAATGGGTGTGGGTGACGCATGCGGGCGCGGGCACTGGGGCCTTCGGTGGAGCTCCCTATGGAGCCACGAAACGTGTGAGGGGTGTGCCGAAATGGGTGTGGGTGACGCATGCGGGCGCGGGCACTGGGGCCTTCGGTGGAGCTCCCTATGGAGCCACGAAACGTGTGAGGGGTGTGCCGAAATGGGTGTGGGTGACGCATGCGGGCGCGGGCACTGGGGCCTTCGGTGGAGCTCCCTATGGAGCCACGAAACGTGTGAGGGGTGTGCCGAAATGGGTGTGGGTGACGCATGCGGGCGCGGGCACTGGGGCCTTCGGTGGAGCTCCTATGGAGCCACGAAACGCTGTACTGGGTGGGTGAAATGCAGGAGAGGAGGGAGAGGAGGAGGAGAGGAGAGGAGGAGAGGAGGGAGAGGAGAGAGAGAGGAGAGGAGAGAGAGGGAGAGGAGAGGAGAGGAGAGGAGAGGAGAGGAACGCGGTGCACCGTCTCTTCAAAACGAGAACCCAACACCACAGGATGGTTGGGAAAAACATACGATTTACGCATGGATGGCGCCTCCTTTTCAAAACGTGGCTCTCGCCCCAGCCCCGCGCACATCCGTTTTGGAAGTTCGGCAAAGTTTCAAGGGTTCGTATGTTTGGCACCAGGAATATTGTTCTGGCACGGCTTAAGATTGTCAGTGCGCAACTGTCACGTTGATTCGCGGTGTTGCAGCCCGACGAATGGTGTTATGGTGCGACTTCGAAATGCAAGGACGCAACAGTCACGCTGATCCGCTGTGTTGAAGTCCCAGAAAAGGCGTGTTGATACGATTGAAGATGCTCTGATCTTTGTTTTCTATTGTGCCACAGCCCGCACTGCAAATACATGCTTGCAGAGATCTAACAAGATGCACTTTGGAGGGGCGGTCTTGCAACATCGCTGATACGTCCTCACTGGTCCTCCTCCTTCTCATCCCCCCTTCTTCCTCATCATCCCTCCCTCCCTCCTCTCCATCCGCCTCCTCCTTTTCATTTTCTCATCCTCGCTCCTTCTGTCCTCCTCCTTTTTCTCTTCCTCCTCCTCCTCCTCCTCCCTCCTTCCCCCTCCTCCGATTCCCTTCTCGCTCCTCCATGTCCTCCTCCCCCTCCACCCCTGATGGGGAGGACCCCATCCACCCCTGATGGGGAGGATCGGGGCCATGTCTTCAGCAGGG
>CAUYUJ010010138.1:27500-30138 GCA_963575745.1 Prorocentrum cordatum
TCGGGCGCCGCGCACAGGGGGGGGGGCGGATGAGATGGGAGGGGCGGAGGGGCAGAGAGAGGGCCGTCCTCCTCCTCCGATCCTCCTCCGCCTCCTCCTCCTCCTCCTACTCCTCCTCCTTCCTCCTCCTCCCCGTCCTCCTTCCCCCCCCCTCTTCCTCCTCCTACTCTCCTCCTCCTCCTCCCTCCTCCCCCTCCTCCGCCTCCTCCTCCTCCTCCTCCTCCTCCTCCGCCTCCTCCGCCTCCGCGGCCTCCTCCTCCTCCTCCTCCTCATCATCATCATCGAGGGCCAGCGAGGGCTGCATGATTGGGGCCAAAGGAGGGGGGCCAAAGGAGGGGGGCCTTAAAGGCCCGAGAGGTGCACCTTTGATCGGCGCCCCATGAAGCGACGCCCACGTGGCGCAGGCCGCAGACGGAGAACGTGGATCAACCGAGGGAGCTCGCGAAGCAGCAGGAGCACTTCGCGCAGTGCCCCCAGAGCAGCAGAAGGAGATGGCAGAGCAGCGGAAGGATGTGGAGCTGAAGCAGGGGGTGCCAAGCCGCGGCTGGGCGCGGGGTGCAGCACCCCCGCGCGGGTCGCAGCGGCGGGGCCCTGCAGTCGCATGGAGGCGCCTGGCGCGCCGCTCGAGAAGCCGTGTGCCCCAGACGCCCGCGCCACTGCAGCGGCCGCGACCCGCGCGGCCGCTGGGCAGGGCTAGGCGCCGCGGCCGCCGCATGGCGCACGCAACGGCGCCCCGGGACGCCTCACCCCAGCGAGCATGCCTCGGGGGCTCCCAAACGGGGTGGTGACCACACCTTGTGGTGAGTCGGTGGGGATTCGGGGTCACCGCACGGTTTTGGGACTTTGGTCGTTCTCCGAGGATGTCTCGGGCGACTGGAGCCTCCAGGGTCCCAAAACCGTGTGGTGACGGACCGTGCGGTGAGGTCTTTGCGGATTTCGAGGTCACCGCCGGGTCTGTCACCACACGGTTTTGGGACACCCAGATGCCCTGGAGTCCCCGCAGGCCTTCGAGCAGCCTGACGGCGAGTCCGCCGCCGATTTCGGTGGTGCCAGTGGAAGGCGGGATCCTCGGCGACCTCAAGGACATCGGCCTCCGTTCCGAGCCCGACGATGACATCGAGCTGGCGCTGAGGGGCGTGGCTGACAACGGCTGCAGCCTCGCGCCCGCCTTCGTCCAGAGCAACGGCGACCTGCAGGACGGCGACCGCGGGTAGGAGGACCCCGGTGCCGCGGCGGGCCCCTGAGCAGAGGAGGGCACCCGTGCTGGCCCCGTGCCGCCCGTCGTCTCCGCCGTGTCGAGACCGACACCAGGGCGGCCCGCGAGGAGGAGACGAGCCGACGGATCGGCGCCGCCCCCGCCGCCCCCCCGGGGAGCTGCCGCAGCCGCCATGGCCGCGCACGATTCGCGGCCGCTCGTGCCCGGGCACCTGCACCGCCCTGCAGCGGGATCCCCGCGCCCCCACGGGCACGAGGCGTGCGCCCGGGGGGCCCTGCGGAGGAGCCGGCGGGGAGGGTGCCGGCGGGGCGGCGGCCACGGCCGCGCCCGAGGCGGCTCCAGGCGAGGGCTCCTGCGCGCCGGGGCCTGGAGGTGTCTGTCCCTGGCCCGGCGAGGAGGACGACGCGAGCATGAAGTCGGGCCTGTCCCCCCCCCACATGGGGATTTTCGACGAAAAAATAGAAAATACCCCAGACAGAATCCAAAAATAGTCCAACAATAGTCTGGGGACGTTTTTTTTTTTTAGTATTTTTCGGTGCATGTTTGGGGTATTTGTTGTTTGTTTTTCGTCGAAAATCCCCTTGTATGGGGGACAGGTCCGACTTAACGCGAGCATCGCCTCCCACACCGGCCAGCCCGAGGGCTATTCTTTCGGCCAGGGCAAGTCCGACGGCGGCTCCTATGACGACCCCGTCGGCCAGGGCGAGTCAGACAGCGGCTCCGAGCACGGCCCAGACGACTCTTTCGGCCCAGACCAGCGCACCAGCATCATGCAGCTGCTTGCCCAGAGTGTGGCGCGGATGAAGATGATAGCTGCTCTCCTCAACAGCTGCTCTTCCTTCGACGACGCCCACAGCAAGGACGACGAGGAGCCGGGCAACCGTTTACCAGGGGGAGTGCGACTTCGGCATCTTCGGCCGTGCTGCCCAGGCGCGAAGCTTGCGAGGCAGGTTCCTCTGCACGTCGTCGTTTTCTTATCCCTTCCTTTGCCGATCGGCGCGGGCGCTCGCCCCCCCCCCTTGGAGTAGATCTTGCCTGCTGTTGGCGCCTCTTTCGGGCAGGTGGAGTCTACCCCATAGGACGTACTGATGCAAGCAGTCGCATTAAGCCGACGTCCAGAGCCAGACCCCCCCCTCACCCCCCCCGTTCCGCCCAGTGTCGAAACGCCAAATAAGAAAGCGGTCACCGTTGCGTCCTGTGGGAGGCCCCTCTGACCGCGCTTCCTGGCGCAGCCGCCGCAGGCCTGTCGTCCTCTCCCTCCTCTCTGCTTGCCTCCGCCTCTGCTGGCCCAGGCCCTGCCCCGCGTCGTCCCTCGCCGGCCCAGCGCGAGAGACGTCGAAGCGGCACGAGCCGCTCCTCCTCCTCCTCCTCCTCCTTCTCCTCCTTCTCCCCCTCCTCCTCCTCCTCCTCCTCCTCCTCCTC
>CAUYUJ010010139.1:0-30137 GCA_963575745.1 Prorocentrum cordatum
CTCCTCCTGCTCCTCCTCCTCCTCCTCCTCCTCCTCCTCCTCCTCCTCCTCCTCCTCCTCCACGACGGTGCGGGGGGCGTCAGTGGGGGTCGGGAGCCTTGAGGCAGGGGTCAATGCCAACGGGGGTCAGCCAGAGCGCCCGATCTTGCAGGATCCTGCAGCTCCAGGGTCGCATTTCAAGCAGTGGCGAAGCGTCCTGGCTCGCCTACAGCCCTGCCAAACAATGTTCTAAAAACCTTTTGGGGGTTCCAGGAACTTTTCTTAGAACATTTCTGGCGGAGTCTGTTTTGTTTTATCAAATCGGGCGTATGTTCTAAGAACATTGTTTTTGTTATTGGAATGGGTTCTAAGAACATTTCGTGGTATAATTGTAGGAATGCCGGGACGGTCGGTCCCTGCTCAAAGACAGGGGTCAATGCAAATGGGGGTCAGCCAGAGCGCCCGATCCTGCAGGATCCTCCAGCTCCAGGGTCGCACGGACCCAGGCTTGGGCGCAGGATCCTGCAGGATCCTTCGCGTTGACCTGGGTTTGGGTGACGGATCTTGCAGGTTCTTATAGCATCCTGCAAGGCTTGAGTGTGTTGGGTCTGGATTGACCCGAGTCAGAAGATCCCAAAGGGGCGTCAGTGGAGGGGAAGATACCCATATCAGGCGATCGCAAACGTGGATCAAGGGGGCGTAGATTAGCGACGGGCTCCGTTTCCAGTTGAAATCGCGGATTTTTGCCGCCGAGCGAGGCGGCATCGGCCGCACTGTGGGGAGGGCACCACCGGCGGCACTGGGCGCCCCGCAGGAGGAGGAGGGGCGTCAGTGGAGGGAAAGATACCCAGACATGATCGCGTCGTAGGAAATATCAGGTCGGGAGGCTTTTGCTAGTTTTCCGCCTCGGGGGGCCCTCGCCAGCTCTCGGGAGCGTCAAACAAAGACTCAGGATGAAAAATCGGCCCCAGGGAACGGCTCAGGACTTCCGGGGACGCCTCACTGAAAAAATCAAGACGTCGCATGTTTGGCTATCCATACTGGCTACCCTCGGCCCGTTTTCGTCTTTTTGGGTCCCCGTTGGATTCGCGTGGAAATTTTGGTCAGAGCGCACCCTGGCGAGGTCCAGGGAGCAGTAGCCGGCGGTAGCAGTACCTGTTGGTCTCCCTTCGGGGGGGGGGGGGGGGGGGGGGAGGTTGAGCGGTGGATCGCGGAGAAGGGGAGGAGAGAAGGGACGGAGAAGGAGGGGATGGGGGGCGAGGGCGGGGGAAAGCGGAAAGAGGAGGGAGGGGAGGAGGAGGAGAAGGAGGAGGAGGCGGGGAAGGGGGGGGGAGGAGGGGGAGGAGGAGGAGGAGGAGGAGGAGGAGGGGAGGAGGAGGAGGAGGAGGAGGAGGAGGAGGAGGAGTAGAGGAGGAGGAGGAGGAGGAGGAGCCGGAGCAGGAGGTAGGAGGAGAGGAGCGGCAGGAGAGGAGGAGGAGGAGGAGGAGGAGGGAGGAGGAGGGGGGAGGAGGAGGAGGACGAGGAGGAGGAGGAGGAGGAGGAGGAGGAGGAGGAGGAGGAGGAGGAGGAGGAGGGGGAGGAGGAGGGGAGGAGGAGGAGGAGGAGGAGAGGAGAGGAGTGAGGAGGAGGAGGAGGAGGAGGAGGAGGAAGGAGGAGGAGGAGGAGGAGGAGGAGGAGGAGGAGGAGGAGGAGGAGGAGGAGGAGGAGGAGGAGGAGGAGGAGGAAGCAGGAGGAGGATGGATGAGACAGGAGGAGGAGGAGGTGGAGGTAGGAGGAGGAGGAGGAGGACGAGGAGGAGGAGGAGGAAGAAGCGGGGCGGAGGAGAGGAGAAGGAGGGAGGAGGAGGAGCTGGAGGAGGGGAGGAGGAGGAGGAGGAGGAGGCGGAGGAGGTGGGATGGAGGAGCGAGGAGGAGGAGGAGGAGGACGAGGAGGAGGAGGAGGACGAAGCGGGTGGGGAGGAGGAGAAGGAGGGGGGAGGAGGAGGAGGAGGAGGAGGCGGAAGAGGAGGAGGAGGATGAAGAGGAGAGGAGAAGCAGGCGACGATTTTCATGTCCAAGCTCCTGCTTGTCTGGCTGCGAGCCTGTACAGCTCGGAAGCCGGGCAAGGGCTGCTAAATCCGTGGCTGCTAGAATCGACCTCAGCAGCAGAGGAGGAGAGCCCTCTGGAGACCTATGTGGGCGGCGCGGGCCCGCTCAGCACTCTCGCCCGAGGAGGAGGGGGATCGGGGGAGGAAATCTAAACCTCCTCCTCCTCCTCCTCCGCCCTCCTCCGCCCCCTCCTCCTCCGCCCTCCCCTTCCTCCTCCCTCCTCCTCTCCTCCTCCTCCTCTCCTTCCTCCTTCTCCTGCCCTGCTCCTGCTCCTGCTCCTCCTCCTGCTCCTGCCCCTCCTTCGCCCTCCTCCTCCGCTTCGTCCTCCTCCTCCTCCGCCTCCTCCTCCTCGTCCTCCTCCTCCTCTTCGTCCTCCTCCTCCTCCTCCTCAGGCAGATGGGGTCGGAGGATCGCGCCGCGTCGCCGATGCATTGCCGGTGCTGCTCGATGCGGGCCCGATGTTCTCCACGCCGACGTCGCCGATGCCTCGCCGACGTCTCCGGTGCCTCGCCGATGCATCGCCGCTGCACTGGCGGTGCGGCCCGATTCTTCGACCCCGTCTTCTCGGACCCCATCTAGGATTAAGTCGGGCCTGTCCCTCTACAGGAGGGATATTCCAGAGTAGTCAGAAAATTATCCTGACGGAAGACCCAACCATATGCAGTTGTGGGCACCGCAATTGTGAATCTATTCTTCGGTGAAGCTCCCTATAGGGCCACGAAGCGCTGCACTGGGTGGAGGGGAACGCATGCGGGCGGTAGCACTGAGGCCGTCGGTGGAGCTTCGTATGGTGCCACGAAACGCTGTACTGGTGGCGGACGCATGCGGGCGGTGCCACTGGGACCTTCGTTGGAGCCCCGTTATGGGGCCGCGAAGCGCTGTCCTGGGTGGGTGGAACGCAGGGAGCAAGGGCTGGGCTGGGTGCTGGCGGACGCATGTGGGCGGTACCACTGGGACCTTCGGTGGAGTCCCCTTATAGGGGCCACGAAACGCTGTACTGGGTGGGCGAAACGCAGGGAGCAAGGGCTGTGCTGGGTGCTGGCGGACGCATGCGGGCGGTGCCACTGAGACCTTCGGTGGAGCGCCCTATGGGGCCACGAAGCGCTGTACTGGGTGGGTGGAACGCAGGGAGCAAGGGCTGTGCTGGGTGGTGGCGGACGCATGCGATCGGTGCCATTGGGACCTTCGGTGGAGCCCCCAATGGGGGCTACGAAGCGCTGTACTGGGTGGGCGAAACGCAGGGAGCAAGGGCTATGCTGGGTGGTGGCGGACGCATGCGGGCGGTGCCTCTGGGACCTTCGGTGGAGCCCCCGATGAGGCCACGAAACGCTGTACTGGGTGGGCGAAACGCAGGGAGCAAGGGCTGTGCTGGGTTGTGGCGGACGCATGCGGGCAGTCCCACTGGGGGCTTCGGTGGAGTTCCCTATGGGGCCACGAAACGTTGTGCTGGGTGGGTGAAACGCATGGAAGAAGGAGGAGGGAGGGGAGGGGGAGGAGGAGGAGAGGAGGAACGCGGGGACCGTTTCTTCAAAACGAGGACCCAACACTACAGGACGGTTGGGAAACAGTCTGGGGACGATTTCACTATCATTTGGGGGCATCTTTGGAGTACGTTTTGGAGTATGTCTGATTTTTCGTCCAACATCCGCCTGCAGGGGGACACGCCCGACCTCCATCTAGGAGAGGAGTTGGTTCGCCCCCGACAGCGGAGAGCAGACTCACACGGACGGGGGCCGGGGCCTGCCAGAGAGGGGGCAGCAAGGGGAGCCGCGGGCGGTCCGTCCAAGAGCTGCCCCAGCGGGCCCTCCGGGGAGGCGTGAGCCCCCCCCCCCACCCTGCACTGCTTGCTTTTGCTGTTGCCTTCTCTTCCCGCGTCCCCTCCCCTGCTGCTGCCCTCTTTTTCCTTCAGCCACGGGGCGATCTTCTCGAGCTGGTAAAGAAAAAGTGTGCCCCCCTCCCCGTGTCCTCCCCCCCCCTGGCTCGTACTGCAGAGGAGGAAGAGGGCACCCATACCTCTACCCTTCACCCGTTTTCCTCTTTTTCGCTCTACAGGGAGGTTCTTCGTCGCCACCATTGGATTCGCCTCGAGCTGGTCAAAACGAGCCCCGGGAGAGGTCCGGGGAGTAGCGGTATCGGTACCTTTCGGTCTCCCCACGTACTGTGGAGGCCCATGCCAAGAAACACCCTGCTTGCCTCCAGGGTGCCCTGGGTTTCTTCGGCTTCGATGGTGTTGCTATGGAAATCGCGACGTTCCCACAGCCAGAATCCATGGACGTCCTGGGGTCTCAGGGATGGGTTTCTTGTGGAAGGTTTCTTGTGGACTGGCCTCCACTGTATGAGTTGCCTTGTGGGGGCCTGTTTTGGGATCCAGTCTTGGGAGTCTGTAGGGCAACACCTTTTGGAGCTTCGTTGGGGCCTCGTGGGGGACCTCGTGGGGACCGTGCTGGATCTCATGGGGGGCCTCTTCGAAGGCCTCCTGGGGGTCTCTTGGGGCCTCTTGATGTCTCTTGGGGGTAAGCTGGTGGTCTTGATGATCGTCTCGGGGCAGAGGTCTTGGCATGCCTGGTCGTGTTGCCCCTCGTCGGCCTCTCGCGGATTCCTCTTCAGGCGCTCTTGGACCGTTTTGGAGATATGTTGGCTTCTAACCCAGAGGGAAGGCCTCCTTGGGTCAATGTTACTTGGGGGCCGCTTGGGTCGTCCTGGGGCGATCGTTGGGGCCCCTTGGGCCCTTGGGCCGTCTTGGGTGTCAAAAAGGCGAGAGCGATTGAATCGTTCAAAAAACATTGGGTCGATCAATGGTTTTTAGCCTTCTGGGCCCTTTTGGGACCCTCTTGAGGCATGTTGGTGGTTTCCCGGGTCATGGAGGAGACACCTTTGACGTATTGGAGGGCTCTTAGGCAGTGTGCTCTCTTGCTGGCACCGTGGAGCGCTTCGAGTAGGGGATCGACTACATAACCTCGCCGCGGGGGCAGAGCAGATTTGCTTCTGATTTTTGGGGTTTTTCGGTTTTCACATTGCATTTTGGGCGCGCGCCTGGTGTCCAGAAGGATCGCTGGGGGCGACCAGAACAACGCCCGGAAGAACGCCTGGGAGCGCGCTGGCGCGAGCACCCGGGCGAGCCCAGAAGAGTGCCGAGAACAGCGCCCAGGAAAACGCCATCAAGAGTGCCCAGAATATGGCCCGGACGCGAATCTGGAAGAGCGCCCGAAAGAACGCCTGGAAGTGCGCCCAGAAACGACCGATTTTGCGACCGATTTCGCGCCCGATTTCGCGTCCGATTTTTTGTGTGTCGATTCAATATTAAGATATATCAGACGCAAATCGGATTTAAAATCGGACAAAATTCGGACGCAAATCGGACGCAAAACCGGACGCAAATCGGACGCAAAATCGGACGCAAAATCGGGAACAAAATCGGGCGCTGATGGTGTCGACCATTTCTGGGCGGATGAGGCAGCGTATCGCGGTGCATCATGGCGAGGTCTGGTAGGGTGTGCATTGTGGACCCACGCGCGCAAGTCAGCGTTGGAGTTTTAGCGATGTGGCGAACGACAAACTGCGATATCGCGCTGTGTCCAGGTCGGGCCAAATCGACAGAAAAATCAGATCGCCGCTTCTGCGGCTGTTTTTCAGGTGAGAGTGACTACAGAGCTGATTCACCCCCACACTGACTCGCTCGTCGAACCCACGAAAATTATACGTATGGTTGTACATTCGACGAGCAACTCACTTACGATCCGCTGCTCGATGACTGGACCCGCCAGCGGTACGCGTCGTCCTGGGACCCCAGGGGCCACCCCTCACGCGAGCTGGCACTACAGTCGGGGCCCTGAAGAAGGAGCCATTTTCGTTGGGGAGGGGCTCCGCGTTCCTTAAGTGTTTCACAGCTTCCCTCAGGTTTTTTCCTAGGTTTTCGACAGGAAATCGAAGGTTGACTTATGGAAAAAAGGGGCCTCGTTCCTTATTTTGGGTTCCTTAGGACAAGGCCCCGGCTGTACATGCGCAAGCCCTGCGAGCCCCTCCGCGGCGCACGCCTTTTTGGCCCTTTTTTGGGCCGGCACACTCGGCGCGTGCCGCACGCCCTTTTTCTCGTGGCGTGAGGCCGGGCGTGTCCCTCCACAGGAGGAATATTAGAACGACGCGAAGATCGGGACAAAATCGGATCGGGATAATTCGAAATCTCTGAGAATCGGCGGGTTTGGAGGATGTATTGGGCGCCGCGGCCGCTCCAGAGCGTTCCGGAACGCTCTGAGAGCGCTCCGGAACGCTCTGGAGAGATTTATCCCGATCCTAGCCTTGTTTTAAATATGCAAGAATAGCTGGGACATACAGTCGGGGCGCTGAAGAAGGAGCCCTCTCCGTTGGGGAGGGGCTCCGTGTTCCCTGATTGTTTTACAGTTTGCCTTGGGTTTTCCTTAGTTTTTCGATGGGAAATCGAAGTTTAACGAATGGAAAATAGGGGCCCCGTTCCTTGTTTAGGGTTCCTTAGGTCAACGCCCCGACTGTAGCCTGGTGACGATGTTTCGTGCTCGTTTGGCTATTTTGGATTTTGTGTTGACGGTGTCTCATGGTTCGTCCACTGTCCGCCACGACCTATCTGTAGCAGCGCTACTTTGGACCGAATAGGCACGAGGCCGGACCCTTCAGAACCCTCCCTCCCATCCTCTTCCTCCCTGTTTTCTTCGTCCTCCCTCCTCCTCCTCCGCCTCCTCCTCCTCCTCCGCCTCCTCCTCCTCCTCCTCCTCCTCCCTGTTATCTTCGTCCTCCCTCCTCTCTTCCTTCCTCTCTCTCTCGCATGCCTCCCGCACGGCAGAATTGGGCAAAGCGCGGTCGTTTGAGGGATGCGTCTTTCTGGTTTCTCATAGGGGCAAACGGGAGATGGATATGCAAGGGTGGCCGTGGTTCGGCCGGTCGGGCTGCGGCGCAATTTGCTGCATTCGATCGGCGAGGTTCGGTCGGTCGATGTGTCTTTGCCGCGTCGCCGCGCATTTCTCACCTGCTTGGCCCGTCGGTTTCGATCGGATTCGGTTTCGCTGTCTGTTCGGTCGGTTTTCTGTTGTGTCGTCGCCGTAGGCGGCCTGGATCACCCGCCATCACCTGATCATCTTGGCTGTAGGGTGGCAGACATTGCGCTTGGCATGCGATCCGTCGTCTGAGCAGAGCGATTCTTCGGGGGGAGGATCCAAGAGATCCGATGTCTTGACTTGCTCAAGGCGGGTTCCCCAGAGGCCCCGACCCTTCTTCCTGGGGCCGGCTGTTCACCCTGGGTCGTTCTGTTGGCGATCTTCCGGCCCAGCGAGGGCCCTTGGAGATCGAGTGCCCCTTACAGCCAAAAACCCTCATAAGGACGCGCGACTTTGCTCAGGGTACCCTTGCGTCCTTGCTCTCCCTTGCTCTTGCGCCCTTGGGGTTTTCGTCGTCCGCCGCCCCAAAAATCCCGGCTTCGGCTTCCAATCAGGAGGGAAAGAAACACACAGACACAATTAATCCTCGATTCCCCAGAAAATATACGAAAATATGGGAAGTGGGGGGGAAGACAGAAACCCAGAAAATATAGGAAAATATGGGGGATCTGTTTATTTGTGTGTATTTATTTGTGTGTCCTGGGGCCCCTTCATCCAAGGGTCTTGCGTCCTTACCGCGCGTCCTTCTTAGGGTTTTTGACGGTAGTCTTCCGCCCGGCTGTGCCCTCCGCGGCGGCCCCTCCGCGGGCATGCAGGTTTGATCCGTGCCCTCTGCAGGCGGCGGGCGGAAACCCGGGAGGACGACCAGGGGGAGGAGGAGGAGGGAGGAGGAGGAGGAGGAGGAGGAGGAGGGGGGAGGAGGAGGAGGAGGAGGAGGAGGGAGAGGAGGAGGGATTGAGCTGTGCCTGCTGCTCTCGAGGAGCGATGGGGGTGCAGGAGGCTCCGGGGTGGTGCCGATCCGCTGCCATCCTGGCTCGAGCCATTCGGGCTTCACGTTTACTTTCGGATGCAGCTCTTGGGGATGTCAAATCCTGACTTTACCCTGGTCCTCATTCTATCGGGGGAGAAAAAGATTCGGATACGTGTTGTCCCCCGTCGTTTTCGGCCTTTCCTGGTCCTCCTGGGGAATCCTCGTTGTCACCGCTGGATTCGCCTCGAAATTCTGGTCAGAACGCACCCCAAGAGAGGTCCGGGGACAACACGTATCCGTATCTTTCCGCCCCCCAATTCTAGCTTCATCCAGCTTGATCCAGTTTAGCCCGGCTGAATCCTGCTTCATCCGGCCTGGTCCCGGTTCGTGTGCGGCCGAATCCAGCGCAGTGGCCCCCCAACGGGGCTGAATTCTCCCTGGTCCTTCCGACGACGTCCCAGCAGTTGCCTCCTAATGGACTACGATATTTTTCGGCATCCTCTCCTTCTCTCTTCACGTGTATTATGATGGGGATTCCGCGTGTGCTGATCCCTCTCGGCGTGGTGGCGTCCGTGTGCACGACCGGCGCTCTCGCCATCCATGCGGTTGGCCCTCCGCAGAACCAAAATCGCCAGCAGAGCCTGTCGTGGCACTCCGACGACACGCGCGATGTGTGCGTCAGTTTTGCAATGTCTACCGAGCAGACTATCTCGAAGAAGAAACACGCCATAAGCATAAACTTTTGGCGCTCCGCGCGGATTTCTTGGATCCGCGCTGGGCCCCCCCTGGCGGAGCCTCTGGCGCCGCCCCTGGCGCGCTCCGCGCGCCAGGAAGGGGGGTCCGGCGCGGATCCAAGAAATCCGCGCGGAGCATGAAAGGTTGATGTTTATGTTGTTGATCCTCTTCCACTATCGACATTGACCCTGAAACATTGGTCTACGGGGAGGGCTGCTCGAAGCAGCGCGTCCAGAGTGGCGGCATCGTGGTGGACCAGTGGTACGGTCGTGTCGGAAACAACGTATATCAGATCGCCCACGCTATATTCGCAGCGAAGTTGTCTGGCAAATCGCGCGTGGACACGCCTCTTGACTGGACGTCTCATGATGGATCAATACGGCAGTTGTTCAATTTTTCCGACCATTTCGATATCCGGCCAGACGAGGAGTTTCGCAGCCGCGTCTCTTGCACGGAACGTCAGGGGGCTCATTTCTTCTTGTATAGGTGCAATGGGGTAAGGCGATCTGATTATACAAACGTGTTGCGAGAATATTTGTTGCCTCGCTTGAATGAGGAAGGCCATCGCGCATGCAAGCAAGAAGCGAAGAACAAGAGGCTCGAACTCGTGGTTCACCTGCGAGCTGGCGACCTCCTGAATCCGCACAGCGAAGATGCAACCAGCAAGAAAGGAAGAATGGCCCCATGCTCATTTGTTGATAAAATCGTGGCAGAGCCGCAATCGGACAAATTTGATCGCATTCGGGTCATCACAGAGCCAGACCGGAAGCATCCTTGCTTGGACCACTTTGTCAAGAACGGCGTACATGTGCAGTCAGAGTCCGTTGCAGCGGATGCTTGCGCTTTTATGCAGGCAGAACATTTGGTCTTCGGCGCTAAGTCGACATTCAGCGAGGCGCTATCTCTATTTAATCCGAATCCTGTGACGCTGTACGACCCGATCGGAGGATGTCACGCACATCAAACGAGCAGCAGTTGCCCGCGTAGTCGAGCCATCAAGTACTGCATTCGTGGAATGGACACGAGTCGGTCAGTTGATGCGAAGATTGATTGGTTGCTGAGTCATCCGAGTGAGGAAATCAACAGGGTCGGCATGCAGTGTCTGGATTAGGTCGCGCACACCTCGTTTCGGGGCTTCCGTGGACTCATCATCCTCTTCCTTTTCCGATCCATAGGCTATAACTAGTTCGCTCGGCGAACCGATCCAAGAAGGCCTCAACACGGCCTAAGAGGCCCCAAGGTTGCTCAAGTGGCACCCACGGCGGCCAACGAGTGCAACATCAAATTGACATTTCGAGCCCTTCACCCCAAGAGTTCCCCTATAACCGCCAGCAGGCCTCCAAGAGGCCCCTTTATTGCCACCCGCCCAGCCAAACCACCGTCACCCTGCCCCATCGCACGCCATCCACGCCGAGGTTGCCGCAGGTATGCCCCAACAGACAGAATGCCGAGAGGGCCCAAGCGGGCCCGAGAGGCTCCAAGATGACCCCAAGTCAGCCCCAGCGGCCCACAAGAAGGCCCCAAGAGGACCCCCAGGCGGCCCAAACCCGTCAGAAATAGATGCCGTAATCTTCATCGGTTGCGATAGGTTTGGTAATGAGATGAGGATGGTTGCACTAGGTATTGGAATTCTTTGCGATTGAGCTGCTCGATATGTCGTGTTGGTTCCGCGAGGCACGAACGAGCGTATCGAAGGACCAAGAAGGCTCCGAGATGGGCAATCGTTGCCCCAAGAGTGCCCCCAAGGAAGACTCCAGCGGGCGCCTGGAGGAGACCAATGTGACCACAAGATGCCCCAACACAGCCCCACGGCATCCAAGGAGGTCCCGAAGAGGGCCCGAGGTTAGAACAGCAAGAAGGACAACACACACGAGCTCTCGGAGGTCGGGGGTCAAAGAGGCCACCGGGTCACAAGAGGAGACCAATTCAGCTCCGCGACGGGTCCCAAGAGCATCTGCACAAACGCTGGGCAGCCGATGCCCAAGGCTGCCCGGCGCACGGGACAGCGGCGTGGCTATTCGACGGCAGCAGTGGCAGCCATTTGAAGATACGGCGGCAACCGCTCTCCGGACGTCGGGCGATCCTAGAGCATAAGTTCGAGGCGCGGCTGGTCGAGTTGCCACTAATGTGGCCTCCGCAGAGGCCAGTCTCGGGCCTAAGGGCCGTCGAACAACGGCTGGGGATGGAAAATTGGCCCTGGGGGATGGGTCAAGAGTCGGTATGATCGAAATGGGTATGGAAGGCACGAAGGTCAGGGCTCGATGCCAGTGTCGCCGTGGACGCTGCCCATTTGGAGACAGAAGGCATCCCGGCCAGCAGCGGCCGTTGCCGGTTTTGGACAGCTGTTGCTGGGTATCGCGCTCCTGCTGTCCGTACCCACTTCGGGCGTCCAAACAGCAGTTTTGGGCCCACGCATCTCGGGCTGGACGGGACGGACGGAGGAGGAGGAGGAGGAGGAGGAGGAGGAGGAGGAGGAGGAGGAGGAGGAGAGAGAGAGAGGAGAGAGGAGGAGAGAGGAGGAGAGAGGAGGAGAGAGGAGAGGAGGAGGAGAGAGGAGGAGAGAGAGGAGAGAGAGGAGGAGAGGAGGAGAGAGGAGGAGAGAGGAGGAGAGAGGAGGAGGAGGAAGAGAGAGAAGGAGGGAGGAGGAGACGGAGGAGGAGCAGGAGGAGGAGGAGGAGGAGGAGGAGGAGGAGGAGGAGGAGGAGGGGAGGAGGAGGAGGAGGAGGAGGAGGAGGAGGAGGAGGAGGAGGAGGGAGGAGGAGGAGGAGGAGGAGGAGGAGGAGGAGGAGGGGGGGAGCGAGCGAGCAGCCGAGAGGCGGTTGGTGTCGGCCCGCGGCGGCGGGCGGAGGGCCCACTAGACTAGCCCCCCAAACCCCCACCCCACCACCTACACCACGGAGCCCACAGGGCCAGGAACCGCGTTGCAAGCGCCGAGGCGGGGGTGGGGGAACCAGTCGGACCTGGCAAGGCGGCCGTGCGGCCAGGGGGCACGGGGCCTGCGGCAGGCCCGTGCTCACGAGCACGAAGCCCGCCAAGACGAGGAACGCCACGCACAGCACGCCCAGCGACAGCAGGGCGGAGCCGACCCCCAGGGGGCCCAGCGAGAACAGGTGGGCACTGAAGGCGAGGGCCGTGCCGACCCACACGTGGTCCAGCTCGAGCATGTTCGAGCCGCGCATAGCAAAACTGGCTGGATGCAGGCCAGCACATAAGGTGCCCAAGGGCCAGCCACGCTGCAATCCCAAGGGACCTGGCCGGCCTGCACCTGCCTGGCGACATGTGAACCTGCCCAAGGCAGGATTTGAAAGCCGAGCCTGATGCGGCCCTACTGTCAACCAAAAAGTCCGTCATCACTGCCATCATCAGAACCTGCATCGGGTCCAGGTTGACCCAGCTCCTGAATCTCTTCATATGTAAGCCCATATCCTTGTAAGATTCTGGGCACATCCAGGTATTTGGACCCGCAGGCTGCAGCAGGTGGTGCAGCCACTGGTCTCTCCACAACCGTGTCAACCAAAGGATCTGTCCAATGTTTGACTTTGCACATGGTCTTCCTTGTCTCCGCCAATGGCCGGAAAGGGCCGTCCAGGTTCTCTTGCTTCTTTGAATTTTGCGGATGTCTGAGATTCTCGACGTGCCGCGTGTTTTCAATTCCACGTCCTGACGCCGACCGCCCAGGGCACACTGCGTCCAGACCTTTATGCGACTCTAGGTTGAAGTACTTGCAGCACGTCGTACAAAACACCAAACTGTAGCCCAGACCCTCCGCTTTGTATTCATATAGAGCATTCTTGCCCACAAACCAAGGCTCAGTTGACCCTTCTTCAACACGCAACGCTTGCTCGATCCTGTCTTCATCGTCATCTGCCACGGGAAAGCAGTAATCCAAAAATTGCTCTTCTTGAGAGTAGAACCATACTTCGAATCTCGCGAGATATTCCAGCAAGAGGCGATGAAATCTGCGGCAACCGTTCACGAACCTGATCTGCTGCTCTGGGGGAAGGAGTTGCTTTGCTCCGTGCCGCGTACGTCTCTCATGGTTGCGTGACCTTCGACGTGCATAAAACATTGGTCACGAACATCTTCCCTCAGCCTTGTCATTTTCCAAATATGGGCCCGTGCGCACTTAGATCCCGAGGCCCACGATAGGTTGAAACAGCACGATAACGAGCTCTTGCAATCTGAGAGAAGCGTCCACGTTCCGAGCACCAAATTACTTGCTTGATATATTGCGTAATCTTCTCCATCTTTCGCCACCTGTAGCGGCCCAGTCTGCGTTGGTACTGTACCGTAGAAACGCCCGACTCGACGCCGAGCACTGTCGAACGCAATCACCGCCCAGCCTGCAACTCTTCGGGAATGTTGGTGTGGAACCCGCTGCCGTCGACGAAAACGAACCCGTCGGCGACTGTCACCACTCCAGTGTTGTCAACGTCGATGAAGTCGTAAGCTGAAGGACGCGGCTGGTTGGCAAAGGCCTGGCCTGTGTTCTGCAGGATTTCTCTCGCAAGCTTCTCTTGCACCACTGGTCTCGCTCTGCCAATTTCGGTTGCCGCTTTACGAATGATAGCAGGGATCAAATTCTGTCTTTGCCATGCGTAGGCGTCGCAGCAGAAAAATCTGTGAAATAGAGTTCCTGGCGCTATGCCACAGCGCGTGCAGAGGTGGCTCTGGTCTGGGAAAGCTCGAGCAACTCTGGCTTGGCACCAATGTCCTCCTGAGCAGAGGCCGCGAAGAGATCGCCTCTCATGAGGGGAAAGCTTCTTTGACTTCATTGCCGCCTGTAGCGCCCCCCAGGAAATTTCTCCCAGCCTTGGCTCATCATCTGCACCGCGAAGTCCTCTAAGAACGTCTCGGCTAAGTTGTCTCTGAACTCCCTTCTTGACCATGTCGGAGACGAGCTTTGCCGAATAATAGGAACTGTCCCAGTCTCTGCCTTCATCATCTCGGACTGTAGTTGCGTCCTCTAGCGTCCAGCCAATTCTGTGAAGCGTTAATGCTAGAGCTGACACAGGGTTCTTAACTTTGTTCCAGGCGTGGCGCTCTTTCAACCATGGCCGTGCATCTGCGATGAGACCATTTACCACGTTGCTGGAGACCATGCCTGCCGCGAGGATGGTGGCAAACATCTGCATGGCATCCGCGGTCGCGATAACGAGCGGGTCTGATCTCCACCCGTTCTCTGAGAATTGTAATTCAAGGCCTACATGGGCCCCTGGTCTGAACCTTCCCGCGGCGTCGAGGGAGGACATCCGAAGCTGCTGGATACGCCCGCTGGGGACCCCTGCTATGCTGCAACCCCAGAGGCTCTTGGATAGAACACCTGCACGATGGACCGCCGATCTTTTCACCCCGAGGCCCTGTAAGGCCTGGATGCGGTCTCCCCTCTTCATGGCCTGGATTTGTTCAGCTGGGTCCCAATTCTGCGATATCGACCGTCCACGGCATCACCTCCCAAGTCCCTGTGGTACTGATCATGCTTCAAAGAGGGGATGTTCTCTGGCCAGAGGTCCGGGAGGTCCCCACAAACATCGAAAGACAACTCCTTGTCCCTGCAGAGAACCCCCATCTTGTCCCAAGAGATCGGGAGGCCCTTCTTCTGGAGGCCCACAAGGAGGTTGTTCAGGGCATATGTCATTTCCCTGGCGACTGCAGGTCTGCCTCCGATAGCGTGGAGGCTTATGTCGTCGACGAGGTTCTTGATCCGCCCCGTGGGACATCTGACTCCTATGTGCCGCAGCGTCGTGATGGTCATCAGTTTAGCCAGGCCTGTTGCACATGAACATCCCGCAATTACTGTTCCATTGGCTCGAAGTGCTGTTGACTTCGATCTCTGGTGTGTGGCCCTTCTAGGGCCTCTGTGCATGCAGCACAACGGTTTTAACAACCTGATAGGAAAATCAGTGTCCCTAGCAGCACATAAGAATTCTGTATGGCTGATCATTTCATAGAATTTCCTGAGATCTACAAACGCACTCACGCTGACGAAATTATAGACAGGGGCAACACTCGCCAACACGTTGTGGATCCAGGCCGATTTGTCACAAGATGTTTCGGACGAGGAGCTCCAAACGAATCTGTCCCCCAGGGTGCCCTCCCATTTGGCCACTTCCGAGTGCCTCAGACGTGACCAGATGCGACAGAAAAGAGGGAGGAGTCCAATAGGGCGCACACCTCCGCGGGGCTTCGCAAGGAGCACAATAATTGTTAGCATCATGTCAGTGTCCTCAGGGTTGTCTTCCCAGAGGTGCAGAAGTGCAGAGAGAGACTCAAGCAGCTCGACAGGCAGACGCTCAATCCAGCGCGGGTGGAAACAATCCCACCACAGCGCTGTCTTCACCTTGAACGTCTGCAGCACCGACTTGACCCTGTGAAGCTCCATCCTTGGGAGCAGCGGTGCATCCTCTACCGACCAGGTGAGCGGGTGAGCTTCACTCTCACGCTCAGGAACAACCCACAAGCTCACCCATTCACCCAGCATGGCCTGGAGGGCCGCATGTCCTACAACTGGGAGCCCACTGGAGTCCTGATCTGATGGATGGACGCCCCTGGGGCCTTTGGAAAAACGGTGCGCCAAACCAGCACCATTTTGAAAGGCAAGCTCCGAAACGTCTTTCCAGCTGGCTCTGGCGGCGGCTGCATCTGCAGCCGTGTGCGCAAGCACTTGATCTTGAACGAATTTACAAGCAGCTCCCTTCTGCTCATCATTCGCGAGTTGCCGCAAAAAGGATTCACAGTCGCTGATCTCGAAACCGACTCTTCCGACCCCCGCCGCGCCACCCGTGTCCCACGCGTCCCCCAATTCTCTGAGACGGCGCTCGGCACTCGCCTTCGACTCCTGTTGAGTAGAGACGGTGGTGTCTGAAGCGCGGAGATGCCGAGCCACTTCTGAGTGAGCGGGGGCGCTTTTCGGCGGAGGCTCTTACCCCATTCACACGCAAGCGGGACTTTTTCCAGACGGCACCCGAGCTCCTTTCCACAGTAACGCGGCTTCTCCGAGACTGGAATGGCCAAACACATGCATAAATAGAGCTCAGCAGACTGAAACCAGCGTCGCGCCAGACTATCCACCGACCCACCCTCCTTCTGGTCGAAGCCTGGCGAGCTCGAGACGTCGCCCGGGACAAAAGGTTGCCCCGACTGAAGCATTGGAAATAGATCGGGTTTGACCCGTCGGTAAATGAAGTTCTGGCCCCCAAGCCCTCCCAGGACAAGTTTGACAGCCCTGTGGGGCCCAGCGGGGGTGTCATCCAGAACCGAAATGGATTTTACAAAAGACAGCAGCACATCACTGATCACGAACAAATCATAACGGGAATCATGCCATGTTGGCTTTCCGCTATGCACAACTTCTGCATGCACCTGATTGAGAAAGCTTGCCCGAAGAAACGAGTCTCTGCCGAAAGATTCGACCTCAAAATTCCAATCGCCTGCTATGATGAATGGCAGGCAGGCTGCGCGCAACGCCTCGAGCAACGAGGCAATCAACTCGATGTTGCCTGCCACACCTACACTGCAGATGGCGTAGATGGAGACCAGCAGCACCTGCATCCCTCCCAGCATGACGCGCTGGAAGAAGAGCCTGGTTTTGTCGAACTCGTTGTTCGGGTGGTGCTTGATGCTGGCAATGTGCCCTAATGTGAGGATGCCTACCCCGCTGGATGTCTCCGTGATCTTCTTGCCCGTCACGGCGCGCCCGCTGGCCAGGAACTTGTCGCCGCGCTCTCGCGCCCAGCTTCGCGCCGACTTCAGCTGGTCGCCGTTGCGCAGCCTGTGCTCCTGACCGAAAATGATGTCGGGCTGATCTGCTTTGTCCAGCACCGACCACTCTAACAAACCTTGCATCGTGCTCCAGACATTGCTGTTGTACGTGACCAAGGACAACGTGGTTGGGACGGGCATGGAACTTGACGGATGCGAATCCGCATCCCACTTCAGCTGCTGAACCAAGACGGCGTTGGACTTCTCTCCCCAACTGCTGTTTTTAGTAACCTCTGCCAATGCTTTGAAGATTGGGTCTTCTTCTGCTTTGAACTCTGACAGCCTGAGCTCTGAGTAGTCAGGAAAGTCTAACCCACCGTATTTGATGACGAACTTGTTGCGGTACTTTGATATGTGAATCTTGCCCCCTCGGTCTGCCACCTTCGCGGCAGGGGGGCAATCAATAGGGATGAAAACCTCCTGCTGCCAAGGAACGTGCACGTGCTCGGATAATGCTTTCCTCAGCGGTCGGCTCCACATATTATTTGACCTGTTCTCGAAGAGCTTCGATGTCTTCTCTGTCAGGCTCCCAAGGGGCATGTCCTCTACGTGGTATCCGAGCTGGCTCTGCGAGTAGTCCGACCCCCCCATCCAGCCCTGAGAGCTGCCACCAGCGCTGGGGCAGCCTTCTTCGGGTCACTGATACCTTCCATACTTGCGAGAACACCCTCAAGCTTGACCTCGTCGACGACCATCTCGCCTGAGTCCGTGTCCTTCTGGGTGAGGTCTGACAGCTCCATCTCCAGCTTCTCGTAGGCTCGATTCTTCTCGGTGGTGAGGGCGTCGGCATCTGCCGACGCCTTCTGGGCTGATTCCAGAGCTGCTTGTGCCACTGCACGGTCGGCAATGGCCTTCTCCTTCTGCTTACGGGCTTGCTCCACTCTCCTCGAAAGAACGCTAAGCTTCGCGCCCAGGGGCTTGTTCTCATGAAGCTTGGCTCTGGCAGCTTCCAACTGAGACTGAGCTGAGGCCACGGCGGCCTTTGCCCACTCCCCTTTAGCAGTCTCCAGCCACCGGATATGCTTGGCCAGCGAATCGATCTCCTCACGAAGTTCAGCTGGCTCGTTGGTGGTGTCTGACTGCTGCGGCCCTGCACCACCATCCCCGCCTTTGAGGGTGGCGCTCTCCTTCTCCAGCTCCTCGAGGTGACGCACCAGCTTGCTGAAATAACCTTTGTCCTTGCCTCCAGGCACGCTGAAGGAAGGCGATTTGCTTGGGCGCACACACACACTTGAAACTGGCGGACTTATGAACATGACACATGAAGCAGCGATCGTTGCTGCCCCAATTGACGAGAGGAAGACCAGACTTCTTGTGTACGCAGAACTTGCACATCCAGTCCAGCTTCGGGGAATGCCACGGCGCCGGAGCCATGGATGCGGACGATTGGAGGCTCTCGAACCCCTCGCCTCAGATGCGCACTTCTCAGACTGGAGCCACTGAACGCGCTCTGAGGAACAAGGGACCTCCGTGAAGGGTGAAAGCAGCCGCGGACTAGCGGTATTCGTTTTGGCCCCAAGGGAACCAGGCATCTTGAGCCAAAATGGCTACGAAGGAGGAGGAGGAGGAGGAGGAGGAGCGGCGGGGCGAAGCCGGCGCCGTGCAGCAGATTCGGCAAGCCCTTCCTTCCAAGTGCCTTTTCCCCGTCCGACCCGAGTGATCCCCGTCGTCTGTCGTTCGGCTCTGAGGTCGGGCCTCCGTCGGCGGCCCAGGACGATGCGGGCACCCGCGGGAGCGATGCTCTTGGCGACGCGCAGTTGCTGGAAAGCATCCTGGGGCGCCAGATGTTTGGGTCCTCCTCCATCGTGGTGGGACCGCAGCCATGCGGCTGCGACGGCACCTGCTATTCCTGCACGCGGCTGTGGCGGACTTTGCCTGGCTCCCGATCGCTGAGCGAGAAATCGGGCATCAAAATCATCCCTCTGCACCGCTGGCGTGACCGTCGCGCCCAGGCTTCTTTGCAGGGCCCTCTCCTTCTACTCCTCGCACTCCTCCCCATCCCCTCGTCGTCCCCTTCCTACCTCCCCCTCCTCTCTCCTCGACCACAATTGTCCCTGGCCATTCGTCTTCCTCTTCTTGTCCCTTCCCTCCTCCCCCCCTCTGCATCTCTGCATTCCCCGGAGCTCGATGAACTCGGTTGCCTTGACCAGTCTCGGACCTATGTCCGTACGACGCCTTCCACCAGCATCATTTTGGCCGTCCTCTACCGTCCTCCATCTAGTGCTCTTTCTGCCTGTCCCCACCCTCGTCTAGCCACGCCCTGAGTTTTGTGATTGCTGCCTCCCCCCCGTCCGCCAGCATGCCAGAGTGATCCCGCCCTCGTTGCGATAGCTCGGAGGCCCTGCTGGGTGGAGGCACACGCACCAGGGCGGACATCGCCACAGCGGGGCGGAACCCTGGAAGCTCAAAAGGACGCCAGTCCCTCCCTAGTTTCCCTCATGCCCCCCAGGGAGGCGCCCAAGCAATGCTCTTCGGAAGCGAGAAGAGAGCCCATCAAAGCTCCAAAGGCAGCCTACGAGTGTTCCAAGACCCCGAAGACGCCCCAAGGGCCCCAGAGAGGATCCAAATTGGCCCCCGAGGCGATATCTTCATGTGTCCCCAGAAGAGCTCCAAGAGCCCAAGTGGAGCGCGGAGGGACGGGGGAGGAATTTGCGGTTCCCCGTGGCGGCTCAAGCGCACGATGCACTGAGACAGGCATACGTTGAACCACGTTTTCCTGGGCAGGACAACGGTGGACGCACCAAGAGTGTCAAAGTATACCCCAGGCAGGGTCTATTTCGATCGGTTCTATTCGATTTGATATCGATTCTGGCCGGCCCGATGCGAGTCGATTCTGGTGTTCCAACGATCCGATGTGGTTCGATGCCAGTGTGGCGTTGATGTGGATCCTGGCCAGTGCGTTCCGATCCTGAGCGCATTCCGATTCGATCCGATTCCTTGATCCGATGCTGACCGATCTTGAACGGACCAGTGGCAGCAGGTGCACATTGGCCCGAACCACGTGAATGAAGCCCCTTTCCCCATCCGTTCAGTGTTAGGTCGGTCATGTCCTTCTACACCCGGATTTTGGACGAAACATAGAAAATAGCCAAACATGCACCCGAGTACGCAAAGATAGTCGAGAGATCGTCCCCAGGCAACTGTTGCACTATGTTTGAATCTTCCTCCTGTAGAGGTCGGGGGTGGACAGAACCCCCAACAGTGACACGTCGATTAGTGAATTGTCCGTTTTCGGCTTTCGAGAGGGCGCCGTGGCCGTTATTTTCCAGGCTTGCGCCCGCCAGGTTTGGGCCCGAGGACGTTTTCACTAAACCACGTTTTATTTACTAAAGGGGGTTCTGTCCATCCCCGGATTTTGGACGAAGCATAGAAAATAGCCAAACATGCACCCGAGTACGCAAAGATAGTCGAGAGATCGTCCCCAGACAACTGCTGCACTATGTTTGAATCTTCCTCCTGTAGAGGTCGGGGGTGGACAGAACCCCCAACAGTGACACGTCGATTAGTGAATTGTCCCTTTTCGGTTCTCGAGAGGGCGCCGTGGCCGTTATTTTCCAGGCCTGCGCCCGCCAGGTTTGGGCCCGAGGTCGTTTTCACTAAACCACGTTTTACTAAAGGGAGGTCTGTCCATCCCCGAAATAAGAAATATTCAGAACATATCTCAAAATAGTCAAACATAGTAGAAAAGTCGCCCCCGACTACTTTTCGACTCTTCTGGAGAGTATTCCTCATGTGGAGGGACATGCCCGACTTGACCTTGGACCAGGGCCACGTTTTACTAAAGGGAGGTCTGTCCATCCCCGAAGAGGGGCGTGCCCGACTCGGTGCTGACCCCGACGTGTGCAGACTCCCCCGGCGAGGAGAAACAGGGGGCGGGCCAGCGTCGGATCGGGAGGAGGAGGAGGAGGAGGAGGAGGAGGAGGAGGGGGAGGAGGAGGAGGAGGAGGAGGAGGAGGAGGAGGAGGAGGAGGAGGAGGAGGAGGAGGAGGAGGAGGAGGAGGAGGACGAGCGAGCGAGCGAGCGAGGGGCGTGCCCGACTCGGTGCCGACCCCGACGTGTGCAGACTCCCCCCGGCGAGGAGAAACCGGGGGGCGGGCCAGCGTCGCCTCGGGCGGGGCGGGGCGGGGACGCTCTCCGCGATTCGGCGAGCTGGCCGCCGAAAAGCCGACGCGCGGCTGCGACTGCTCCGAGGGCTCCACACCAAAGAGGAGGACAAGTACTCCAGATCTCGTAATAAAAGGGAGGGGGGTCTCATTTCGGGTGGGGGGGTCTCTTCCAGGCTATCTTGGAGGGCCTGGGGGGTCTGGGGACGATGTTTTGGCGGGTTCTCCCACGGGGGGGGTCTGAAATGGCTTGTCTGGATGGCTCCGAGGGTTCCACACCAAAGAGGAGGACAAGTACTTCCAGATCTCGTGATAAAAGGGAGGGGGTCTGGACCCTCCCAGACGAGCCATCTCAGACCCCCCCCCCCTCGTGGGAGAAGCCGCCAAAACGTCGTCCCCAGACCCCCCCAGGCCCTCCAAGATAGCCTGGAAGAGACCCCCCCCCCGAAATGAGACCCCCCTCCCTTTATTACGAAATCTGGAGTACCCATACCTCGACCCTTCACCCGTTTTCTCAGTTTCCGCTCTCCTGGGAGGTTCTCGTCGTCACCAGTGGATTCGCGTCGAAATTCTGGTCAGAACGCACCCCGGGAGAGGTCTGGGGAGTAGAATTATCGGTGCATGTTGTTCTCCCCACATACTTTGGAGGCCCATGCCAAGAAACACCCTGTTTGCCTCCAGGGTGCCCTGGGTTTCTTTGGTTTCGATGGTTTTGCTATGGAAGGCGCGACGCCCCCACACCAGACATCGATGGACGTCCTGGGGTCTCAGGGTTGGGTCTCTAGTGGAAGGTTTCTTGTGGTCGGGCCTCTGCTGTATGGAGGGGGGGGGATCGCGTGGGGATGTAAGCCGGCCGCGCACAGTGGGGGGGTAGGGGGAGGGAGGGAGGCTTCGTACGAGCGCCCCTGCTCAGAAGGCGCGGCCCTCGTCTGTGGGTGTAGAGCCGTCGCCTCCTAAGAAGCGGCCTCTCCTTCTACGAAGCAGCCTTCCCTGCCCTTCAACCCCTTCCCTGTACGCGCCGCCAGACATGGGGGGAAGAAATGGCGTGGGGGTGTAGGGGTGGAACCCTGGAAGCTCGAAGGGAAGCCCGTTCCTCCCTGGTTTCCCTCCTGCCCCCCTCTTCTTCTTCTTATCCTCCTCCTCCTCCTCCTCCTCCTCCTCCTCCACCTCCTCCTCTAGTGTCCCTTGCTGCACTCGAGGGAACGCTGACATGGATGAGGGCGCATGGATTGGTGACGGGCCCCCTTGCGATCGTCCTCCTCTTGATGCAGCGCTGTGTCCAAGGGGCGAAGGATGCGCATGCCCTCGCGCCACCGCACTCGCGCCGCTGCCGCGCCGCTCGGCAGAGGGCGGCGTGCTCCCGTCTCCATACGAGAGCGGCGCGCGCCGCCTGAGGAGGCGGCACCGGCCTCCTGTCGCGGGGCGCCGTCTCCGCTCTGTGGATCTGGTGCCCGCGCGCCACAGATCTACGGATCGCTGGTCCATGTCAGCGTGCGCCCGAGAAGTTTGCATCCATCTTCTCCCGAGCATATTTTCTTCGGGTGGAGAGCGAAGGGTGGAATCTGAGATGCCGTTTCAATGGATGTTCGAGGGAATCTGCAAAAAGGTGAATCACAAGACGGATTGATGTTCGAGGTGCAAAAGCCCATGTGGATTTCACCCTGAGCCCTCCACCCTAAGAAAATGCTCAGTTCTTTTCCCTCTGCGGAAGCCATCGATCGCGCGCCCTCGGAGGGGAAGTCCCCTGCGTCCTCCACGCTGGCCACCTTTCGGCACGCCTCTGACCGGGTGGTGAGGCTGCAGCGCCCAGGAGGCCGAATTTAGCACAGGCTCTGATGTTTCCTTGGTGCTACTCTGGCCTAGTCCGGTCTGATCCCGCCTTGTTATAGTTTGACCCGGCTCAGCTCGTGGCATAATCTTCCTTCGTAGTTGCTCGTTTTTTTGTTGTTTCTTTCTTTCTTTCTTTCTCTCTTTCTTTCTTTCTTTCTTTCTTTCTCTCTCTCTCTCTCTCTCTATATATATATATATTAAATATTGATACCTATGCCAGGATACAGGGGCGCCCGGTGCCCCGCGTCGCCATGGGTGCCCGGGGCCTCCGGGAGACGGGCGCCTGGTGCCCATCGCCGCCAGTGCCCGGCGCCTCCGGGAGCCGTCCGGGAGGCGCCAGGGGCCGCGCCCAGCCCATGCCACAAGCATCCTTTCCTACACCTTTTACGAAGAGAGGGATCGCGAGCACAGCCCGAGAGACGCCAATGTTGAACTCGGACACGTCCCTCCACGTACACTTGGGAAGTTTCAAACATGGTAAACCATCTTCGGGGAACGATGCTTCTATCATTTTGATGTGTCTTGCGCATGTTTTGATGATTTGGGTTTTTCGTCTAAAATCCGCCTTTGGGAAGACATGGCCGACCTGAGCCTTGCCCAGTCGGGCGCTCATGTTCGACGTGCAATTTGGCGGCGAAGAGCAGGGATGTCAGCAGCAAGCAACACACTGCCCCGACTCAGCCCCTGTTGCCACCGAGCGCACCCAGGACGGCGTGCACCAAGATAAACGGATTCCGTCGTAACGCTCCTCCTCCTCCTCCTTTTCTGGTTTCCTCCACCTCCTCCTTGAGCAGCCGGCTCGGGCCAACTAGCTGCGGCGACGCACGGAAGGCTTCGCGCGCAACGCGAAGAACTAATTATGTACGCTTTTCCTCCAGTTCCTCCGCGTCCTCTGCGCCACCTCCACCTCCTCCTCCGAGCAGAACAGCGGATGAGTTACAGATCGTCGCCAGCAAGCTGCAATTCGCCAGCAAGCTGCAATTCGCCAGCGAGAAACAAAGACGTCGAATTCGGACTCTTCAGAACAAAGGCGCGCTACTACTCTGGCCACGCTGTGTCTCATCTGGGCGGCCATGTACTATAGCTGCTCGAACGCCATTATGTCGCCGTACTCGTAATGCTTGGCGGCCTCATGGAGCGCCGCCCTCAGGAAGCCCTTGGTTTTCGCGCCAATAGGTTCCAGCGACGCGGCCCTGACGAGGATGGACTCCGACCCTGCCTTGAGTACCCACCGTCTTGAGGCCGTGTCGAAAGGCCCGAGCCTTCCTTCACGTCTATTGAAAAATGGTCTCGTTCTTATGCCAATCAAGCGTGCTGGCATACCTTGACAATGTGCGCCTCGAGGCCCGCTGGCTTCACATCGATCAGATCGAAGATCACGGTCCTCACGAAGATTACCTCCATCAGCTCGAAGGCCGCCACCCACTCGGAGAAGGCCCCCATCTGCGTGAGGATCTTCATCGGCGTGAGAGTGTAGCCCAGCAGCGCGAGGGCCACTGCAGCGATGACCTTCTCCTCCATCAGCTCGAGAACTGCTGCCCCCACGACGTCCTCCAGCGCCGTGGCCGACTCCCGCATCGGCGCAGCGGCTCGACGATCGCCGCCTGCCAGAGAACCTCCTCCCGCGGCCAGAAGCTCACCAGCCGCGCGAAGGCCTCCAGGGGCGGCGCCGAGATCACGACCCGTGCGAAGGTCGCCTCCGGCGACGTGAAGAACTCCGTCGGCGCGACGGTCTCCCCCGACATCCCCAAGATCAGCAGCCTCGCGGACAGCTCCTCCATCAGGTCGACGGCCCCCGTCAACGAAGAAAAGCACGCCATAAACCTGAACTTTCGGCACTCCGCGCGGATTTCTTGGATCCGCGCTTGCCCCCCCCCCGACGGCGCCTCCGGCTCCGCCCCTGGCGCGCTCCGCGTGAGGATGCGTGGGGATCCCCCCCACAGATCGAAGATCATCACCCTTGCCAGCATCTCCCTCAGCGGTTCGAAGACGACCACCTTCTGCAGGAGCGTGGCCACCATCACCAGGCAGAGGCTCACGACGAGGCCTCCGAGGATGGCGGGCCCCGGAAACGTGGTCACCATCGTCAGAAGCGTGGTCACCATCACCAGGAGCGTGAGCACCATCGCCATCCATCACCAGGAAGGTGGGCACCAGGAGCGTGGTCGCCATCACCATCACCAGGAAGAGAAGCACGCACTTCAGCGATGCTCGGACGGATGAGCGCAACCTCGATGAACACGCCCAGGGGACTAGTCATCCACAGGAGCCACTGCCCGCGCCGCATCGAGCTTCTCGTCGGGCTCCGCGGCGTCCACCGCCCAGCAGCCCGGTGGCACGAGGCCAGGTGGTGCAGGGGGGCAAGCGCCGACCCCCTTGTGCAGATAAGCCGCGGACAGCTGCTCGCCTCGTGCGCAGGCGGCGCCGCATCGACGCAGCACAAGGCTGCAGGCGTGGGCCTCTCGGTCACCGTGTCGGCGGCGTCCGGGGCTCCGTCCGAGCCCCCAGCGGCAGCGCCAGCTGCTCCTGGTAGCTCCGGCCTCGGCGCTGGCCAGCCAGGCGCGGGCGCCCCGCCAGTAGGGGCCGCCGCCGCTGCCGGGGGGGCAGGGCGGGGCCCTCCCCCCTGCGCGATCCCACTCGCCGAGCGCGTTCCACCACCTGCAGAACGCCTGCTCGCAAGAGTCCGAGGAGCGTGTGTGCTTCCCGGCGGCAAATTCCAGGCGATGCGCGAGCAGCTGCTTTGTGCGAGTAGTGGGACGCGCTTGCTTACCTATGGCGGCGCCGCCGCGCTGCCACCGCCCGCCGTAGGTCCCCGCGTGGGCCCCACCCCGTGCGGGCAACTGCTTTCTCCCTTCCTCCTCCTCCTCCTCCTCCTCCTCCTCCTCCTCCTCCTCCTCCTCCTCCTCCTCCTCCTCCTCCTCCTCCCTCGCTCCCCGCCGAGGGCCTGGCGCCCCCCTCGGGGCACCCGCCGCCCGCCCCGCGGCGGCCCCAGGCCAGCGGCGCCTCGGAGGAGGCGGAGCCTGCGCAGGACGTGCCCTCCTCCGCCTCCTCCTCCTCCTCCTCCTCCTCCTCCTCCTCCTCCTCCTCCTCCTCCTCATCCTCTCCTCCTCCTCCTCCGCCTCCTCCTCCCCCTCCTCTTCTCCTCCTCCTCCTCCTCCTCCTCCTCCCCCTCCTCCTCCCTCCTCCTCCCCCTCCTCTTCCTCCTCCGCCTCCCCTCCGCCTCCTCCGCCTCCTCCTCCTCCGCCTCCTCCTCCTCCGCCGCCTCTTCCTCCTCCGCCTCCTCCTCCGCCTCCTCCTCCTCCTCTTCCTCCTCCGCCCTCCTCCTCCTCCTCCTCCTTCCGCCTCCTCCGCCTCCTCCGCCTCCTCCTCCGCCTCCTCCCTCCGCCTCCTCCTCCGCCTCTTCCTCCTCCTCCGCCTCCTCCTCCTCCTCTTCCTCCGTCTCCTCCCCCGCCTTCTCCTCCGCCTCCTCCGCCCCCCACCCCACCCCCCTGACCGGGGCTCAAGAGACGGGGGTCAGTGTTCGGGGGCGGCAAATAGGAGGGGGATGACTGGGTGTGTGTGTGTGTGTGGATATCATGGCGAGGACCATGACATCTTTCCAGATGTCATGGCGCCTCTTCTAATTTCATCACGTCCCCTGCCCCCCCCCCCTGGTGCCGCGCACATGCCGCCGGCCATGATTCGCGGCCCCGCCTCTTGGACGCCCCCCTTTCGGCCGACCTCGACTCTAAGAAGCACCCTCCTTCCAGGAGGCCTCCCCTCCTCCCCCCCACCCCCTCAGTGCGCGCCGCCACGCGTTGAAGGTCGAGCGCCGCCAGTGGCCCCGGAGTCCCGGAGTCGGCCGAGTGCGACAGATCCCGGGCTATGCGGAGGCCCCGCTTGTCAGGAGCCTTGAGAGACGGAGGCCAATGCTCACCACCCACCAAACCACCCCAACCCAACCCGAAGGCCTCAATTTGCCCTCCATTTCCAGTGGGGGGGGGTCGGGAAATATAGAAAAAACACATGTGGAACCCTTACCCCCCCCAACCCGGAATCCGGGTCTTCGGGTTCGGTTGGGGTGGTCTGGTAGGTAGTCAAATGCAAACGGTGGTCAGTCAGAGCGCCGGATCTTGCAGGATTCTGCAGATTCTGCAGAGCCAGGGTTGCGTTGACCTGGGCTTGGGTGCAGGATCCTGCTCAGCAGATGCACCGCACTCACTTCTATACCCCTGGGCGGGTTGTATGTGCAGCCGTTTTGCGCTGTCATGTGCGCGCATGTGCGCAGCATGTGCTCTGCATGCGCAGCATGTCCTCGAAGTTCTAGATTGCGAGATGCCCTGAGCCGTGTGCATTCCCGGAGCGCTGTCCACATCCCTCCCTTTTTTAGTTGTGGTGGCGCTGCTCGAGCGCCAGCCACATCCGCTTCTCTCGTTCCCCTCGCCCCTTCCCTCATTCGTCTCTCCTGTGGCACTTCTCCTGCTCATTTGTCCATCCCTCCTTCTCCGAACCTTCGACTCTGCGGTCTGTGGGGGCATGTGCGTTTATGCTTTCCCGGTTTTCCAGACTCTGCATCGGATTGTGCATCGGAGTGCGTGGCATGTGCGCGCCGCACGTGCGGCATTGCTGTTGAAGTTTTCGTAGAGTTGCATGGGCATTTGTATGCGACTGTGCGGCATGTGCCTGTATCTACGGTCGCTTCCGGACTTCAATTTGAGTGCGAGCACTATAGAAGTGAGCGCCATAGAAATGAGTCCGGTGTACCCGAGCCTTGAAGATGGGGGTCAATGCAAACGGGAGTCAGCCAGGGCACCTGATCTTGCAGGATCCTGCAGAGCCACGGCTGCCCTGGCCCAGGCTGGCGCGCAGGATCCTGCAGGGATCTTGCAGGGATCCTGCAGGATGCAGGGGGAGGGAGAAAAACACAGACACAGATGATCGTCGTGCCAAGGGAAATACGGAAAGCATTGGAAGTGGAGGGGAAGACGACAGTCAAGACAATACGGAAAAGTATTGGAACTCCTGGGAGTTGTGTCTACTTCTTTGTGTCCTGGGGCCGCTTCGAGGATCCTGCATGGACTGATTGACCCGGGTTTGCATGGACCCAGGACAGTAGAAGCCCGCCCCCCCGCGACGGGGCGCAGGTAGCGGTCGCGGGCAACGTCTCGGGGGGTGATGCATGACTCATGTGGAAACCGACCAGATTCGGTTCGATTCGGGATCGATCGATCCCGATTCGATTCGACCTAACACTCCGATTTTGGTGTCGATCTCTCAACGGAGGCCTTACTAGCTGGCCGATTTACCCCGACTCGTTTTCTCACGATCTGGTTGCCGATCTCCGCCGTTCTGATTCCTGACGATCGCCGATCCGGATCATCGATTCGGTTCTGAGCTCTCCTGGGGATGTGCATCGGGGGGGGGGGGATCCGTCGACTGGAAAAAACACAGACACACTTAATCGTCGATCACCAACAAAATATAGGAAAATATGGGAAGTTGGGGGAAGACAGAAACCCAGAAAATATGGGAAAATATGGGGAATCGTTTTATTTGTGTGTATTCCTTTGTGTGTCTCATCAGCGCCCCTTCAATTCAGGGCACCGCCCAGTGCTACCCGCCCGATCGCGGTGTCGCGGTGCTCTCACCCCCCCCCCCCACCCCGCCGGGGCCGCAGGAGCGGCCCGAGCACGGCGGCGACGGCGCGCCGGCCGCCGCCGCGGCGGCCGTGGACGCCGCGCGGCGCAGGCGCGAGAAGGACGTCCCGTGGTGGGGCGGGGGGCGCGGCGCCCATGGAAGTTGGGGGGCCGGGTCTGCCTGCTTCTATCGGGCCGGGCGAAAGGGGGGGATTGGGAAATGGGGGGTTACGAAATTTGCTGCATGCACCTGGTTTCGGCCTCACCGAGGGCCCATTCCTCGATACATAGCCGCCTCGGGCGGCGGGAGGCGCCGGGAAAATCAGCTATGTGAGCTGATTCTCAAACCCCCCCTTTGCTATCCCCCCCTTTCGCCCGACCCGATTCTAGGCCATCCCTTAGAGGAGGAGATGTTGGCCACACCGCTGCCTGTCGCCCGCTTTCCCCTTTTCTGGGGCCTCCCGGGAGGCCCTCGTCGCCACCGCTGGATTCGCCTCGGAATCCTGGTCAGGACGCACCCCAGGAGAGGTCCGGTAGCGGTATCTGTACAGTTGTGTGCTCCCCAGTCCCGGGCGTGTTTGCCACAAACGTCTATGGACAAATGAGGTGTGCATGCGTCTTCAGACATTTTCGGGGTGGATGCGTCTATAGACAGCGCGGCAGTTGCGTTCGGCGCAGGACAAGATCGGAAAAAGGGTAGATCCGTTCACGGTGTGTTCGTAATATAGAGAAGGTCCCACAAGGTATTCCATTATCAAAGGTTTGCAGTATTTCTTGGCGGCTTCTTTGGGGTGGCCATCTCGGACCGCAGGCGCAAGCAGGACGTCCCACGGGGCGGGAGGCTCCGCTTCCATCGAAGGTCTGGAGTCGTCCTGAGGACGGTGCGTTTTGGAGGCCATCTTGGTCCGCCTGGGTCCGCCTGGGAGGCCATGATTCGAGGAAGAAGACATGGCATCAACATCATTTCTGAGCTTCGCTCGGATTTCTCGGGTCGGCGCTGGGCCCCCCTGGCGGCGCCTCGGGCTCCGCGCGCCAGGAACGGGCCCAGCGCCGATCCAAGAGATCGGGGCGGATCTCCCTGAAATTCTGTCTATGCCGTTTTTGTTATTTTAATGATCGCCTTCTTGGTGACATAAGAGGAGACTCATGATGTTGGCCTCGTCGGGCTTTCCCAGATGCCCTCCTGGAGCCCTCTTGGAGCCCCCTTGGGCGTCGTGGGGGGCCTCTCGAGCCCACCTCAGGCCACCTTAGGCCATATTGGAATATTATTTGTCCATTTTGGGTAATCTTGGAGTCACCATGGCGACTTTATTGGAGGCCATCTTGGACCATACAGGAGGTCACGATGGCCTTCTTGAAGGCATCTTGGGTCTTAGGGCTCTCCTAGAAGGCCTCTGGGAGCCCTCTTAGGGGCGTCTTGGGGGGCCTCTTAGGCCGCCCTGAGGCCATCTTGGGCCGTCTTGGAACATTATTGGTCGGTCTTCGGCCATCTTGGAGTCATCTTGGTGGCCTTTTGGGAGGCGATCCTGTCCTTCGTGGAGGCAGTCCTGTGGCAATATGCGGGAGGGAAAACCGTCTCGAGATCTTTTGTTTCTTGGTGGGCCGGCGGGTTGATCTGGAGGCCATTGGGAATTGTTTCGAAGGATTAGAATTACACCATAGAAGAACCCTCCTCCTCCTCATCATCTTCCTCCTCCTCCCTTCCTCCTCCTCCCTTCCTCCTCCTCCTCCTCCGGGCGCCTCCTGGCGCCTCCGGGCGGGGGGGGCCAGTGTCATCGAAGGAGGGCGCCCCTCGGCTGGGTGGCAATATTACACCAGAGAAAACCCCAATCAGTGGATGGTTTGAAATGGGAACGATACAGAGATCGACAAGGAGATCGACTAGGAACCCGGGAACCCGGAACCCACCGAAATCGGCCCGGAACCAATAACCAGGAACCCGGGAACCCGGAACCGGGAACCCGGGAACCCAACCAGTTACAGAATTCGGCGGGAAATTTTCGCCAAATCTTTCAATTTCCGCTAGGACACTTCAGTGCACTAATTGTTTTTCTAAGCTGTTTTCAGAAGATTCCTATTGTGAAATGCGGAGGAGGAGGGGGAGGAGGAGGAGGAGGGGGGGAGGAGGAGAATGGGGGAGGAGGAGGAGGAGG
>CAUYUJ010010140.1:7500-30113 GCA_963575745.1 Prorocentrum cordatum
GCGCATGCCTTCTTACGGGCCCCGGATAGGCCCACGGACCGCCCAAAGACGGCTGCAAATGTCCACGGAACCTCGCAATGATACGCCCGAGACATTATATTCTTACCCGATGCCCCCGAAGGCGCAACACAGCCCAACATGCCAAGCAACCGGGCAGCAAGCGGCCAACTAGACGGCCAACAGGCGACCCACCCACCCCAACCACCGAACCAGCCCAAAGCACTGCTCCACAACCAGACCGCAAACCTCGGGGACCTGCTGACCGGGGTCAATCCGAATCCGGGCCAGTCGGGCTTGCAGGATCCTGCAAGATCCTGCAGGATCCTGCACCCAAGCCCTGGTTAATGCACCCCTGGCCCTACAGGATCCTGCAGAATCCTGCGCTCTGACTGACCCCCGTCTGCATTGCCCCGACGAGAGCAAGCCTCTTCGCCTCCAAGCCCTCCTCCTCCAACTCCCTCCTCCACCTCCTCCTCCTTTCTCATCCTCCCTCCTCCTGGCATCTCCTCCTCCTCCTCCTCCTCCTCCTCCTCCTCCTCCTCGTCCTCCTCCTCCTCTCTCAAGGCCCCCGAAAACCACAAAAGCATGTAAAATCACGTCGGCCAGCCAAACGCGGTGGCGGGCCTGCAGCACACGGGAGGAGGAGGAGGAGGAGGAGGAGGAGGAGGAGGAGGAGGAGGAGGAGGAGGAGGAGGAGGAGGAGGAGGAGGAGGAGGAGGAGGAGGAGGAGGAGGATGAGGAGGAGGAGGAGGAGGAGGAGGAGGAGGAGGAGGAGGAGGAGGAGGGGAGGAGGAGGAGGAGGAGGAGGAGGAGGAGGAGGAGGAGGAGGAGGAGGGCGCCTGGGATTGGCGGCGCAGACTGGAGGCCACTACGACGCTCCATTTACTCTTTAGTTCTGCTGTTTGGGGTCTGCTGCCGCCAGGTCGAAACCTGAGAGGCGACATCAAGTGAGACCCTAATCTTGAGAATAACGCGTCGTTCAGCTGTGCACCTCTGGTACATGTTCAAACTGAAGGGGACCAGGGGCACGCAAACAAATGGACACACATCCCAGGATTCCCAATACTTTTCCAAATGCTTTCTGGGCTGTCGTCTTCCCACCCGCTTCCCATGTTTTCCAACATTTTCCTGGGAATCGACGTTTACTCGTGTCTGTGGGTTTTTTCCTCCGAAGAAGCCACCGGCCAGAAGTTTAGACAAAAAATCTCGAGCGAGAGCCCCGTCTCGAGAGAAGGAGCCACCCTCGCCATCCGTACAACTGCTGGACGCTGGAGCCTGCGCAGCGCTTACGATCAAACCGTGTACTGAGAGCGGGTGCTGAGGACGCGAGACCCTTGGAGGCTGCAAGTGGGATCTTTCCCAATCGAGCACTGTGGTCGAGTATCCTCCTTCTTCCTCCACCTCCTGCCTCCTCCTCATCCTCCCCCTCCTGCCTCCTGCTTCCTGCCTCCTGGGAGGACGCGTGGTAAAGACGCAAGACCCTTGGAGGCCGAAATTTGGATTCTTTGGGCGACGGGGGACCAGTGAGAACGGCAAAGGGCGGGCCGCAGAGGCAAGGACACAAGGGCACCCTAGATGAAGGCGCGCGTCATTACTACAGGCGCGTTGACTGTAATCGAGAGCCACAATTTGAAAATCATTTGCCCTCCCTCCTGGGCACTTGTATAGTAATGTGCGCGGCGCCAGAGCGCGAACCGCACCTTGAAAGCAACGGGCCCAGAGAGACCCCCCCTCTCCAGATGCGCCCGGGGATCGTCGCTGACAGGCGAGTGCAGCTGGTCGCGCCCCTGCGCTGCTGCTGCTGCCCACGGCGGACTCTGTGGTGGCAGGCCTGGCACCCGCGACAGGTCCGACGTCCACGCCAAGTCCTTGCACTGTGTCGGTGAATTGTTGATGGCATCCAATTCGAGAAGCTTCGTCCTCGCTGGCCAGCCACAATCAGGCGAGGCCAAGGCCAGGCCAAAATCGGACCAGGACGCATCGGGGACTTCCGAGCTCCGGCGGTTCTGGAGGAGGATGCGTCGGGCGCCGCAGCCGTTCCGGAGCGCTCCGAGGGCGTTCTAGAGCGCTCTGGGTCCTGGGCCCGCCCGACGCCACAGGGAGAGTTGTGCTCCTCTTCCTCCCCCTCCTCTCCCTCCCCCTCCCCCTCCTACTCCTCCTCCTCCTCCTCCTCCTCCTCCTCCTCCTCCTCCTCCTCCTCCTCCTCCTCCTCCTGCCCCCCGGGGCATGGACCAGATCGACGGCCTCTCGAGAGGGGTGCCGACGCCGATCGGCCCCCCAGGGGGCCCACATCGGCCACGCGCAAGATATGTGACTCTGGGCAGGGGTGCTCTTTGGTGCGCGGCTCGCCGATCGCTGCGTGCGATGCGACAGCAACGGCCTGCCTGCTCGGCCCGAACGGCGCGCACCAAGGGCCACTCTAACGAAGGGCCACTTCTGCGTGCCACCAGAGTGCCCAGACCCGCGACGTCATGTTTTTCCACAGCGTGGATCCCCGGGAGGTCTCGACCCGTTCCCCGGGGCCAGATCTCCGTCCAGGACGAGGAGGAGAGGCAGCTTTGGAACAACTTGTTGGGTGGGGGGGAGCACGCGTCGTGCCCCCCCACCAGGAGGAGGAGGAGGAGGAGGAGGAGGAGGAGGAGGAGGAGGAGGAGGAGGAGAGAGGAGGAGGAGGAGGAGGAGGAGGAGGAGGAGGAGGAGGAGGAGGAGGAGGAGGAGGAGGAGGAGGAGGAGGAGGAGGAGGAGGAGGAGGAGGAGGAGGTGAGGGAGGGGGAGGGGGAGGGGGAGGGGGAGGGGAGGGGGAGGGGTAGGAGGGAGAGGGAGAGGAGGGGGAGGAGGAGGGGGTCTGGGGCGGCAGGGAGCACGACCCGATTGTGGCTGGCTCGCCTCTGGAACTCGCTGCTGCGGGCCGTGGCGTTCACGGAGACCTTGAAGCGGTCCCGCGCAGCGGCCAGCGAGCCAGCGGCCGCCTCACCGGCGGGGCCGAGTCGCCGGGGGGCCTCCGGGATGCGGCCGAACGGGGGTCGACTGCGCGGACACGCGCGCGCGGAAGTGGCCCGCGCAAGACGGCGCGTGGGCGCCCTCGTTTCCAATGTGGCGCGCCGCGCTCGTGGCCCGCGCGAGCCAGCCCCGCAGGGTCGCCATGCCATCGAGCGTCAGCAGGCCCCCCTTGCTTGCCGTCGCTCCACGGAGGGGCCCCCTCGGATCCTGGCGCAGCAGCTTCTTCGCATCCGGCGGGCTCGCCATGCCTCGGGCCTCGGGGCCTCTCCGGGCTCGAGAGCTGCCGCAGAAAGAGGAGGTCCGGGGCTCCAGTCGCGATCTCTGGTATTCCCAACCCTCCTGTGCTGGGTTCTCGTTTTGACCAGAGCGCTGTGGTCTCCAACCTTCTCCTTCCTCTCCCCCTCCTCCCTCCTCCCTCCTCCCTCCTCCCTCCTCCTCTTCCTCCTCCTCCCTTCTCGCCTTCCTCCTGCTTGCGCTGCCTGGGTGGCTGAATGGAGCGCTGCTTGTGCGATGGTCCTTCCTCCCGCCACCCTCTTCCTGCCTGCTGCCTTTTTCCCCCCTCCTCGTCCTCCTCGTCCTTCTCGTTCTGGTTCTTCCCCTGGGGGCCGCGAACCGCGCAAGTGTCGCCACTTTCGTGGGCTCCTGGGAGGTCCAGCGGAGTGGAGTTGTACACGGACCCAATCGAGACCTCGCGGCTCCCTGAGTGGCTGCGAATTTCGCAACTGTCGCCTCTGTCGTGGGCTCCTGGGAGGTCCAGCGCAATGGAGTTGTACGGGGATCCAGCGGAGACCTCGCGGCTCTCTGGGGGGCTGCGAACCGTGCAACTGTCGTCACTTTCATGGGCTCCTGGGACGTTCAGCGCACTGGAGTTGTACGGGGATCCAGCCGAGACCTCGAAGCTCCCTGGGGGCTGCGAACTGCGGACCTGCCGCCGCTTTCGTGGGCTCCTGGGACGTCCAGCGCATTGGGAATTGTATAAGGACCCACTCGAAACTTCGCGGCTCCCTGGGGAGCTGCGAAGCGCACAACTGTCGCCACTTTCGTGGGGTCCTGGGGCGTCCAGCGAAATGGAGTCGCACGGGGACCCAATCGAGACCTCGCGGCTCCCTGGGGAGCTGCGAACCGCGTAATTGTCGTTACTTTCGTTTGCTTCTGGGAAGTCCAGCGGAGTGGTGCTGTACGGGGACCCAGCCGAGACCTCGCGGCTCACTGGGGGGCTGCGAATTTGGCAACTGTCGCCGCTTTCGTGGACTCCTGGGACGTCCAGCGCGATTGAGTTGTACGGGGGCCCGACAGAGACCTCGCGGCTCCCTGGGGAGCCGCGAACTGAGCAACTGTCGCCACTTTCGTGGGCTCCTGGGAGGTCCAGCGGAGTGGGGTTGTACGGGGATCCAGCCGAGACCTCGCGGCTCCCTGGGGGCTGCGGACTGCGGAACTGTCGCCACTTACGTGAGCTCCTGGGAGGTCCAGCGCAATGGAGTTGTACAAGGACCCACTCGAGACCTCGCGACTCTCTGGGGGGGGTGCGAAACGCGCAACTGTCGCCACTTTCGTGGGGTCAGGGGAGGTCCAGCGCAATGGAGTTGTTCGCGGACTCAGTTGAGATCTCGCATCTTCCTGGGTGGCTGCGAACTGCGCAACTGTCTTCACTTTCGTGGGCTCCTGGGAGGTACAGTGGAGCAGAGTTGTACGGGGCGCAGCCGAGACCTCGCGGCTTACTGGGGGCTGCGAACTGCGCGTTGTACGGGGATCCAGCCGAGCCCTCGCGGCTCCCTGGGTGGCTGCGAACTGCGCAACCGTCGCCACTTTCGTAGGCTCCTGGGAGGCCCAGCAGAATGGAGGAGTACGGGGGCCCGACAGAGACCTCGCGGCTCACTGGGGGGGGGCCTGCGAACTGCGCAACTGTCGCCACTTTCGTGGGCTCCTGGGACGTCCAGCGGAGTGGAGTTGCACGGGGACCCAGCCGAGACCTCGCGGCTCGATCAGCCCCAGACCGGCTGATTTCACTTCTGGATGCTCCTGCGCACAGTGGGTCCTTCAACGTGCGTTCCTTTGTAAATAAGGGGTCCTGGGTTCAACCGCCACCTGTTTCCAGCGGGTTGAGTACCTCCCGGTTTCTTTTTTCCCGCAGCGTTGGATCTCAGGGAAGGGGGGCTCTCGCATCATGGCACGGGGCATGCGCGCGGACGTTCGGGGGGGGGGGGGATGGGGACTTGCTGAGAGAAGAATGCGCGCAGTACGAAGAGGGGGCCTTGGGATCTGGGAGAATCCGCGGCCCCGGCTGGGATATCCACACCCCGTGTGCCCTTTTCGTATGCCCTCCTGCTCTGCCAGTCAAGTAGCCGAGAGCCGCCCAATACAGGACCTCCCATCCTGCCTGTGAGACACAGCAGCGCAACATCGGAGCATCGTTTATCCGACCCCCATCCCCAGCGGCGCGGCCTGGGCCCCACTGGCCGATTTACCCCCCCAAATGGGGATATAGGCCGTTCCCTTCGGGTTTCGAGGGGTGTATCCCCAACCGGGGTGCCCATTTGGTGGGGGTCTCGAAGGGGAGGAGGATGGGAAGGGGGGTTGGTTTTAACGATACTGGACATCGGCATTCTCGCTTTCAGCATGGACATTCTGTCGTCCATGTGGCGACATGCGTGGCGGGAAGGGAGCGGGCCTCGTCGTCGTAGTCGCAGTCGCAGTCGCAGTCGCAGTCGCAGTCGTAGTCGTAGTCGTAGTCGTAGTCGTAGTAGTCGTAGTAGTAGTAGTAGTAGTAGTAGTAGTAGTAGTAGTAGTAGTAGTAGTAGTAGTAGTCGTAGTAGTAGTAGTAGTAGTAGTTGTAGTAGTAGTAGTAGTATAGTCCGTAGTCGAATCGTAGGTAGTAGTGAAGTATAGTAAGTAGTATAGAAAGTATAGCCGTCGACGTCCGAGTAGATAGTAAGTAGTAGTAGTAGTAGTAGTAGTAGTCGTAGTCGTAGTCGTAGCCGTAGTCGTAGTCGTAGTCGTAGTAGTAGGAGTAGTAGTAGTAGTAGTAGTAGTAGTAGTAGTAGTAGTAGTAGTAGTAGTAGTAGTAGTAGTAGTAGTAGTAGTAGTAGTCGTGGTAGCAGCACACTCTTGGCACGCCGCTTCGTCGACGCGCGAGCGGGGCGAACGTGTGGCTCTCGCCCCGGCACCGCGCGGGCCTCGCCAGAGCACGGCGCCGCTTCCTCGGCGCGGCGCACCGTTCCCCACCGCCCTGTGGTGCTGAGTCCTCGTTCCGAAAAAAAAAAAACAGCGCCCCGCGTTCTCCTCCTCCTCCTCCTCCTCCCCTCCTCCTCCCCCTCCTCCTCCGCCTCCGTACCTCCGTCCTCCGCATGTCTCCGTTTGAGCTCCACCGCAGGCCTCAGTGGCTGCGTTCGCATGCGCCCACCGCACCCACTTCGGCACACCCCTCACACGTTTCGTGGCCCCATAGGGAGCTTCACCGAAGGCCCCAAAGGCAAAGTTCGCATGCGGTTCCACCCAAATTTTGGCGCACCCCTCACACGGCTCGTGGCCCCATAGGGAGCTCCACCGTTGGCCCCAGTGGCAAAGTTCGCATGCGGTTCCACCCCCATTTCGGCACACCCCTCACACGGTTCGTGGCCCCACACCGAAGGCCCCAGTGGCAAAGTTCGCATGCGGTTCCACCCCATTTTTGACACACCCCTCACACGTTTCGTGGCCCCATCAGGAGCTCCACCGAAGGCTCTAGTGGCAAAGTTTGCATGCGTTTCCACCTCATTCCTCACACGGTTCGTGGCCCCATATGGAGCTCCACCTGATGTCCCAGTGGCAAAGTTTGCATGAGGTTCCACCCCCTTCTTGGCACACCCCTCACACGTTTCGCGGCCCACTAGGAAGCTCCACCGAAGACGATACTCACAACTGCGGCGCCCACAACTGCATCTGGTTGGGTCCTTTGCCAGGCTGATTTTCTCTCGCCGGTTGTGGCGGGCCCGCGCGGGCGGGCGACTTGTCGCGCTCTCCGAAGCTCCGTGCGCATTTCGTTCCGAAGTGGCGGTCCCGCGCGGGCGCGGGCGCATGGTCCGGGTTCGTTCGTTCGCCGAATCGCATGAAACCGACAGCGGCAGCGGGGCCGCGCGAGGCAAAACGACAAACTCGCCCAATCATCGCGCAGTATTCTGTGAGTGAGAGTGGCAGTGCTGTGTCAGCGCGGCGCATGCTTCGTCTCCGCCACGCCCACTCGCCATCGCTCGGACGTCCATTACCCGTGCATGTTTCGGTTTCGTGCGTGCTTTTCTTGCTAAGTGATCAAGGATGCGCCTCGATGGTCCTCGCCGAGACAAAATGCAAGTCCGCACGATGACACGCCCCTCGTAAGGTTTGCCACTCCCGCCACTGCGTGGCATGCGTAATAGCTTTCCCTTCGCCAAATCGTCGGAAGCGGGGCCGTGCGCGAGCGCCTTCCGTCTTGCGAGGTGGGAACGTGCTCCAGTCCCAATAGAGGTCGGTCGGAAGAAGTAGGCAGAAGCATGAAGGAAGGCGGATCAAGTGTATTGGGCTCAGGCCATCCCAGAGAATAGCGCAACACAGCAGAAGGATATCTCTTGAAGCAGGAAGGCGCTTGAAGTAGATTGGGATCTGGGAGCCCAATAATACCTGCTGTCAACGACTGGCGTGTACCAAGTTGTGCCACGCTGGAGTCTCATACTGTGGGAAGGAGTGCGGGAATGGGCGTGGCCCTACGGCTCGCTCGACCTGTCTAGCTTGACACACACACAGACACACAGACACACCACACAAACACACAAACACACACACACACACCACACACCACACAGACACACACCACACACCACACACCGCACACCACACACCGCACACCACACACCACACACCACACACCACACACCACACATCACACACCGCACACCACACACTACACACCACACACCGCACACCACACACCATACCACACACCACACACCACACACCTTTCACACACGCACACACGCACACGCACACGCCAACGCACACGCACACGCACACACACATAACACACAATACATACATCATAGATAACACACAACCAACACACACAACCAACACACACGACACACAACACACACAGCACACAACACATACAACACACACATTACACACAACACACAACACAAACACAGCACACGCAACACACAACGCACAACAAACACAACACACACACACACAACACACAAAACACACACACGCAAACACATTCCCAGCCCTTAGCTCCTGGACAGCTCCCCAAACAGCGGCGCGAGGACTGTCCCTTTGTTCGGGGGCCTCTTCGGGTCGCCCTGGGGCTATACTTGGCCATCTTGGCCGCTTTGGAGGGCATGTTGGATCCTCAGAGATCTGACGTCGTGATTTTTTCAATACGGGGTCCCCAGAAGTCTCGACCCATTCCCCAGGACCGATTTTTCATCCCGAGTCGTTTTTTGACGTTCCCGGGGCCCGGCGAGGGCCCCTAGGGGCCGAAATTTGAGGAAAACCTCTGTCTTGATTTCTTCAATGCGCTGGATCTCTGGATCGTTTTGCAGGTCATGGCCATCCTGGCCGTCCTGGCCCCTTCTTCGACGCCTGTTGGTTTTGAAACCTTAGCGCTCGAGCCCCTGGCGGCCGTCTCCGAAGCGATCCCGGCCCCCCCCGGGGAAGCCCTCGGCGAGGCGCAGCTGCTGCTGGCGGAAAGCACCCCGAGATGAGCAACCTTCCCCTGCCCCCCCCCCCCAGGAGGGCTCAGAAATCCAACGTGCACGTTGGATTTCTGAGCCCATGGGCTCAGAAATCCAACGTCGTCGTCGTCGTCGTCGTCGTCCTCGTCGTCGTCGTCGTCGTCGTCGGCGGCGGCGGCGGCGGCGTCGGCGTCGGCGTCGTCGCAGACGCCGAACGGGCTCGTGAGGGAAACCCAGAGATCCAACGCATTGAACAAATCAAGCGAAGGTTTTTCGCACATGTCGGCCTCTGGGGGACCTCGCCAGGCCCCGGGACCGTCCAAAAACGGCCCAGGATGGAAAACCGGTCCTGGGGAGTCGAGACTTCCAAGGGCCCCGCATTGAGAAAATCACGAAATCGGATCTCTGGGGGAGGGAGCGGGAACGGACACCGACGGATCCGCTGCCCCCACAAGGGGGCTATAACCCTGCTCAGCGCGAGTGGCGTGCCAGCCCAGCCGAGAGTCAGTACCAGGCCGTGTTCTATGAGCGTGGCCGCAACTCGGCCGCAACTAGCTGGCTGGATTGCGCGGGATGAGTAGGCTAGCTCCCGCGGAAATGGCGGACAACTCATCTGCCCCCCCCCCTCCTGTCCTCACGCCGCTCTTCCTAAACCCCCGACGTCATAACTTTTCCGAGCGTCGACCCCCAGAGGCTCGACCCATTCCCAAGACTGGGCTTTCGCCCCGAATGCTTTTTTGGACGGCCCTGGGGCCCGGCGAGGACGCCCAGAGGCCGAGAATGATAAAAACCTCCTGTCGTTAGGTCGGGCATGTCCTCCTGATGGGGGATTTTGGAAGAAAGATAACAAATTATCCTGGCGAAGGACCCAACCATATGCAGCCGTGCGTACCGCAAGTGTGAATATCTTCTTCGGCAGCGATCCCTAAGGGGCCACGAAACGCATGAAGGCTGTGCCGGGCCCTTCGGTGGAGCTTCCTGTGGGGCCACGAAACGTGCAAGGGGTGTGCCGACATTGGTGCTGTGGGCACATTGGAACGCAGCCACTGGGGCCTTCGGTGGAGCTCCCTGTGGGGCCACGAAACGTGTGAGGGGTGTGTCGGAGTGGGTGCGGTGGGCGCATGCGAACGCAGCCACTGGGGCCTTCTGTGGAGCTCCCTGTGGGGCCACGAAACGTGTGAGGGGTGTGCCGACATGGGTGCGGTGGGCGCATGCGAACGCAGCAATTGTGGCCTTCGGTGGAGCTCCCTGTAGGGCCACGAAGCGTGTGAGGGGTGTGCCGAAATGGGCGCGAACGCAGCCACTGGGGCCTTCGGTGGAGCTCCCTGTGGGGCCACGAAACGTGTGAGGGGTGTGCCGAAGTGGGTGCGGTGGGCGCGTGCGAACGCAGCCATTGGGGCCTTCGGTGGAGCCCCCTATGGGGCCACGAGACGTGTGAGGAGTGTACCGACATGGGTGCAGTGGGCGCATGCGAACGCAGCCATTGTGGCCTTCGGTGGAGCTCCCTGTAGGGCCACGAAACGTGTGAGGGGTGTGCCGAAATGGGCGCGGTGGGCGCATGCGAACGGAGCCATTGGGGCCTTCGGTGGAGCTCCCTGTGGGGCCACGAAACGTGTGAGGGGTGTGCCGAAATGGGTGCGGTGGGCGCATGCGAACGCAGCCACTGGGGCGTTCGGTGGAGCTCCATGTGGGGCCACGAAACGTGTGAGGGGTGTGCCGCAATGGGTGCGGTGGGCGCATGCGAACGCAGCCATTGGGGCCTTCGGTGGAGCTCCCTGTGGGGCCACGAAGCGTGCGAGGGGTGTGCCGAAATGGAGAGGAGAGGAGAGGAGAGGAGAGAGGGCGGCGCTCCTGTGGGAAGGGGATGGGGAGGAGGAGAGGAACTTCGTCCCCAGACCATTCCCCCAATCAGAGCTCGCCTCAGTAAGGTTTCATATGGTTAGGTCAGATGCGCTGCCGATTTGGGCAGCACGCCCGGGTGCCTGGGTGCCCGGGTAGCCCTATAATTAGCCCTAATGTCCCCATGACCCTATAGCCCAGTAGCTCTATAGCCCTATAGCCTTATAGCCTTGTAGCCCAATAGCCCAAAACATATTCGGATTTCCCAATCAGAGCTTGCCTCTGTAGGGGTCCCGGGTGCCCGGATGCCTGGGAGCTGCGTCGCCGATTTCGGCGGCCCGCCTGGTTGCCCAGGTGCCCGGTAGCCCTATAGCCCTATAACCCTATAGCGTTATAGCCCTTTAGTCCTGTGGCCCTATAGCCCTATAGCCCTGTAGCCCTATAGCCCTAATAGCTCTATAGCCCGGAAGCCCTAAAGCCCTAACGCCCTATAGCTTCATCCTATAGCCCTATCGTCCTATAGCCCTGTAGCCCGACAGCCCCATAGCCTTACAGCCCATGGCCCATGGCCCTAAAAAGATTATGATAGGTTTTTCTCGGGTATCATTCTTGACTATTTTGGAATATTCCCCAATCAGAGCTTGCCTCTGTAGCGGTCCTAGCGGATTCATATACTTAGATGGGCTTTGCCGCCGATTTCCGCGGCCCGCCCTGGTGCCCGGGTACCTGGGTGCCCGGGTGCCCAAGTGCCCGGGTGCCCGGGTGTCCAGGTGCCCAGGTGCCCGGGTGCCCGGTAGCCCTATAGCCCTATAGCATTATAGTCCTATAGCCCCATAGCCCAATAGCCCTACAGCCCTATAGCCCCGTAGCATGATAGCCTTATAGCCCCATCGCCCTTTAGCTCTATAGCCTTATAGCTCTATAGCCCTATAGTCCAATAGCCCAATGGCCCCATAGCCCTGTAGCCTTGTAACCCACTGGCGAAATTGCCCTGTAGCGCTACAGCCCTATATCCCTATAACCCCATAGCTCTATATATGCCTGTAGCCCTCTAGCCCTATAGCCCCATAGCCCAATCTCCCTATAGCCCCATAGTCCTATGGCTCTATAGCCGTGTAGTCCTATAGCCCTATAGCTCTATAGCTCCATAACCCTATAGCCTCATAGCCCCACCGCCTTATAGCCCTACAAAGGCTTTGATGGGTTATTTCTCCGGTATCATTCCTCCTGTAGATGGACATGCCCGACTCAATCCTGTCGAGCTATTTTGCACGATGCGACGGGATCTGGGTTAGGACGCCCCTGACATTAGGTTTTCCTCCGGGATGTTTTTGTTGACGGTCCCCGGGGCCCCGAGGGGACCCCCAGAGGCCGAAAATGGTAAAACAAACTTCTGTCGTGATGTTTTTCAGGAGGACGAGGAGGAGGAGGAGGAGGAGGAGGAGGAGGAGGAGGAGGAGGAAGAGGAGGAGGAGGAGGAGCAGGAGGAGGAAAGAGGGGAGGAGGAGAGAGGAGCAGGAGCAGGAGGAGGAGGAGGAGGAGGAGGAGGAGGAGGAGGAGGATGAGCAGGAGCAGGAGGAGGATGAGGAGGAGGACTTCCCCATCCTCCCTTCTCCCATGTCCTAACTATGGTAGTGGTGGTGGTGGTGGTGGTGGTGGTTAGGACGCCCCTGGGCCTCGAGGAGCGTGGCCGGCGTGTCCAGCCCGCTGCCGCGCGAGGAGGCACTCTCGGGCGAGCCCGTGCCTCGGGGGGAGCAAGCACACGACATGTCAATGGCGCGCCACCGCTGGGAGCCCGTCAGCCTGTGATTGCTCTTCCTCGTGCTCCTCCTCGTCCTCCTCCTCCTCCTCCTCGCCTCCTCCTCCCCCTCCTCCTCCTCCTCCTCCTCCCTCCTGGTCCTCCTCCTCCTCCTCCTCCTCCTTCTCCTCCTCCTCCTCCTCCTCCTCCTCCTCCCCCTCCTTCTCCTCCTCCTACTCCTCTTCCTGGTCCTCCTCCTCCCAACACCTGGTCGACGATCAAACACGGGTCTTACGCGAGGTGGCATGGCGACCTTACGCGGTGGCTTACGCGGGCAGCTTACGCGCCAACGTCGGCGCAAACGACCCCATTTTTTAGCGTCGGACAAGAACGAAGGAACAACATGCTGACGGGCTACCAACAACAGCGTGTCACTGATGCTCTTTCCCGGGCTCGGCCGATACCATATTTCCCGTTTTTGCGTTGCTTTTGTTTTACCTCGTTCTTTGCTTCCTTCGGCCACTGCTGCAAGACAGTATCGAAAACAGAAGGGTCCACGAAGTCGCCCAAACACCGTTCCCTGAGATCTGATGCTGAAGAAACCCTTGCAACACCACGAAATATGCCGACCAGAGCCCTAGACTTAGGTCGGGCATGTCCCCCTATAGGCGGGCTTTGGGAGAAACGTTGAAAATAGCAGAAGCATGCGCCCCACATGGTCAAAAGTTGTCAAGGCAGCGTCCCCAGACTCTTTTGGGGACTGTATTTGAACATCACCCCCCTGCAGAGGGACAGGCCCGACTTGACGCTGGACGCCGTGTCTCTGCGCCAGCTCTCGCGCCCCATCGGCCCGTGAAGGTCCCCGGGCCCGAAGCCCGGCGACGACGCCCGTTGGGCAAGAACTGCAGCGCCGAAGCCCCGCCTTCTCCCTCCCGGGTGCCCTGCGCGGCGTGCCCCGGCCGCCACGGCGTGCCCTCCTGGAGGGGCAGCGGCAAGGAGGGGGGGACCAGCTCTGATGGGCACGCGTTCCACCACCACTGCGATGCGCAGGACGGGGGAGAGGGGAGGGTGAGGATGTCCTCCTCCTCCTCCTCCTCCTCCTCCTCCTCCTCCTCCTACATATGGCAGTGGTGGTGGAAAATGGGCCCATCAAGCTCATGAGGGGGAGCTGGAAGCGGCGATGCGCCGCCGACAAGTCGGCGAGAGGCCCCCGACGGCACCCGCGCTCCCGCCCCCATCGGCGAGATCCATGGGCGCTCAGGGCGTCGATGCGTCCCCCCCCCACTGGGCCTCGGAGGCGGCCGAGGAGTCTGAGCTGGAGGCGGCCTCAGACAAGCGGTCAGGAGGGAGGAGGAGCGACATGCAATCACAAATCGGTCCCCGGACCCCTTCCGGGGTCCATCTGGTGTAGATGTCTTTCCCCTGGATCCAGCTTTCATGGCCCGGGAAACGGCCCCCCCCGGCGGCCAGAAAAGGCAAGAGACCTTCTCGCACCCAGATCCTCGAGCATGCTCGCCCTGCCTTCTGGTCGGAACCAGTGCTGGGCCACCTCAGACCCTCAGACGGCTCCAACCTGAACCTGCCCCCCCCCGTTATTCGGGGGGACCAGAAAGGGGTACGGAAACAATGGGCACAAAGTCCAACAGCAATTCTTGCCCATTCTGAACAGGACTCGCTGCCAGCGTCGTGCCTATGTTTTCCGTACGGCAGGTTCGTGCCGTGTCGACCTGGGCGTTGGTCCCTGACACCGCGCTGGATCGTTCAACCTTGAACGATCGGCAGTCTCCGCAACGTCCGATCGTTCAACATCGACCGATTCTGGGTCGCCGGCGGCGTTCAACCTTGAACGCCCGCGCTGGGGTCGCCGCTGGTCGACACGACGCGAACCTACCGTACCCGTTTGTCGCCGAGCCGTTTGTTCTGAACGCGCCCAAGGTGGACAAAGTCGGAGCTGCGGCAAATCTCACTGCAGACCTTGCGTCCGAAGCGGAGTTTGTGCCCAAGTCAAGGGGACGTAAGACCTGGGTACAGGGGACTCGGAAATCCCCGACGAGGTCGTCAAAAAAATGACGAGGCCGAGCCTGCATTTTGACGAGGCCTCCCGCTGCAGACATCCCACGAACCTCCTCCTCGTCAAAATCCGAGGCGCGGTCGTCAAAAAACGATGGCGAACCCGAGTCCCGGCAAACCCGGGTCTTACGCTCCCCCGACCAAGAGGCCCAGGCGCCCTCCCCAAAACGTGGTGCCGCGCGTCAGAACAAACGGCGAGGCGACATTTGAGGGAAACCGGAAGGTACCGATACCGCGACTCCCCGGACCTCTCCCGGGGTGCGTTCTGACCAGGACTTCGAAGCGAATCCAGCGGTGGCGACGAGGGCCTCCCAGGCGGCCCACAAGGGGGAAAACGGGGGAAGGGCATAGGGGTATGGGTACCTCTGCCTCCTCTGACATTTCGGGCGTCCAGACCAGTCGTTCCCCCCCGCCCTTCTAGAGGCCTCCTAGATGGGGTCCGAGTGCATGGGGTCGAAGGATCGCGCCGCATCGCCAATACATCGGTGATGTATCGCCGATGCATCGGCCATGCTCTGGCGACGCCGACGATACATCCGCGGCGTCGGCGTGGAGAGACACGGACTCCGCATCGAGCCGCATCGTTGATGCATCGGCGATGCGGCGCGATCCTCCGACCCCATCTACTCGGACCCCATCTGGGAGGCCTAGACCTTCGCGGCCTGCTCCGGTCGTCTCCCCTCGGCCGCCGCGCCGGGCGGCGTGCGCAAGCCGTGTGTTTTTTCCGTGTGTGTGTGTGTGTGTTTTCCCACAGTGTGCTTTTTCCCACAGTGTGTTTATTCCCACAGTGTGTTTTGTGTGTGTGTGTGTGTGTGTGTGTGTGTGTGTGTGTGTTTTTTTCCCACAGTGTGTGTTTTGTGTGTGTGTGTGTGTGTGTGTGTGTGTGTGTGTGTGTGTGTGTGTGTCTGTGTGTGTCTGTGTGTGTTTTTGTATGTTTTGTGTGTTTGTTCCTTCGCGGCCTGCTCCGGTCGTCTCCCCTCGGCCGCCGCGCCGGGCGGCGTGCGCAGGCCGTCCAGCGCCGCCTCCACGTCCGACCGCGACGGCGAAGGGCTCGGGGAGCGCGCCGGCGGTCGCCAGGCCGCCCGCGGCGGCCTCCGCCCCCTGGCGGGAGCCGGAGGAAGAGGGAGGAGGAGGAGGAGGAGGAGGAGGAGGAGGAGGAGGAGGAGGGAGGAGAGAGGAGGAGGAGAGGAGGAGGAGGAGGAGGAGGAGGAGGAGGAGGAGGAGGAGGAGGAGGAGGAGAAGGAGGAGGAGGAGGAGGAGGAGGAGGAGGAGGAGGAGGAGGAGGAGGAGGAAGAGGAGGAGGCGGAGCAGCACGTGGTGCTTGAGGAGGCGGAGGAGGAGGAGCACGCGGTGAAGGAGGAGGAGGATGAGGAGGAGGAGGAGGAGGAGGACGAGGAGGAGGAGGAGGAGAAAGAGGAGGAGAGGAGGTGGAGGAGGAGGTGGTGGAGGGTGGAGGAGGAGGAGGTGTATGAGGAGGAAGAGGGAGAGGAGATGGCGGTCACTACGATGGGGGCCTCGTGTGGAGGAGGAGGAGGTGGAGGAGGACGAGGAGGGGGAGGAGGACTAGTGTAAACCCAAGAGTCATCAACAATGTTGGAATAAACCATCCCTCCAAGCTCTCTCTTCATAGGCCCCTACAACGGTTCATTTCCAATGGTGGAACTGCCTCGTTGGAAGACACTTGTTTGAAGACCCTGAAGCATGCCCAAACATTGTTCTCGGGATTCCAACGCCACGGGTCAACCTGACTGTTGCGTCTTGCCGATCCTGAATCTTGCCAGAAAGCCATTCCTAGGATTTCAACACAGAGAATCAACGTGACTGTTGCACCCGCATGATCTTGAATCCTTCTACATCATCATTTCTGGTGCGTTGATGATGCAATCCGTGAAACTGCTGAATAGATTGTGATCGAATGTACGCGGCGCTAAGGCGAGAACCGCATGTTGAAAAGGAACCGCCCTAAATCCGTGAAGCTCTTGCGAGTTTTGAAAACGAATGTGCGCGGCGCTAACGCGAAAACAATCTTTTGAACACCGCTCGCCCTTCATCCGTGGAGCTCTTGCAAATCTTTCAAACGAGTGTGCGCCGCGCTGACGCGATAACCACACGTTGAAACCACTCGCCCTCAATCCGTGAAGTTTTTGCACATCTTTTAACGCGAAGTTGCGCCGCGCTAAAGCGAGAACAACATTTGAAAACGACCCGCCATCAATCCGTGAAGCTCTTGCAATTTTCTAAAACGAACGTGCGCCGCGCTAAGGCGAGAACCACAATTTGAAAACGATCCGCCCTCAATCCGTGAAGCTCTTCCACGTGTTTTAAACGAATGTTCGCCGCGCGAAAGCGAGAGCCACATTTTAAACTTCAGAGTCATAATTGATAAGGAAGTCTCAGGCGAAACGCTCGGCCCGCCCTAAAAACTGGCCCCAGGGTGCGACAGGGAGAAGTTATTTATAAGGAACAAGACTGGAGGATGAAGCGGAGGAGGAGGAGGAGGCGGAGGAGGAGGACGAGGAGGAGGAGGAGAAGGAGGACCAGTGCAAACCCAAGACTCATCAGAGATATTATTATGCACCCTCCCTTCAAGCTGCTTCTTCATAGGCCCCTGCAAAGATTCACTGCCACTGAAGGAAATGCCCCGTTGGGAGACATCCGTGTGATTGGGTGGTGATCCACGGCATCGCAAACCACACCCCAGCGCAACCCGCACCCTCTGACGACGACGACGACGAGCAACGCTGGGGAGGAGGAGGAGGAGGAGGAGGAGGAGGAGGAGGAGGAGGAGGAGGAGGAGGAGGAGGAGGAGGGAGCGGAGGGGAGAGGAGTAGGAGAGGAGGAGGAAGCAGGAGGAGGAGGAGGAGGAGGGAGGAGGAGGAGGAGGAGGAGGAGGGAGGAGGAGGAGGAGGAGGAGGAGGAGGAGGAGGAGGGGCCCTCCCCCGCCCTCCCCTCCCCCCGCCCTCCCCGCCGCTCCCCTCCGCACCCCGGCGCCGCCCGCGCCCTCTGCGGGCTCGCCGCCGCCCTTTGGGGGGCCCGCCGCCGGCCTGCCGCAGAAGATGTCCCGCGGCCACGGGCCGGCGAGCTGCGCCTCGGCGGGGGCGCCGGCGCGCCCCAGGCCCTGCGGGGTGCCCCGAAGGTCCGATAGGCTATGCACCTCTACGGCCTTCTGAGAAGCCGCCTCTGCCTTCGAAGAGGGCAAAGAGGAGGAGGAGGTTAAGGAGGGCAAGGAGAGGCGCAGCGCCTCTCGAGCGTCTCCCGCCGGCCGAGCTGGCGCGTGCCCGACGGACTGCGCCGAGGCGCCCTCGCGCCACGATGGCGGAGAGGGCAAGGTTGAAGAAAGTGTGGAGGAAGACCCACTCGCAGAGGAAGAGGGAGGGCAAGGAGGGGCGAGGAGGGGAGAATCAGGAGGGCAAGAGAGAGGATGAGGGAGAAGGAGGCGGGCAGGGAGGGGGGGGGGGAGCAGGAGCAATTAGGGGGACAAGGAGGGGGCAGGCCTCCTCAAAGGACGGCGGGGCTTCTCGGCAGCCCTCGACGGCCTTCTGAGAAGCCGCCTCTGCCTTCGAAGAGAGCTCGGGAAGCTTCTCGGAAGGAGGCCTTCTGAGCCTTCCGATGCGATACTGTTTCTGTTTGTACCAGCGGTAACCCGGGTTATCCGGTGGGGGGAGGGGGGGGCGGAAGGTGTTGACCAATGCCCTAACCTCTTCGCGTTGGGCAGCCCCACGCAGGGAGTGCGCAGTGCTGGTACGCACTGCCTTCGGACCTGCACCACCGACAGAGTCAGGTTATCTGGGGGAGAGAGGGGTGGTGGTGGTACGAGAACGGCGCTTATGCACCGTACCATGTTTGAATTCCCTTCAGGCCTCGCTCCAACGCGGTACGGTGCATATTTTCGTTGGCTCTTCAAACCGATAAAATATGCACCGTACCGTTCCTGGGTCGAAGATCGACAACGCCCCGGGAGACGCCGGGCCCAACAAGCCAGCTCATGGCCAGAACCCCCCAAAAAACACTCTCGCAGGCTCGCCCCCCCCCCCTCCCCAGAGATCCGATGTCGTGATTTTTTCAATGTGGGGCCCCCCGGGAAGTCTCGACCCGTTCCCCAAGACCAGTTTTCCATCCTGAGTTCTTCGACGGTCCCGGGGCCCGGCGAGGTCCTCCAGAGGCCGAGATTTGAGAATCACCTCCGTCTTGGTTTTTTCAATGCGTTGGATCTCTGGGGTTCCCTCCCGAGCCCGTTCGGCGTCTGCGACGACGCCGACGACGCCGACGACGATGCCGACGCCGACGAAGACCGCGGTGATGACAACAAGGACGACAACGACGATGAAGACCACGTCGACGAGGACGACGACGAGCAGGAAGACGAGGAAGACGACGAGGGCGACAACGAGAACGATGACGAGGACGACGAGGACGACGACGTGTCCCGCCCGCACGAGCCGTTCGGCCGCCAAACGGACTCAAGATCGGGGCCATTCGGCAACTAAGCGGGCTTAATTCCCACGACCCTGTCGGAACTGAGCCCGTTCGGCTGGGCTCAGACGCCGAATGGGCTCAGAAGGCACCCTGGGGTGCGGTGAGCCCTGAGATCTGGGCGCTGCGATCTTCTTTCGCGCCAGGCGTTTTCGGCCCGTTTCGGGTCCAGGGCCGTCTCTGACCGATCCGGCTCCAAACATGCAGCGGACAGATGACGTCGAGGGCTCCTGTTGCGACTTTTCGCGGTGCTGTGTTTTCTGTCTCGCAGCGTCGGTCTCAGGGTCGGAGGAGGAGAAGGGCTGCATCATGGTCCGAGGCGTGTGCGCGGACGAGGGAGGGGGGTGGACAAGCCGGTCTTGGCGTGCAGCAAATAGCCCGAACCAAAGGGGGAGCACCCCGCTACAGTAGGGGCCCTTCCACAAGAAACCGTCCACAAGAAACCCAATCCTGAGATCCCAGGGCGTCCATGGACTTTTGGCGTGGGGACGTCGCGCTCTCCATCGCAAAACCATCGAACCCCAAGACGCCCAGGGCACCCTGGAGGCGAGCAGGGCGTTTTTTGGCATGGGCCCCAACTGTAGCCCGAATCAGAGGGGGAGCACCCTGCTGGGCAGCCTGGGTCAGTGCAGGTTCGTAGATTGGGAGCAGGGTGCTGTGCCAAGAGCACTTGGGGCCTGGGGGCACTGGAGCAGCCTGGGAGCACTGGGTAGCCTCTACTGTACTGGGAGCACGGGCAGCCTGGGAGCACTGGGAGCCTGGGGGGCGCTGGAGGAGCCTGTGGGAGCACTGGGAGCCTGTGCTGCACTGGGAGCACCGGGTAGCCCGGGCAGCCTGGGAGCACCCCGCCGGGCAGCCTGGGACAGTGCAAATTGGCAGATTTCCGAGGTGGTGGCTCTGGGGTTTGCCGCGGCGCGTCGCTCTGCCCCGGGCGGCGCGGGCCCCCGGGGGCCACAGGGGGAGCCCAAATAGTAATAATAATAATAATAATAATACTAGTAATACTAATGCTACTACTAATAATAATAGTAGTAGTAATAATAATAATAATATTGATACTAATACTCGTAATAATACTATTACTAATACGAATGCTAATAATACCAGTAATAGTAATACCAAACATAAAATTAATACTACCAATAATAAGACAACAATTAATAAGACTACTGATAAGACGAAGAAGAAATACTCTCATACTCGCAAAACACAGAGTAATCATACTAATGGCACTCCTAATGCTAGTAATAAGGCTAAGACGGGCACTAATACTATTACTACTACTACTACTACTACTACTACTACTACTACTACTACTACTACTACTACTACTGCTACTACTGCTACTATTACTACCACTACTACTACTACTACTATAACTACTACTACTACTACTACTGCTGCTGCTGCTGCTACTACTACTACTACTACGTCTGTTACTACTACTGCTGCTACTAACTACTACTACTACTACTACTTACTACTACTACTACTACTACTACTACTACTACTACTACTACTACACTACTTACTACTACTACTACTACTACTACTACTAACTACTGACTACTACTACTACGTACTACTACTACTACTACTACTACTACGACTACTGCTACTACAACTGCTGCTGCTGCTGCTGCTGCTGCTACTACTACTACTAGCACTACTACTACTACTACTACTACTACTACTACTACTACTACTACTACTACTACTACTACTACTACTACTACTACTACCACCAATGACGACAGCACAATCAGTACTAGTAGTACTATTACTCATACGGATAAGGAAATGCTGAGGATGAACATGACAACACGTATATGAATAACAATGCTACGAATACGAGCAATAGTACACATCATACTACGAATATACATAATCATACGTCATAATGCTACCAATGATACAAGTCGTTCGTAATGCGGATATCAACAACAATAGCACTAACAATACAAGCAACAAGTGATAATAAGAAGGACCATGATAGTTATCCCCTCGCGCGTCCCCTGGTCCCTACCACCCTCTTCGACGCCTGGTGGTTCTTTGGTCAAGCAGCTCGGGCCTCTGGCGGCCTTTCGGGGCGATCCCCGGGCATCCCTGGAGAAAACTTCCCCAACGGGGCGCAGCTGCTGGGAGCATGATGTTGGGAACGTCCTCCTACAGGCGGATTTGGGAGGAAAAATAAAAGTGGTCAAAAATATTCAATATTCCAAAAATGATAGAAAAATCGTCCCCACATGATTTATCCCCAATCCGTGCTTGCACTGAAAGGTGCTAGCGGATGTTGAAGAATTTGGCGAAAATTCCGGGCCGACTTCGGTAAGCGGGCGGGTTCCCGGGTTCCCGGGTTCCTGGACCCCGGGTTCCCGGGTTCCTGGTTGCTGGTTCCAGACCGATTTCGGTGGACGGCGGGGTTCCCGGGCTTCTGGGTGCCCAGGTTCTTGGTCGATCTCCTTATCGATCGGTCTCACCATCGATATCACTACCCACGTCTCTATTGATCTCACCATCGATCCCACTTTAGATTGCACGGGCAATCTCACTATCGGTCTCACTGAATCGCCTTCACGATCTGTCTCACGATCGGCCTTACTATCGTCGTTACTATAGATCCCACTATCGGTCTCACAATCGATCTCAATATCCATATCCCGAATTGCAAACCATCCGCTGATAGGATTTTCCTCTGGTGTAATTTGACTATTCTTGAATATTATCCTGTAGAGGGACATGCCCGACTCAAGAGACGCACCCCGAGGCGAGAACAAATCTCTGACAACTGGGTGAACTAACTCTTTTAACCCCCTTCAAGCGAAGCCAAGACGAGGATATACATCGGGTGCGGATAAATCGAAAATCTTCAGAAATCTGGCGGCTCTGGAGGGTGTCTCGGGCGCCGCGGCCTTCTCAGAGCGTCCCGTACCGCTCTGAAAGCGTTCCGGAACGCCCTGGAACGGACCTGTCCTCGCCCTGGCCCCGTCCGACGGCACCGTGGGGAGGAACAGAAACTCACCTTCTGCACCCATCCCCCGCGTCGAGCTTGTGTGTTGATTTTATCCCCCGCGCCGAACTCGAGCGCGCCGACCCCTCGCCGTCGCTGGGACGCTCATTCCCCGTGCGCTCTCCTCGCCCAACTTCCCCCCCCCTCCCCCCTCAAGTGCGGATGCGGATGCGGCTTGCGTTCCGGCCCAGCGCGGGGCGGCCCTCCTTGGACGAGGGCGAGAACGCTGGGGAGCAAGCGCGCTCCCGCTGGGAAGAGAGCGAGATGCTGCGCGCTGTGCCCGTGGTGGGGGAGGAGGCGGGACACACAACGCAACATCACGTGTCCCTGCCACTTCTCTCAAGAGCATGCCGAAAAAACGCACGTGACATCATTTTCGAGCGGACCCCTTTGCCCTGACGTCCTGGGCGACGACGAAAACTCCCCCCCCGCCTTCCCCCCGACGACGGGATCTCCACCCCCAGTCCTCGTTCCCTTCCAAGACCTGCCGCGTCCGGATTTTCCAGTGCGGGGCCCCTGGGAGTCCCGACCCTTTCCCTGGGGCCTGCTTTTCATTCGACATGCAATTCTCTGACTCCGACGGCCCCCGGGGCCGGCGAGGGCCCCCAGGAGTCCGAAGGTATAGCAGACAACAGCCCCAGCCCCGACCTCTTGCAGACCGCGGGCCTGTCGGGGCACCAATCCCCGCTTTACTTCTTCTTTGGAAAACGGGAAATTCGCATTATTACTGTGCAGGAGCTGTTTGCAAAATGAAATAAGCCTTTTAATAAAGTGCTGCTGCTCTGTTGCGCGACAA
>CAUYUJ010010141.1:3996-6496 GCA_963575745.1 Prorocentrum cordatum
CTCCTCCTCCTCCTCCTCCTCCTCCTCCTCCTCCTCCTCCGCTTCATCCTCCTCCCACTCCTCCTCCTCCTCATCTTACGAATGTGTGGTTAGTATTGTTCTTAATGGTACCATCATTACTATTACTACGACTACCAGTATTATGAATAGCAATGTTACCAGTAGTAGTAGTAGTAGTAGTAGTAGTAGTAGTAGTAGTAGTAGTAGTAGTAGTAGTAGTAGTAGTAGTAGTAGTAGTAGTAGTAGTAGTAGTAGTAGTAGTAGTAGTAGTAGTACGGGTTGTACGGGTAGTACGGGTAGTAGTAGTAGTAGTAGTAGTAGTAGTAGTAGTAGTAGTAGTCGTATAGTAGTAGTCGCGTAGTTAGTCTTAGCCCGTAGCCGTAGCCGAGTGAGTCGTAGTCGTATCATAGTGTAGTCGTAGTCGTAGTCGTAGTCGTAGTCGTGTGTAGTCGTAGTCTTAGTAGTCGTGTGTGTAATAATAGTAGTCTCGTTCGTAGTAGCAGCAGCAGCAGCAGCAGTAGTAGTAGAGTAGTCGTAGTACTAGTAGTAGTACTAGTAGTAGTGGTAGTAGAGGTGGTTGGTAGTAGTAGTTAGTAGTAGTACTTAGTGGTAGTTCTAGTATATAGTAGTAGTGTAGTGTAATAGTAGTAGCCGTCGTAGTAGTAGTAGGCCGGAGTAGTAGTAGTAGTAGTAGTAGTAGTAGTAGTAGTAGTAGTCGTAGTAGTAGCAGTAGTAGTAGTAGTAGTAGTGGTGGTGGTGGTAGTAGTCGTAGTAGTAGTAGTAGTAGTAGTACTTGTCAGTGCAGTAGTAGTAGTCGTAGTAGTAGTAGCAGTAGTAGTAGTTGTAGTAGTAGTAGTCGTCGTCGTCGTCGTAGTAGTAGACGTAATAGTTGTAGTAGTAGTAGTAGTACTAGTAGTAGTAGTAGTAGTAGTAGTAGTAGTAGTAGTAGTAGTAGTAGTAGTAGTAGTAGTAGTAGTAGAAATGGTGTGTTCATTATTCTATTGCGAGTGGTAATAATATCAATAGTATGAGTACTACTAGCATTAGTATTCGTGGTACTATTATCATTATGTGGTATCATTAGTAATAATAATTCTCTTTTTTATCATGACTATCAACCTTACCAGTAGTATTCGTAATCGTCTTCTTCTTAGTACCAGCATCCTCATGCCTCTTCGAAGTATTATTATTCGTAGGAGTGGAACTATTCTTCGGTGTAGCATGAGTTTTCGTATTATTAGTAGTAGTAGTAGTAGTAGTATAATTAGTCTGTCTCGTCTTCTCCGTATAGTATTATTCGTGTTTTTCGTCTTAGTTGTAGTATTAGCATTCTGGATATTCTAATATTACGATTGTTCTGAATACCATTGGTATCAGTATGATGGTCATGCTTCGTCTTGGTAGTATTAGTATGCTTCGTGCTCTCATTTTCTTTGCGCGATGTATGATGATTATTTGTATTATTCTGATATCAGTATTACGGTTCGTATTAATATCATTATCATTCGGATTCGTCTTCTTCTTTTTCGTGTTCGTATTCCTCTCCCTCACTCTCCTCCTCCTGCGACTTCGACTTCGATCCCCCTTCAAGTCCTCATAGATCCACTCGCGTGCTGGCTGGGAATCGGGGCACGCCCACTGCTGGCAACCTGAAACATACCGCTGGACATCGCCGCGCGTGCCGCGCCTCCTGCACGGGACAAGCGCGGCCGGACCGCCCCACGCACGCAGGAGGCCCCAACCCCTCTCACCTCAGCCAAGACCGCCAGCACAAAGGCCGAAACACGGGTGGCCACGACCGAGGGAGCGTCGCCTCCAAGGGCCCTGAGGAACCCTTAATCACTTCACATATCAATCGACTCCGAGATCCGAGAGAAAATGAATCATGCTTCCTGGACCCGCGCGACAAAGAGGACCCGAAACGACCAGGGCTACTTCGAGCCCAAACCTCTTGCAAGCCCACCGCGCGGAGCCCTGCCGAGTTTCTCTTCAGCACCCCAGGCCCTAAAATGATTCCATCACATGTTGCAGCTCAACAAGCTTGAATTTTGTCATGGGGACTTCAATCGGGTTCCTCTGGAGGCACGAACCGCACGAGTCGCCTGTCGCCATCCCTCCCCACGCCTCCATCTACTGCTCGCTCAACTCCTCTGCCGCCATCGCGTTTCTGCCGATGGGCACCGAGCCCTTCAGCGCGTGCGCGAGGCGGAGCTTGCCGGCATCAAACGCGGGGCTGAACGTGAAACCCTGAATCCATTCCGCTGCTGCTGCTTCGCTTCCGCGCTGTAGCATTGCTGTCAACCCGGGCCCAGGACCTCTGCATTTCTTGAGCTTGCCGAAGCTCGGGCGGCGCTCTCTTGCGGCCCTCTCTTGCGGCCCTCTCTTGTCACGCGCAAGCGCTTCTGATAAGCGGCCTGGCCTTTCTCGACGATCGCGGGGGTCTTCGGAAAGAGGATTTGCGCCGCTGCCTCGCACCCTAGGGTCCGAACTCTGCTCTCTA
>CAUYUJ010010141.1:11496-21496 GCA_963575745.1 Prorocentrum cordatum
CCCCCACTTCCCAGATTTTCCCACATATGTTCTGGGGGATCGGCGATTAATTGTGCCTGTGTGCATTTTCCCTCCAAAATGATCCCTTCAGCCTGACAATCTCAGATTAGGGAACACGTGGATCTCGGGGGCGGCCAAGAGGAGGGTGTCCAAGAGGGGGGGGTGCAAATCATAGCTGGCGGCATCTGCGCGGCCCCGGGGGGGGGGCGCGCCAGGGGGCGCATTGAACTAAGAAGAGGCGCCACGAAATCTGGGGAAAGTATCATGGCAACCGCCATGATATCCACCCCCCCTCCCCTAGTCATCACCCCCCTCTCTGCCGCCCCCGATGTGCGCGGTCGTCTGATCCATGGACCGGGCAAGATGCCTCCAAGAGATGGCGCCGGTGCCGCCCGCGCTGGTGGCGGAGCGCGCCGACTCTGTGTATGGAAACGGGGCCCCTCGCCAATCCACGCGCACTCATTCTGGTGCCTCCTGGAAGCAGTGGCGACGAGGGAAGGATAGCGGCCTCCACATCCCCACCTCCCCCTTCTAGGCTACACTTGCGGATGCCACGACAGGTGGACACCCTGACAGTCCTATCATCGAATTTAAGATGGGTTCAACATGTAGGGAAACTGTTCTAAACATGGTTCAAACATGTGTTTTACATGTTTACAGCATGTTTAACACATGTCTTAGACCTCTGGAAACTATTTGGCAACATGCTTCCTCTCCATTGATCGTCCTCCACAAGGCTGCACCTCCCCCGGGGGGGGCGACAGCGCAGGATAGCAAGGGGTATGGTCGAGACTCAGCTCGCGCAGCAGGTCCTCCTGACGCCTCCTGGCGCCGGGAGGCGCCCACGAATCGAGGAGTAGGCTGCGCGCCGGGGCCGACACCGCAGCAGACGTCGTTGAAGGGGCCCTGGGACACACAAATAAACAGGCACAAATAACAGGATTCCCCATATTTCCCCCATACTTTCTGGGTCTTTGCCTTCCCCCCCCCCCATTTCCCATATTTCCCCCCATCTTCTGGGGAGTCGGCGATTGACTGTGCCTGTGTGCTTTTGTTCCCTCAAGCTCCTCGGCACCGCCAGCACCCCGGCCCGCCCTCCGGCCGCCTGAGGCCCCGCCCGCCTGTGCGGTCTCCCCAATTATTAGAGCTGCGCGCAGCCCGCCCAGCTTTCACCGGAAGAGGTCCCAAAAAAGTGTTTTCCCTGACCTTCCAGGAGGGCTAAAAAATAGCACCCGACCTAAAAACCTATCCCAAAGCTATTCTACGTCTTGGTTTTAAGCTGTTTCGCTCAATTTTTTAGGTTTTTAGGTTTCCCGTGCCAAAAAATAGCTCTCTGGAAGGTCAGGGTTGTTCCCTCTGGAGTCGTGACGCCCCCCCCCCTCTCCCCGTGCTGCCCCGCTCGCCCGGCCCGCCCCCCGCCCGCCCGCCCCCCCGTGCCCGCGGCCCCGCCGGGCCCTCGCCGGGCCCTCGCCGTGCCGCTCGCGGCGGGCCCCTCGGCGGGCCCGCCGGGCCGGGCCTCTCGCCCGGGCCCCTCGGCCGGGCTCCTCGGCCGGGCCCCTCGGCCGGGCTCCTCGGCGGGCCTTGCGGAGGGCCCCTCGGAAGGGCCCTCGCTGGGCCCCTCGGCGGGCCGCTCGGCGGGCCGCTCGAGGCGAGCCGCTCGACGGGCCCCTCGGCGGGCCCCCGAAGGGCCCGCCCTCGCGGGAGGAGCCGCCGAGAGGCCGCCGCCCGCCCGCGCAGAGGGCTCGAAGGGAACGGCGAGGGCTTTGCCACAGGGAGCGAAGGGCGGGAGCGACGTCGTCGTCGTCGTCGTCGTCGTCGTCGTCGTCGTCGTCGTCGTCGTCGTCGTCGGCGTCGGCGTCGTCGTCGGCGTCGGCGTCGGCGTCGGCGTCGGCGTCGGCGTCGGCGTCGGCGTCGGCGTCGGCGTCGGCGTCGTTCGCGTCGGCGTCGTCGTCGTCGTCATCGTCGTCGGCGTCGGCGTCGGCGTCGACGTCGGCGTCGACGTCGGCGTCGGCGTCGGCGTCGTCGTTACCATGACGAGCTCTTCCGGCCATGGCTGCCCTCGGCGTCGTGCACTATGAATCTAAGGAACGGCCCGGAAACCAGGGCACCTCCTGAGCGTCTTGACTGTCGGGGGGCAGCTCAGGGGGGAGATCTCTGAGGCCGCGAAGAGAATGAGCAGAAGAAGAGCAGCAGCAGCAGCAACAACAACAACCAAAACTGACGAAGGACCCAACCGTATGCCGTATGCAGTTGTGATTTCCACAGTTTTGAGTATCGTCTTCGGAGGAGGTTTCTATGGGGCCACGAGGCGCGTAAGGGGTGTGCCGAAATGGGTGTGGAACCGCCTGTGGCCGCACACTCTGGCGTCTGCGGTGGAGCTCCATACGGGGCCACGAAACGTGTGATGGGGTGTGCCGAAACGGGCTTGCCGCCCACGTTCGAACGTCGCCACTGCGGCCGTAGATGGACCTCACTATGGGCCACGGACAGTGTGAGGAGTGTGCCGAACTGATGATGACGATGACGATGACGATGACGATGCCGATGCCGATGCCGATGCCGATGCCGATACCGATGACGATGACGATGACGATGACGATGACGATCACGATGGCGATAACGATGACGATAACGATGACGATGATGCTGATGATGATGGTGATAATAGTGATGGTAATGATGATGATCAGGATGATGATGAGAAAAAGGATGCTGAGTGTGATGGTGATGATGGTGATGATGATGATGATGATGAAGAAGAAGAAGAAGAAGAAGAAGATGGTTGTATGCACTTCTCGATATGTGCGTGTCGCCCTTACGCAAGGGCCATGCTAAAATTCTCTGCATCGTTCCATTTGTAACGGGTGGTCCACGAAGGGAATGCATGATGATTGTGACGATGATGATGATGATGATGATGATGATGATGATGATGATGATGGTGATGGTGACGGTGATGATGATGATGATGGAAATGATGATGATGAAGATGAGTAGGATGATGGTGATGATGATAATGATGATGACGATGATGCTGATGGTGGTGATGATGTGAATGCTGATGCTGATGCTGATGCTGACGCTGATGTTGATGATGATCATGATGATGATGATTATGATGATGATGATGGTGATGATGTTGATGATGATGATGATGATGATGGTGCTGCTGGTGATGATGATGGTGATGGTGATAGTGATGGTGGTGGTGATGCTGGTGATGGTGATGATAATGATGATGCTGGGGATGATGGTGATGATGGTGATGATGGTGACGACGAAGCATGCGATGGGTAGGGAGGAGGAAGAAAAAGAGGAGGAGGAAGAAGCGGAGGACGCGGGCCGAGGTCTCTTGAAAGCGAGGCCCCCACATCGCAGGACGACGGAAAGAAGCACAAGCGCCTGGGCCCTCGCGCGGACGGGCCCCACGGGCCAAGGCGCACGAGGCGCACTTGTCCTCGCGCCCACGCCGGCGGCCTGCACGAAGGGGGGCGGCAGACGAGCAGGGTGGCCCTGCCGAAGGGCAGGGAGGCAACTCCAGGGGGCTGCCAGGCCCGGTCCGCCCGTCCTGGTCTGCGCTCGCTGCCCTGCCTCTGGAGGGATGCGGAGGGCTCGTACGCCCCTGCCGCAGGGTGGGGGGGGGAGGAGGGGGAGAGAGGGAGGGGGGGGGCCAGGTGCGCTCGCGCCATGTCCGACATCCTATGCCTCCATACCCTTTCCACTTGCGCGGATGTTTCTCTGTCCGCGGACGCGTGTCACAGCCGACCTGGAACTCCAGCAGAGAGACCCCATCGTGTTATGCGCAGTCGGCAAGGGGAATCTGCGTACATGGAGGAGGCGGCGGCGGGTGAGCAGGAGGATGAGCAGAAGTACAAGGAGGAGGAGGATGGAGGACGAGGACGAACAGCAGCAGCAGCAGAAGCAGGAGCTGGAGTAGATGGGAGGAGCAGGAGGACAAGGGGAAGGCGGAGGGGAAATGAGGGGGGCGACAACGATGGACTCGGCGCTGAGGCGAGAGCGCTAATTTGAACGACGGGAGCAAAGCGCCAATCCGAAAATGAGGCCCACGATGCAGCGGCAGCACCATTTCAAAATACCGACAACGGTCGGATCCAAAAAAACGCCAGAAAAGCAAGTGTTGGAACTCTGTGCGCAGAAGAGCAGTGCGCGGAGAGGGCCAGAGATCCTGCGGACAGAGCCAGGGGGGAGAGAGGAACGTAGTAGTCACAGTGTGTAACTGACGAGGGGGGAGGGGTCAAAGGAGGATATGAAGAGGGGGGAGGGGTCAAAGGAGGATAACGGGGTTCTAGAGTGGGAGAAGCTGAGGGCTTCGGTGGGAGTCTACTGAGTCTCAAGTGGGGGGAGGAAGAGAAGGAGGAGGAGGAGGAGGAGGAGGAGGAGCAGGAGGAGGCGGAGGAGGCGGAGAGGAGTAGGCGAGGAGGCCCCCTCAACCTTCCTGCCTTCCCTCCTTGGAGCCCATCCGACGAAGTGAGGGAAAGGGAGAGAGGGAGGACGACGAAGACGACAAGCAGCAGCAGCGGTGTGCAGGGGGCAAGGGGAAGACGCAGAGAACAGAGAATTCTCGAGGGCCGCAAAAAGTGATCGTTACGGGCGTCCTCCGAGATGCTCGATCTGCTCCTCCAAGTTCTTGATGCGGCCCTTCGCGAAATCGAGGTCGTCCCTCGCATGAATGAGGTCCATCTGGATGCTGTTGTACTTCTCGCAGCAGCAGCCGCACTTGGAATTCTCGTAGGTGACCCGCTGCCAGGCCGCCTGCTTCTGCTCGACGGCGCCGTGCGCCGCCTCGAAGTCGGCCTGCAGCTCCTGCGCGTGCTCCCGGCACCACTCGTCCTTGGTGGTGTCCTCCACCTCTGGGCGGTGTGCATAGGGGGGGGGGCTGGGCGAGGGCGGCGGCCCGCTGAGAATAGCGGGCTTCCTCCTCCTCCTCCTCCTCCTCCTCCTGCTCCTCCTCCTCCTCCTCCTGCTCCTCCTCCTCCCTCCTCATCCCTCCTCGTCCTCCTCCTGCTCCTCCTCCTCCTCCTCCTCCTCCTCCTCCTCCTCCTCCTTCCTCCTCTCCTCCTCCTCCTCCTCCTCCTCTCTCCTCTTCATCCCTCCTCATCCTCCTCTCCTCCTCCTGCGCCGCCGCCGCCTCCTCCCTCTCCTCCTCAACCTCCCTCCCTCTCCTCCCTCCTCCTCCTCACTCCACCTCCTCCGCCGCCGCCCTCCTCCGCCGCCGCCCTGTCCGCCACCTCCACCCACACACACACACAACACACACACACACACACACACACACACACACAAGCACGCACGCACACACACACCACACACACAACACACACAACACACAACACACGCACACACACACAGACACACACACACACACACACACACACACCACACACACAACCACGCACGCGCACGCACGCTCGCACACTACGCACGCAGCAGCCGCACGCACAGCCTGCACAGCACGCACGACAACGCACACACACACACACACACACACACACACACACACACCACACACACACACAACGCACCACCGCACTAGCACTCACCACGCACGCACGCACGCAACGCACGCACACACGCACACACACACACACACACACAAACACACCACACAACACACACACACACCACCGCACGCACCGCACGCACGCACGCACGCACGCACCACGCACGCACGCACGCACGCACGCACAAGACCACCCCACACACACACACACACACACACACACACACACACAAGCACACACACACACGCACCCAAACCACGCACGCACCACACACACACAAACACGCACCCACAGCACGCAGCAGCGCACACACGCACGCACACGCACACGCAAGCACGCACACGCACACGCACACGCACACGCACAACACGCACACGCACACACACACGCACACGCACACGCACACGCACACGCACACGCACACGCACACGCACACGCACACGCACACGCACACGCACACGCACGCACACACGCACACGCACACACACACACACACATACACACACACACACACGCGCCCGTAGCCATTTTGGCTCAAGCCTGCCTTGTGCAGGAGGTGCGCGGCGTGGTCTCTCCCTGTAGAGTCCCGTCGCCTCGGCGGGCACAGAGAGCGGCTCTGTCCCTTTCCCCTCCTTGTCGCGGCCCCTGCGATGGCGGCGGTGCCCGACGACGGCAAGGCAATGGATCTACGGTCCAACGGTGGCGCGGGGCTGCTCATGGCGATGGCCGTCCAGGGCGCTGCTCAGGGAGCTGCGGCGGGCGGCGCCTCGCGGCAGGCGATAGCCGCCGCGGTCGCTGCCGCGCTCCGCACGACATGGGCGCTGCTGGAGGGGATCGGCTCCGAGGAGGACGCCGAGCTCGCGATGCGCTGGCAGGCCATGGAGCCCGCCATGCGCCAGCAGCTGCGGGGCGCCCAGCCAGGCGGCGCCGCTCGCGCCAGGCGCAACGTCGGGGCGCACGTCGACCTCGGCAAGGGCGTCGAGGCCTTGCGGCAGGCCCTGGCGCAGCCGCAGCGGGCCCAGCGCGGCGGGCGCTGCGGGCCCCGCGTGCCGGCGCCGCCGGGCCCGGAGGCGGCGGAACAGACGCCGGAGGACAACGCCGACGACGTCAAGCTGGAGGGCACCACCAGCCTGGACATCGGGGAGCCCGACGTGGACGAGTGCGAGGGCACCGACCAGGTCATCGACACCCCCGAGGGCCAGCTGCTGGGCGAGGTCCCGCCCTCCCCACTGCTCAGCGCGGTGGTTGGCGAGGACTCGGAGCTGGGCGTGGACGAGTGCGAGGGCACCGACCAGGTCGTGCACAGTGCCGAGGTGCAGCCTGTTCCTGAGGCGCCGCGGGACGTCGAGCCTGGGGGCCACGGCGGGGGCGGCCCCGAGGAGCAGCTGATGGAGACGGAGGTGCCGAGGGCGGCAGCAGGCGTGGTTGAGGACGAGGGCCTCTACGACGGCCAGGCCGACGGCACCCAGGTCAAGAGGCAGCGGGGCCGCCAAGGAGTACAGCATCGGCACGCTCCTGATGCTGGAGTTCACGATCGTGGGGCTCTTCTTGTTCCTCGCCCTGCGGGGGCGGATCTGCGCTCAGACCTGCCCGTCGACGGCGTCGATGGCATCGGCACGGAGTACGGCGGCACCTTGGAGGGCAAGATGGGTGAGAGCATCTTCAGCGACGCCGCTCAGGCTCGCGTGCGGAGCGTCTTCCTTTTCGTCCTCAGGGTGGCCTTGCTGATGGGCGTTGCCTCCTGCCCGTTCGTCTTCTTTGACTGGGGCACGGGCCTCGCGTGCGCCCCGCTCGTACTCGACATGGAGCCTATGCCCGACCCGTACCACGCGGCCCGCCAGGCCTTCCCGAGACAAGGTGAAGGCGAGTTCCTGGACCTGCCACTGCGGACATATGAGAAGGAGCAGCGGCTTGAGTCCCTGGTGAGGCTGCGGAGCGAGCTGGAGCACGAGCTGGCCACGGCTTCGCCTGGCAGGATAGCTCGTACCATGCTCGCGGAGGACATCTGGAGGCTCGCGGAGGACATTCGCGAGATCGAGGCGATGAGGCCTCACGGATTCGATTCTGGATAGCCCCGCGGTGGGCATCCTCACTCAGAGCAGCAAGAGTGCCAGCTGCGCGGATGGCCTCATGAGTGCTGGGCTGGCCGTTGCGCCTCTGCCTCGTCGTCGGGGTGCGGGTTCCGCCTCTGAGTGTGGCCCCAGCGGTAGAGACAATGCCCCCCTTGGCGCGGTGTCCGCCGTGGCTGAGGGGCCTGAGGGGGCCCTCGGGGTGCCTGGGCCCGCATTCGCCGTTGGCGGGGCCTGGGCGCGGCGCGTGTTCTCGCTTTTCAGCCCCCCTTGGCAGCAGCTGAGGGGCCTAGGGTGGGGCGCGGCCTCGAGGTGGCCCTGGCGCCTTTCACCCTGGGGAGCGCGCGGGGGCGCTGCCCGCGGCTCGGCTCTCTCGGGCTCGGCAGGCGACGGGACGTCGCTCGAGGGCCCAGCGCACGGGCCTGGCGAGGTGCAGACGCCCCAGGCCGCCGACGCACCAAAGCACCAAAACACACGCACACGCGCACACGCGCACACGCACACGCACACGCACACGCACCGCACACACACACACACACACACACACACACACACACACACATTCACACACACACACACAGACACAGACACACGCACACGCACACGCACACGCACACGCACACGCACACCCACACACACACACACACACACACACGCACACACACACACACGCACGCACGCACGCACGCACGCACGCACGCACGCACATACACACACACACACACACACACACTGTCGCAGATCCACGCAGATTTCTTGGATCGGCACTGGACCCCCTCTCTCCCAGAGCGCGCGGAACGCGCCGCAGGCGGTGCCGGAGGGGCCGCCGGGAGTCCCAGCGCAGAGCCGAGAAATCCGCGCAGACATCCGAAAGTTGTTATGTGTGTGCCGTTTTTCCTCTTCGAGAGAAGCCACGTGGCTTGCTGGAAAGGATCGGAGGGGGCATCAGAAGCCTACCCCCACCAACCACCGATTCTCCTGAATCGATGGGAGGCGGGGATAGGGTTCGGTCACCACGTGTTCGACGAGTTCTGAACCCTACCCCCGCCGCCCACTGAGTTGCCCGAGTCGTTGATCGTTTTCCGCCGCCGGCCGAAAGCGTGAAGAACATCCCGAACAAGACCCCTTTCCTTAATGCTGGCCTCGGCCCCCTCCTCAGAACTGCTCTGGGGTGCGCTCTGGCCAAACTTCGAGGCGGGTCCAGCCGCGGCGACGAGCTTCATGGGAGCCCGGAAAAAAAAGGGGCCCAAAAATCCTAACACCTCGAAGCCAGATTACCGATCCGCTCTCCTCCTCCTCCTCCTCCCCCTCAACCTCCCCCTCCTTTTCCTCCACAGCCATCCTTTTTTCCTTATAACTAACTCCTCCTTGTCACACCCCCCAGACGTGTCAGTAGGGCGGCGGGCCGGGCGTTTCGCCTTAGACCTGAGACTTCCTCGCCATTCACGATTCTGAAACTCGAGATTCGCCACAGTTTCACAGATGAAGAACGGGCCGTTTTCAAAATGTGGCCGTCGCCTTAGAGATGCCTCCACCTCCTCCTCCTCCTCCTCCTCCTCCTCCTCCTCCTCCTCCTCCGCCTCCTCCTCCTCCTCCTCCTCCTGCGTCGCCGCCGCCGCCTCCGCCTCCGCCTCCGCCTCCGCCGCCGCCGTCGCCTCCTCCTCCTCCTCCGCCTCTTCCTCCTCTTCCTCCTCTTCCTCCTCCTCCTCCTCCTCCTCCTCCTGCGCCTCCTGCCCCTTACCTCCGCCTCCTGCCTTCTGCCTCGCGCCTCCTCCCCTCCTCCCGCCTCCTCCCGCCTCCTCTGCCTCCTCCGCCTCCCCTCCGCCTCCTCCCGCCGCCCTCCGCCGCCTTTTCTTCCTCATCCTGCCTGCTCCGCTTCATCTCCCCCTCCCCTCCTCCTCCTCCTCCTCCTCTCTCCTCCTCCTCCTCCTCCTCCTCCTCCCTCCTCCTCCTCCTCCTCCCCCTCCTTCCTCCTCCCTCCTCCTCCTCCTCCTCCTCCGCCTCCTCCTCCTCATCCTCCTCCTCCTCATCCTCATCCTCCTCCTCCTCCCCCTTCTTATTAATATTATTATTCGTTTTAATAGTAATATTAGTATTCGTAATGTTATTCTTAGTGTTATGATTCTTCACATTATTATTAGTACTGTTATTAGTATTCGTGTTATTCATCAAATTATCCTCCTTAGTATTATTACGTTTCTGCGACTATGTGTTGCTTATGTTTATGTTTATGCTTATGTTCCTGCTCGTGCGTCTGCTTATGTTTACACTTATGCTTCTGCTTCTGCTTATGAGTATGCTGATGTTTCTGCTTATTATTAGTCTGCTTATGTTTAGTATGAGTAAAAAAAAATATGCTTAGTATTCCTCTTCCTCTTCCGTTTCGTCCTCTTCCTCCTACGCCGCCGA
>CAUYUJ010010141.1:23996-30111 GCA_963575745.1 Prorocentrum cordatum
TTCGCATTAGCAGTGTTTTTCGTGTTGTTATTAGTGTGCGTATGTTTCTTTTTGGTATCAGTATCGTCTTTCTTCTTCTTATGAGTAGCATTATTCTCCCTAACATTGTATTAGTTTTGGTCGTAGTACTAGTGTGAGTATGGCTGTGTTCGCAGCCTTCGTATTATGTATACAAGTATTGTGGTGGATGATATTAGTATTCGTAGTACGCTTAGTATTATTATTGAGTATCTGGTGGTAGTATTCGTAGTGATAGTATTAATAGTAGTAGTACTCGTACTAGTATTAGTAGTAGTAGTAGTAGTAGTAGTAGTAGTAGCAGTAGCAGTAGCAGTAGCAGTAGCAGTAGTAGTAGTAGAAGTAGTAGTAGCAGTAGTCGTAGTAGTAGTAGTAGTAGTAGTAGTAGTAGTAGTAGTAGTAGTAGTAGTAGTAGTAGGAGCTCCGGTAGACCCATTCATTTTGACCGATCATTAGCATTAGTGCTCAGATTCTTCTCTGTGTTGTATGATTCGCTTCTTCGTATGAACAATGATCGCCTTACTATGCTTATTCGTATTAAAATGGCCGCATCAGTAGTATTATTATTAGTGTTGTTCGTGTTCCTCTTATTATTGTCGTTCTTAGTGTTAGCGTTATTATAAGTATTCCTCCTCCTCCTCCGCCTCCTCCGCCTCCTCCTCCTCGTCTTCGTCCTCCTCATCCTCCTCCTCCTCCCCTCCCTCCTCCTCCTCCTCCTCCTCCTCCTCCTTCCTCTTCCCCTCCTCCTGCCTCATCCTCATAGTCCCTCCCTCCTCCCTTGTCCTCCTCCTCCCTCTTCCTCCTCCCTCCTCCTCCCTCCAAATCCTCCTCCTCCCTCCTCCCTCCAGCCTGTCACCGGTTTCTGTCCCCTCATCGCTCTACCCCTGCCGCCCCCCCCAATCCTCCTCCTCCTGCTCTCCTCCTCTCCCTCCCTCCTCCCCTACTCCCTCCTCCTCCTCCTGCCTCCTCCTCGTCCTCTCCTCCTCCTACTCCTCCTCCTCTTCCTCGTCCCTCCTCCTCCTCCTCCTCCTCCTCCTCCTCCTTCCCTCCTCCTCCTGGTTCTTCTTCTCTTCCTTCCTCCCCTCCGCCTCCCGCCTTCCGCCCCGCCCTCCGCCCCCCCCCCTTCCGCGTCCTCCTTCCTCCTCCTCTTCCTCTTCCTCCTCTTGTTTTCCTCCTCTCCCCTCGCCTCCGCTCACCGCCTCCGCCTTCCGCGTCCTCTTCCTCATCCTCCTCCTCCTCCTCCTTCTCCCCCACCGCCTCCTCCTCCTCCTCCTCCTCCCCTCCTCCCCTTTCCCCCTCCCCCTCCTCCTCCTTTTCTTCTTCGTACTAGTATTATTGTTGTTATTCTTCTTAGCATTCTGAGTATTACTAGTATTACTATTACTATTATGATTACTCTTGTTCTTATTCGTCTTCTTCTTCTTCGTATTATTATCGTTATTCGTCTTAGTCTGATTATTAGTATTCTTATTATTATTCGTCTTCTTCTTCGTATTATTATTCTTATTGTTCTTCTTATTAATATTATTATTATTCGTATTATTATTATTCTTCTTAATATTATTATTCGCCTTTCTGATTAGTATTATTATTACTAATTTGGTTATTAATATTAATACTATAATTATGATAACAACTCGTATTATTAATGTTATTAGTAGTGTTCCTATTCTTTTTATTATTATGTGTATTATGCTTATTCTTCGTATTACGATTATTATTACTATTAATATTATTATTCGTATTACTCTTATTAGTCTTATTCTTCTTCGTAGTAATCTTCGTATTCTTATTATTAGTACAAGTATTACTATTATTAGTTTGATTACTCTTAGTTGTACTACGATTATTATTATTAGTATTATTATTCGTCTTCTCCTTATTATTATTCTTCGCATGCTTATTCGTGGTGTGCTTCTGCTTATTAATAGTATTATCAGTAATAGTAATATGCTTCGTCTTCTTCTTATTATTAGCATTGTTATTATTGTTATGCTCATTAGTATTATCAGCCTTATCCCTATTAGTAGTATTCGTATTAGTTTTACTATTCTTTTTATTATAATGATTATTATGCTCCTTCTGCTTATTCTTCTTATTCATATTATAAGTATTAATAGTAAGATTACCAGTGTGCGTAGTATCATTCGTATTCGTCTTCTTAGTATTATTATTCTTCTTAGCATCATTATAATCACTGATTTTTAGCCGTCTTCGTATTCTTCTCATTATTATTCTAAGTAGTATTATATCTCGTATGCGTATTCTGATTATTATTCTTCATATAGTAATAGCATTATTCTTCTTATTCGTCTCATTATTATTCTTAGCCGTCTTAGTCGTATTCTTCTTATTATTATAATGTTTATTATTATTCGTATCATGATTATTCTTATTATTGATATTTTTATCAGTATTACCATTAGTAGTTTCAGTCGTATGATTTATCGTTTTATTATCAGTATTCTTCTTATTGGTATTCTTCTTGTTCTTAGAACTAGTATGCTTATTATTCCTTTTTTGTTGTTGTATTCTTCTTACTATTATTATTATTATTCTTACTATTATTATTATTCGCCTTCGTCTTCTTATTATTAGTATGATTACTCTTCGTCCTCCTCCTCATCCTCCTCTTCCTTCTCCTCCTCCTCCTCCTCCTCTTCCTCCTCCTCCTCCTCCCCTTCCTCCTCCTCCTCCTCCTCCTCCTCCTCCTCCTCCTCCTCCTCCTCCTCCTCCTCCTCCTCCTCCTCCTCCTCCTCCCCCTCCCTCCTCCTCCCTCGTCCCTCCCTCCTCCCTCCCTCCCTCCCTCCCTCCCTCCCCCCTCCTCCTCCTCCTTCCTCCTCCCCACCCGCCCTGCCCTCACCCCCCTCCCCCTCCTTCCTCCTCCTCTCCCTCCTCCTCTCCTCCTCCTTCCTCCTCTCCTCCTCTTTCCTCCTCCTCTCCCCCTCCTCTCCTCCTCCCTCCTCCTCCTCCCTCACTCCTCCCTCCTCCTCCTCCTCTTCCCGCAGAATCGTTTGATTTGCATTGGGTCCCTTATGTTTTTTTGGGGTTTCGCGCCCTTTCGCTTCCCGACTTGTGCCAAGACGGCCGAAAGGGCCCCCGAGACCACCAAGACTGCCCCAAAAGGTGCCCAGTTTGTACGTTTGTCCTTCATCGAAAGAAGGGCCCCAAAACGGCCCACGAGCCGCCCAAGACGGCCCAGGAGGCCCCCAAGACGGGCCCAACAGGAGCCCAAGAGGGGGACCACGAACTCCAAGACCGAAACTTCCGCCCCATGAGGCCCGCAGGAGGCCCCCAGAGGCCCCAAAGAAGCCCTGGGAGGCACCCAAGAGGCCCCTGAGACGCCCTTAAGACGCCCAAGAGACGCCCCAAGAGGCCCAAAACGGGCCCCGGGAGGCCCCCAAAACTGCCTCCCAGAGGCCCCCGAGAGGCCAACCACGAGATCCCAATCAACATCAATGAGGCCCGGGGCCCACCACCCAGGCACGGCGGCGGGATCGGCCGAAGGCCACTTGAGAACTACATATTGTCATTAAGAACAGAAGGTCGGCCAAAAAAAAATAGTTTGTTTACTGACTTTCTGGTTTACCTTCGCCTTTAGGAAATGCCATATACGTCGCACTCGGACGAAACGCACATATATGCATTGCGTTGCTCAGGTGCAAAGGAAAGGAAACGAGAGGCGGGGGAGGGGGAGGAGGACGACGAAGAGGCGGCCGGAGTCGAAACTGCGCACATGAATCCGCCTCTTTGGCACAGGGTGAGAGGCAAGCGGCCGGGGGCCTCTACGGGGCCAACGCCTCCTTGGCGATCTCTAAGTCCTTGCAAGACGCCCCGAACCCGCGCCGCTTCCATTGGCGCAGCTGCACGCGCAACCGCGCCGGGCCAATGGGGGGGCGGCCCTCCCGGCCGCCCCGCGGCCACAGGGCGCCCATCTCCTCCACGAGCACCGGCGCGCAAGCCATGACCAGGGCACTGCCCCTCTCAAGCTCCTCGGCGGAGTCGCCGGCGAGCGTCGCGACACCCGCCGCGGCCCCCGAGGCCATGGAGATGTCCGCGAGGGCGTCGACGTCGCTTTCGGACGCCTCGCCCAGGGCCGCCCACAACCACGTGAACAAGGAGGTCATGTACCCATCGCGCGGGAGGAACGGGCCCGCAACGGCGTCCAGCAACGAATTCAGGTCCGCTGCCGCCGCGCCGTCTGCCGCCCGGTCCGCCCGCCCACACGCGATGTCGACGAATTCGCCCACTCGTTGCTGGAGGGCCGGCGGCCGGCCCACGGAAGCTCGCCATCGTGAACCCCAGCGTGGCCCGGATTCCGGCGTTGAAGAGCTGCCTTCGTGAGCGGGCCGCTTTCATGACTTCCCTGCGGACCCGCTGCTTGAAAGCCTCCGCGGCGGGCACGGGCGGGAGGCCGACCAGCTTCGCGAACCGCGGCGCCCACGCGGAGCACGTCGCGAGGACCCCCGCCAGCAGGCGCACACGCAAATGCTTCGCCGACACGCTGGACCGAAGTTTCCGCTTCGCCTCCAGCAGCTCCCTCGCCGCGCCGCGCGCGCCCCCCGCCCTCACTTGAGAAGAACGCGGGTCGGGCAGAGGCGAGTGCGGCACAAGGCGCGTGGTGCGCAAGCCCTGCGCGCCCCTGCGTAGTCTCTTCAAGGTGTCTTTGAGGTATGCGACAAACCTCTCGAAGGAACGCCGCGCCCCTCGCCGCGCGCCCCCCTGCCCAGCGAGGCCGCGAGCGCCCGCAGGGCGCCTCCGCACGGCCCTATTCCGTCTGCGCGCGGCGGCCCCCATGTGCCGGCCCAGCACCCACTCGTCCCTGAATGGCCGCTCGCATGCCGGGCACTTCACCACCATGACTCTCTATCTGGCTCGCGGCGGCCTGAGAATCGCAGGGAGACGCAGGCGCGAGAACCAGCAGCGCACTTGGGCCCGAACGCGGAAGGGATCCGTCGCCGACCTCTGGAGGAGAAGGGGAAGGGAGGAGGAGGGACGCTGGGTCCCTCCTCGCACGCCTCAAGATGGCTGCACAAGCACCCGCAGGAGAGAATCCCGAGGAGCAACAACCAATGAGTCCCCGATTGTGTTGGATGGTTTTTCGAATCCTCGCCGTTTCGGGCTTCCGCCCGGCTCAGACGGCCGAAGGTGGCCCCAAGATCGCCCAAAGACAGCCCAAGAGGCCAGTAAGACGCGCCCAAGACAGCCCGAGGAAACCTCAAGATTGTCCAAGAGGGGGCCCCCAAGAGGCCCGAAGAGGCTTCCAATAGAGCCTTTAATATCGGCCATGGAAGAGAATCCGCATTGGCATTTCGACCAACTCCCTTACAGATAGTCTCCGAGACCGCCAGCTCGCTCCGAAAAGGACGCCAAGAGGCTTCCCGAGGCCTCTCACAGTCTGTCTACAGAGCCACGAGGGGCTTCAAAAACTTCTCTGCGAGGCCCTCCGAGAGACCGCACTTCAAAAAGAAGATGCCCCGAGTCCGCGGCCTTCCTGAGGCCTTCCTTCGGATCCCCCTTCAGCGTCGGCGAGACTGGCCGCAACGCTTCTCCAACCGTCGACGTGGACGACGAAGACGACGACCGGCGACCATTGATGTACACAGTTTTGACTCCGGCCGTCGTTGTCGTCGTCGTCGTCGCGGGCGTCGTCGTCGTCGCTGTCGTCGTCGTCGTCGTTGTGGTCGTCGTCGTGGTCGTCGGCGACGCGGCCAGAGTCAAAACTGCGCACATCAATTTGCCCTGGTGGCACAGGGCGACAGTGGCAGGTGCCGACGACGATAACGACGAGGACGACGAAAACGACGACGACCAGCGACGATTGATGTACACAGTTTTGACTCCGGCCGTCGTCGTCGTCGTCGTTGTTGTCGTTGTCGTCGTCGTCGTCGGCGTATTCGTCCTCGTCGTCGTCGTGGGCGTCGGCGAGGCGGCCGGAGTCAAAACTGCGTATATCCATTCGCCCCGCTGGCACAGGGCGAGGGAGGCAGTTGCCGGAGACGACGCCGACGAGGACGACGAAGACGACGACGATCCGCGACGATTGATGTACACAGTTTCGACTCCGGCCGTCGTCGTCGTCGTCGACGTCGTCGTC